>JAWWTY010000037.1:62916399-63074510 GCA_035222235.1 Margarornis squamiger
CCCACCCCAAAACACCAAACCACCCACCAAAAAAAACCCTACCAAAAAAACCCCCTTGCAACCCCCCCCCCCCCAAGTATTATGTTTATAGTTGCAACATCAAAATGTAGCTTTATATCCTTAAGTCATGGTGTCTATTAGCATTTCTGGTACAGCATCCTTCAGTCAACAGCAGTTGGGTTTAGGGAGGAACAAAGAAACCAATTTAAACTCGTTCCTCCCCTCAGAAACAGTAAATGTGTTGTCTTGCATTGCTGAGCTGTGGGTTTGTTTAAAATTTGGCACGTCTGTCTTACAAAAATGTTTTAGTCATTCTCTGACAGCTGATACAAAGCAAAGGCTGCTTGGTAAAGGAAAGCTTCTATTAAAAACATCTTCTGATCTTTGTAATGATTACAGAAAGCTGTCAGTATAAAATGGTATTTTTAATGAGCCTGCTAATAGAAAAAAAGCTTTACAGTTTCATACTTTATAAATGGTATTCCTAGAAAAGCAGAGTTGCATGTCAGAAATTATTGTTTCATTGATTGCAAATTTGAGCTACCTATTCTTATCTGGCATTAAACTGCAGAATTTCCTCTCTGTGATACTTTAGGAAATGAGCATCTTGGACACAGCTTCACCTGATACCAGACTATTCCGAATGTCTACAGTAGAAAACTTGGTAAAAGAATTTGAAGCTGACTTATAAACTATGTCATTGCTTGGTTCATACTGGCCCTGCTCACTTTCTTCTTACCCTGAAAAGTCTCGTGTGTCGCTAAGATGTTTTCTCCCTGCACTACTGGGTGCTGTGGCTACTTTCAAGGAGGGAGCAGGATTCCCTGAGTTGGCAGGATTTTTGCAAGTCAAGATAAATTCACGACTGGGCCTGAAGAAAGAAGAGTAAGGCAGCTACAGAGGCCCATGTAATCTATCCCTTGGTAAAACAGGGAAGCACGGGTAATCCTGGCACTCTACCAGCCAACCCACCTGGATTTTGTGCTGGGCACAGTCCAAGTTAAGCAGCATTTCTGCAACTCCCACTTGCCCTTTGGCCCAAAGGCAGCTCCGACCAGTGGTTCCTAGAAGCGAAGCGCAAGCCTTCTCCAGGCCAAGCAGCACTGAGCACACCAGCACAGCTGGTACATGGCACTCACCCAAGTTCCTCTTATCCACCACCTCCTACTTGGCCAGGCTGCAGGTATCTGAACCAGATAGCATACTGCCACTTAAGATAGGATTTTGACACCCACATCTTAAAAAATCTAGGCAGAATAGGATCACAAACCTGATTACAGGTAAAACTCATTAAATGTTGCAGTGTGTTGACTTTGGTGGACTGCCAGACTCTTTCCCAACCCAGCAGGTGGGGAATCAGGGGTCCCTAAACTACCATCCTCCATACCACACTGCTGGGCATAGCAAAGCTGTTTGGCTTCTGCTGGCTTTGCCGTCTGTCTTGCCAGGATGGACCTGTTACCAAAAAAGGAAACAACCTTCACACCTTATCTTTCTCCTCACATGCTGTAGGAATGAGATTATTACATTGTTCCTGCTCAGTTTCTTGTCTTAAGTAGCAAAAAGATATCCTTCTCACTCAGAAAAGAGATTCACTATCACTTTTTGTCTAAAGTTTAGATTTAATGCAAACATCTCTTTAATCTGTTCATTTCCAAATGCAATCCAAACAGCTAAAGGAACTACTACTATTTAACTGTCTCTAAGAGTTTACAAATACTCGTAAGTGTATTGAAACATGATCCTTTCAGTATTGAGAGAGAGAAAACCATTAGAGGGAATTTAGTGGTTTGAATATGTTTATTTACTAGACACAAGAAAGTTACCACTGTGGTTTCAAAAGTGGAAGACATGGCAACTTTTGTTTTTCTGTGATAATGGAGAAATAACAGATGACAAAGTACTACAACCAGGCATGTTACTTGCTATTTTACTTACACACATACACACACACAAGCATACATACATCCTCTGCAAGAATTAAGTTAAAGGTTTTAAAAATATAAAAAGTCAATAAAAAAATAGCTCAACTTTTTGCATGAAAAAGAATGTTTGCTTCAGTTTTCTGGCAAAAGATTAATATGACTTAAGCTATTCTAGTTCTTAGCTGAAATGCAGCTTATGTTCAGAGGAAAAAAGGCATACTACCAGTATTCTCATTTGCCATTAACATGTAGATGGACATGGGTTTTGTTTTGGCAGAAAAACCTTACTCTGCACAGGTATGACAGCTTTCATCCATATTATCCTCCTCAATGAATGTACTATTTGCTGACAAGCTCTTTTGCTGACGTGAGATTTACTGTCTATGTTCTATTACAAATCTTTCAAAAGAAATAATATAGTCAGCTTGCTTTTCCATATCCAGCATTTTACTGGGATTAAACACAAATAGGAGTTAAATTTTCCTCTGGGTATCACACTACTAGTTTTACAGTTCACATAAAAAGAAGTCTGCACAGCCTTACTCCAGCTAATCACGGTTAAGTTCCTGGTTCACAGTGCTGATGTAATAAGGAGTTACCCAGTGCACACATGTCAATCATCATCCAGGTAATCTAAAAAGAAGTGGTCTAGAGATGAGCTTTTATAGGTCATATAAAAGTATGTCTTAAGGCTTCTGAAGTACACTATAGCTAACCAGTATTCACCTAAGTGCATTAAATCTATCTATGCACCAACAACTTTAATATTAAAAAAATACTTTACAGTTCAAGTTTTTTAATTGCACACATATATGCTGACTGCTCAATACTATTAACATCTTCTGCTAGGAACAATGAAATATTCAACTTAATCTTCAGATTTTTAAAGATTTCAGCTCTGTGGCTGAAGACCACTTCCCAGGTAAGCATGTTTCTATTGCAGAAAAAAAAAAAATCCAAAGACAGCTTGATGACACAGGTAATCTGTGTATCTACTGCAACCAAAGCGGCACTGCACCTAATGAGAGGCAGTCACTCACCATCCTTCCCAACAGCCGTAAGAGAACCATGAAGTTGCTCCACAGAAACAAGGTACTGATAATCAAGCAGTACAAGCAGCATGTTTCACTCGTAAGTATGGTATTAAATAACAGCATTAGTTGCCTCCTCTGCTTCCTCCATGGCACCTGCCAGCATTCTTTCTTTTGTAGGCACAGTGAAAGTCATGAAAAACTGGTGTTCTCACAGACATAAAATATAGCACTTACTTGATAGAGTAAATAAATCAAATCACACAGCACCAAGCAACCCTTGTTATGCTTGTATCTTTGGTACTTGTTTTAAATGAGAAAATTAACAAGTGAAAATAAATCTCTGTTCCCTTTGAACAAGCAAGTTTAATTGTTGAGGTTTTCTTGGTGAAGATTAAGTAGGAACAAAAAAGAGTGCTACTAAGAATTTATATAATGAGTTGAGCACTGAGATTGTACAATCACATTTGCAAGCACCTGAATGTCTACTGTTACCGGAGACAAATTACTAAAGAAACAGGTTTTATCCAGTTTGGAGTTAAAAGATAAACAGGTAGAGGGACACAGCCTCTGATCAATGAGCACATGTAAAGATCTATCCTGAAACATTTCCATTTGAACTTGTTGAAAAAAATTGTTTGAACTGTCACGAATTGTTTGCTGTCATGGCTAATCCTCGTGCTACAAGAATCAGCAACGTCTTCTATTAAATTTATAAAAGTCTCTAGTAATGCAGGGAAATGTGAAGGCTGCTAAAGAATAGGAGACGGAGACAGGATTTTAGGATCCTCAAACATCCTCTCTGTCTTTTTACCCCTTGTTTTCTATTGCACAGAAAGGATAGAGAATAATTCCTGAACATTCACCTACCTGATCACACAACTTCTACAAAAATCACTTTTTCTCTCTTAAGCCAATACTAAAAAATGTTCATACCAGTTAAACATAACAATGACAGGTTTTGCTGCTATATGCGCTTGGTTGATTCCTGGTATTCTATGAGATACTCTGGATAAATCTGCTGCTTCTCAAAGATGACAAAGATAGAAGGGTTTAAAAAGTCGTTCACACAACTGTCGTAGAAGTTCTGGCTGTCCTTCATGGGAGGCCGAACATAATCAGAACTGCCACAAGTGAACTCCCCCACCAGCACTCGTGCCAGAAACATGGTCTTGCATGAGTCTGTTCCACAGTACTTGTCAGAATAAGATGCATCCCTTGCAAAATAGCTTCCTGCAGAAAAGACACCAAGACAGAGTTCGTAAGACACCAAAATTGCTGGGAAGAAAGTGGTAACAGTGTGAATTAATAAATCCATTAAACAGTTCATGAACAGCCTTTCTAAAGCCTTCACTTGTTCTGTATGTCCCTCTTAGTGAAAGGGCTCACAGCTAATGACCACTGTGTATTAGCTATGATTTTGATTTTTCACAGCATACATATTAAAAAGCCATTCAAGTAACATTTTAAATGTTCTCATATTCCTCTAAAAGATTGCCTTCTGACCCTAGATGTCCATCTTCCCCAACCTCACCCAACTTCATCTCCTGACAGAGACTATTAACAGTCATCAGAACATTTCTGAAAGTTACATAGTATTCAATCAGAAAGGTGGCCAGTCAGCCACTCAGCCTGTTTTGGATATTGCACTTGGTATGCTGGTCATTTCCTGTATACAGGACAACGTAAAGGAATATAATTTGCTAACAAGGCAAAAAGTCTGTAACCAGAATGGCATTTAGCTTCCTGGGGAAAAAACCAACCAACCAACCAACCAACAACAACAAAAAAGCCATGTTGCCTTCCTATAGGAGTTTGAAGAAAGCAGAACAGAAGTAATCCTGGAGTCTGGCAGAAACCATCCCTAGAACAGGCCTCTCTCAGGTCTGTCTTTTCTTCCATGGACTGAGTGGACCACAGAAGCCAAGGCCTTTCAGTATGCCTTAGCTCCAAATGACCATTGTCAAAAGTCAGCTAAGTTGCCCACATCATCACAGAGAGAAGCCCTAGACTGGCTGAGTGCGCCCTTTTTAACTTTACACCCCTGAAGTAAATACTGAGAATTTTTTAGTAAGTCTAGGATTAATGAAAGAGCTGAAAAACAACCTTTGCCGTAGACTGTCCCATTAAGGCCACAGATTCTCCAGTCAAAGTTTTGCTGACAGATGGCCTCAATGTCTTTTTTGTTGGTCCCATGAAATAAAAATCGCTCATCCGCAGCCTTTCCACCATTGCTCTTCTGCATTAGCTCCTTCTGCCTGCAATAAAAAGCAGTATCTTTGTAGTTCCACAGTGGCCATACACACAGGTTCCAGCCATGCTAGCACTCAGAAACAATTTTACCCAGAGTACATTCTGAAAATCCTTACATTAAGGACTAAATTTAGGGCATACATAGTATCTTGCTCCACATGTTTGATCTTAAAAATGTATTGTTTCATTCACTACCTGTAGGGAAGTAGAATCTTAGCAGTATTTTTTTCCCCAAAACACAGGAGTTCATGGAGTTAAGGCTTTCCCTCCATGAGTTTTGCATTTAATTTTGAAGGCTGTTTCAGTTTTGACCAGCTGCAAACCAGTGTTTGTGCTAGATGTGACTGATTACCAGCTTCAAGGCTCCACTGGAAGGCAGCTGTTCTGAACACAGGCCTGGCAGAAGTCAGAACCACTTACTCGGGAGCAAGGATTCCTCCCACATAGCTCATCTGACTATTCTAAGCTCTGTGTCTTGACTGAGTTTTGGTTTTGTTGATACCTCTTTATCTAAACGTTGATATTGGCTAGGTATTTCAGTGGGAGAGTGGAAGCAGATGCACCTCAGGAATGCATATGTCTATCTTTAGCATACAGGTAACTGCAGAAACAACAAACTTCATATATACATACCACACAAGTATTTTATACATACCATTGATACAGTTCCCAAAGAGATGGATTCTGGACTCTACAAATCCTTTTAATAGCTGTTTTGGGCATTGTGCGCTGAAAGTCCGCCTTCACTTTCTTGTATTCTTCAGAAGAACTGTCAAGCTCAATCAGCTGTGAGGAAAAGTTTGAAAAGCTACTTTTATCTTTTACTAAATCATAACAATCTAGTTGCACTAGTTAGCCCTTTAAAGTCTTTTCTGTGAAGTAGAGGTATGAACAGCAGAAACTATCTTGGAAAAAATGCAGATTAAAGATCCCTGCTCTGTAAAAGCGAGCTCTTACCTAGGGAACATTAACTCCTGGTGTTTATGACACCCAGGTTGCTCGCTCACAGGACATTAAAGGATCTGCATGCTTTTGTGCAGTCATCCAGCCCCTCTTAATGTTTGGGCCAAGATACATTTGTATGCGTACATAAAACAGTATCCAAATACATTGCAGAAATGAGCACATAAATAAAAAAGTAACAGAGAATTTATGTTGCAGCAAACTGAAGAGTATTTTTTTAGATATTTTTAGATTATACGCCCTACAGCCAGTTAACACAAACTGCACTGCCTGTTGTATTTCTAAATAAATGGGAAAGGCTTATTTGAACACTTTTAGGGAAGAGTACGGTCACACTACCAAAAATCAGTTCCTCATATGACAGTCCTGAAAACAAGCAAAGTTTACTTGCATGTTTTCCATAGGACCATAAAAAGTGTCAATATTAGCCTTTCCTACTTTTTATTGACAATTTCTTTAAGATTTGCATTTTGCAGGTTAGTAATTTTCATCTTAAGATAAGACCTTTTCTGTAGATATAGCTACTGGAGTTGACAGAGAGGTTATGGAAGCAGGCAGGACGTCAGAAAAAGCAAACCATGAAGATACTATCTGGGTGTGTTACAAAGGTAAACAAGTTCATTCCACTGGAATAAAAGATCCCATCCTGAAGAGGTTGCACCAGGGATGTCGTGGAATCTCTCTGGAGATACTCAAAACGAACCTGGACACGATCCTATGCAAACTGCCCTAGGTGAATTTGCTTTAGCAGGGGAGTTGGACTCAATGGTCTCCATAGGTCTCCTCTTCCAAGCCCAACCATTCTGTACGATTCTGTGAACTCTCCTGATTTCATCAGCTGTCCACACATGTACAAAAGTTTACCTGTTCACAGCTCAGGGAATGGTTACCCTGAAGTTCAGAGGCATGATTTACTTCTGATGCTTCAGTGCATGTTGGACTTCAAAACTGTGCATTTTAGGCACCAGTAATGGTTTTATGAACACAGCAAAAGCTTCAGGCAAATTTGCCAAGGCAAGGGATTAATGGTAGCAGTGAAAGTCAATGTTGCCACAGTTATACTACCACCATTTGTTTAAATTTGAGTTCAGTTTCACCTCTAGGTCTGCCTAGTGTGATATCAAGCTCAAATTTACTAACACCTCTGCATTATATGACATAAGAAACAGTCATTTACAAAGGCACAAGAAACACTGAACTTGTGATGTGTCAACCTGTACATGACAAAACCAGCAAAAACAAAAATCTCCAAACCTTGAATCCCAGTTCAGGCAGGGCAGATTTGTCCCAGTGAGCTGGGATGCCCTTAAACTCCTCTGTATGTTTAATGCCCCTGTAGATTATAAGACATTACAAACAGGCAATTAAAATAAAACAAAACACTACATTTTATGCACATATGATACTAAACACTTTTGTCAACTTAGGGAGAACATAGGCAACTGAACATATTCAGAAATATTTCAAAACTGTCATTTCAGTTCAGCACATGAAAATATTTGTTCCAAATCATCATGTCAAGACTTATGGCAGAAAGCAAGAAGCCAAGTGAGGAAAAAAAAAAAAAGATATACACTGAACTAAACATGTATTTCTCTTTGTTGCAGAGTTGAATGTACACATAAAAGCTCTGCTACACTGAGGCAGAAAAATACAAATGGATCCAGTAACACATCCAGTATGACAGAAACAGGATAGAATCCAGTATCATATCAGTATGACAGAAACAGCCCTCCCTACTATTTCCACCCCAATTTTAATGAGTGCGTTTAGCTGCTCTTTTCAGTGTTGTTTAAACAAGCACTGTGTGCTACAAGCTACAAAAATCAGCTGTTACATGCAATTACATCTCCTTGCAGACTCCCACCTTTTGCTCCACCTGTAACAACTACTACTTTCCTCTAAGTTTTCTGGGTACTCTCAAAAGAATGATTCCTAAACTTGTACTTAGCTTTGAAAATTACTCATCTCAGAAAGAGCTAGTATGCATAAATGTTATTGCTTCCATCTGTATTAGCTGTTCTCATCAGCAGCTCCCTAAAACATTGCTACATGTCCAATTATTTCCTATATTTCCACACTTTCTGTGCCAAGCTCAAATTTTCTTCACCCCCAAGGTTTCTGAGTTGCTTGAAAATTGTTGGCCAGGCTGCAATACAGCTCTGGCTAGACACTGTTGTAGGAGAGTTGTTGTAGGTCCCCTTCCCTCTCAATCTCTCTCACAATTGCCTTAACAGCTACTTCTTCACCTTATTTACATCCATGGAAGATATTGCATTCACAATACATGAAATCTATCACCTCAGAATAAGCAGCTGCACTTTACCTGGCTCTTGTCTTTTCTACCTCTGTCTGAGAGACGAATTTAGGTCTTCTGCAAATCTTTCTCTCTGTTGTGAAGCGAAGGTTTTTCTGAATCATGGCTGGGAAAAAAAAACCCAAACAAACAAAACTCCCTGAACAATCAGAAAGATGTTTTAGAAAGCTTTCAGACTCCAGCAACCTTTGTGACTAAGTTGTTTTGTCAAAAACACTGATAAAAAGGCACAGAACTTTTTTTTTTCCACTCTTGCTCTTAACTTGATAGGGAATGACAGACACTGGTAGCTATTTTCCCTTTATTCTTCCATCAGCCACACTTGAACAAAAAGGATAATTTTAAAATATGCATCTACTTTTACTCCATGGACTGCATCCATCCTTCTCAATTTGCAATCAAGATACTGTTTTCCTGCTTTTAGTTGTAGATTTCAAACCCTTAAACAGAACCTAAGAGCTATCACAGGCCGTTAATTTTTATTGACCACCTGAATTTTAGAGGCATTCCTTCTGGATCTTGGAACCTCTGCAGCTACTGTGACATCATACTAACAATTAAGAGTCAGTAGCATCCAGGACAATGAGGTTTCATCTTCAGAGAGAGATACACAGGAAAACAAACAAACAAAAAACTCTCCTGACACCAACAAGCCTAGAAACCAGTTTTTGGAAAATATCTACACTGCATATATTGGTTTAAGTTACTAAAAATGCCCAAACCTTAGAAAAGGGATTGATTTACTATGCAATTTTCCCTTCTAAGCCAGAGAAGTTTCCCCAGCATTGCTTTTGATTGAATCACAAACAGCAGATCACATGCCCTTTCTGTTTTAGTGTGTTTTGTTGGGGTTTTTTGGTTCTTTGTTTTGGTTTTGTTTTTTGTCCTGTTTGGGTTTTTTTTTCAGGCAGAATGAGATAGTAATTGCAGAGTTGGATCAAAGGCAAATACACCAAAATGACAGTCTAGGCAGGCTGATTCCCACCACAGTTTTCCATAACTTTTGAAAAGGATACCAGGAAAGGCAATAGCTCAGAGAGGACAGTGCCATCACAAGTGGCTTACATTTCCTGAGCTCTTGGGAAACACATCTTCATTTCCTTAGCCTATACAGACAGAATAAAAAGAAAATATCTGCCTAATCTTCCAGTGCTAAGGATTGTCTGGACCTACACCTTGCCCAAGTATTTGTTTTTCTGCATACCAGTGACTAGAGCAGACCAGAAGCCAGTTTGTCAAGTTTTCTAGAAGTTCTCCACCATTTGTGTTGGTGCCAGCATCAATGGCAATGTCATACTTGGACTTTCTGGCAGACATTTTGAAACCTAGCACAAGAACCTCTCAAAAATAAAAGGTCTGAAGGAATAGTAATGCCACTTTGCCTGCGTGAGCAGCTCTTATCCTGAGAACTTTGATAGAAGCTCTGTCTCTGTACACGTTGCAATTCAAAGTTCAAATTTCTCTCTTCTATCTCCTCTAATAAAGTAGCTTAAAACCACAAGAGACCTGGGAGGGAGGGACAAAACAAATGAACAAAGCAAATAGAATCTACCTTCAAAATTTACTTCATATTCATGTCTTCCAGCTTTGAAGTTCAGCTTTGGAGAACCTTTGGCTATATAAGCTTTCTCCAGGTCATCACTGGAGACAGTAGCAGCTGCATGAAAATCATTCTGTCAGGACAAAAATAGAGGAAAAAAAGTTTGACCTGGTCTGTTATATGCAAGCAAGTTTAAAAATCAAAAACTCTTATCTATGGTGGCTGCAGTACAGATCAGCTTTTGGGAAATATAGTAGCTATCAGACAAAAGCCAATGTATTAAGCAGTTGCAACTGCCCCTAAAAAAAACTAAATATGTTATGAAGCCAAAACTTATCCTGCAAAGGGCACACTGTGAATACTACTGCTGAGACTGTGTCATGGTTTAACCCCAGCCAGCAACTAAGTACTGTGCAGCTGCTTGCTCACTACCATCCCACACACCCTGGTGGGATGAAGAGAATGGAAAAGGTACAACCAGTGGGCTGAGATAAGAACAGTTTAATAATTTAAACATAGTAAAACATAATAATAACTGTAATGAAAAAAAAGGGAGATAGAAATAAAACCCAAGACAGAAAAGTGATGCACACTACAATTGCTCACCACCTGCTGCCCCAGCCTGTCCCTGAGAAGCAGTCAGTCTCTCCCAGGTAACTCTCTACAGTTTATATACTGAGTGTGATGTTCCAATGGTATGGAATATACGTTTGGCCAATTCAGGTCAGCTGTACTGGCTATGCTCCCTCCCAGCTTCTTGTGCATCTCCTAACTGGCAGAACATGGGAAGCTGAGAAATCCTTGATTTAGCATAAGCACTTCTTAGCAACAACTAAAACATCAGTGTTTGATCAATGTTATTCTCATACTAAATCCAAAACACAGCACTGTGCCAGCTACTTGGCAGCAAATTAACTCTACCCCAGTCAAAACCAGGACAGACCACACATTCACCAGTTAGACCAACCAAGAGGCACAGTACCACTGGAACATCAGAGAAGGAAGTTTTAGTCAAGAATAATGAAAATAACATGCTATCTGATCTGCCATGACTCACTGAATAGTTATCTGTCAATAATACTTGTGACTCACCAGTGACCACTCCCCTACCTGAACCAATCAAATTCCTATGGAAAAGATCCTATTAGGCCTTTAAAGTTCATCTTTATGGTATGAGTGAGAGGAAGAGGGTGATAAAACAGGGATAGGATACAAACACTGTGCACTTTTCAGTAGTTCTGCACTTTTAACATAGAGTTGAAAGCCTTCCCATTTCTCCATACTTACTTTTTTTCCATACTCCTGCCACATGTCATATTCATCTTTCCAGTACCAGATCCATTCTGTTGTAAGAATGAAGTGAGGGGGTTTGGTCACAGACGAGGCTGTAGAAAGACGTCTAACCTTTGCAAACCCACAGCACATATTGATAAAACAGATAGATGCCATGACAGAGCCACTTTCAGTAACAGCATTATTAAATCTATTAAAAAAAGGAGAAACAAAATCGAACTGTTTGTGAAGCTTTATTCATAGGTTCAGAAGCCCACCACAAATTTGTGAATTAAGTCAACATCACCAAAGCACAGAACACAAACCTGTACTTTCCACAAAAATCCCAGGTGTCTTGTGTTTCTATATATTTGCATTACAGTATTACATCTCACATTGGTTCCATGCTTAGTAACGACTACCCACTTGTAAATTAGTGAGTTACATAAGATGAACAGAAACAGTGGAAAACATGCACAGGCTTCTTGCTAACCAACCATATTCTAAACAGAACACTGTCAAAACTTAAGGAGGGCTTCAAAGAGCCTCTTACGTAAGAGGGATAGGTAAATTTTCCAGCATGGGCTATAGCATACTAGCAGGAGCCCCTTTTAATACTCTCTTCGTGCTACATAACCAGTTCCAAACTCTTAAAGGTATTTTCACATTCTTAATGTGCTCTGCACCCAAGAATATCTCTCTCTCTCGCTCTCTCCAGGTACACAAGGTATTCTGCCAGTTCCACAATATGGACTACAGGAAAAGGGAGAAGGAGAGGCAAATCTAATGCAAAGTGAGGTCAGTAGAAGAATACTGAATGAAGCTACTTGTAATTATGGCAATAGAACTGTCACAATTTACAGCCACTAAGGGCCAGGTACAATATAGGAAAGCCCAAACATTATTAAATCTTAAAAAAGTTTATACCTGGTCTTATTTGGGTCACAATATGCTTTTTCTATTTCTTCCATATTCTTCAAGTCCTTCCAGGTACTGCCATCAGAGATCTGCCATCTATATGGCAAGTGAAAATGAGTTCTGATACACTTTTCTGTAAGTTTTTTAAAAAAGAAGTATTATTTTTACAGGCTATGAGAAAACTCCAAGATTTCAAGGCAGTACACCTAGCTGGTGAAACCATCAAAAGCACAGTCATGATGGAAAGTGTTCACCTATGGAATCATTACAAGCAGTAGTTCAGAATTTTTCAGCATATGCAAACAATCCTTAATTTAGGTGTTAATTTAGGTAGAAGTTCAGTTTCTGTACCTACTAGACTCTGCCCATTAAAATTGCACAGACCATTCTGCCTTCTCCGTTTCAGAGACAAAAATAAATACAGGGCTATTATTTCATATGTAGAATAACACTGTAGACTCAAATATCTGTGCTTAACCACTACATCACAAAGTGCTATTACTGAGGAAAAAAACAAAACACAACAGTGCTTAGTTTTAGCATAAGAGGAGAACTCTCCTGGTTTAACCCCAGATGGTAACAAAGTACAACACAGCCACTCACTCACTCCCAATTTCCCTGGTTGGGATGGGGAGGGGAGAAGGAAAAAAGTAAAATCCATGCGTTGAGATAATAACATTTTAATAACTGAAATAAAGTAAAATATAATAACAACAATTATATAGATATATATGTATAAAAAGCGAGAGAGGAATAAAGCCCAGGAAAGTCAAGAGTTGCACACTACAATTGCTCACCACCCACTGATTGATGCCCAGCCCATCCCTGTGCACTGATCAGCCCCTCCCAGGCAACTCCCCATGGTTTATATGCTGAGCATGATGTTCTAATGGTATGGAATACCCCTTTGGGAAGTTCAGGTAGCTGTCCTGGCCATGGTCCTTCCCAGCTTCCTGTGCACCTCCTCATTTGCAAAGCATGGGAAGCTGAAAAGTTCTTGACTTTGGGTAAGCGTTACTTAGCAAAAACTAAAACATCAGTGTGTTATCAATGTTATTCTCATACTAAATCCAAAACACAGCACCGTGTCAGCTACTAGGCAACAAATTAATTCTATCCCAGATGAAACCAGGGGAGTATCCACCACTTATTCCATACTATTTACATCATGCCTAGGTCCCACACTTTCCAATACAACGCAGTTAACCACCATCACCTTTCCTGTCTTTTGACATATAGGCAGGTATCATTCCCTTAGTCTCAAAGTCCTTTGCCCTTCAAGAAGTCTCCAAAGCTCCAGGTCTCACCAGGAACAAGAGCAGTGATAGCAGTGACCAGGCATCACAAGTGTTACATGGAGTTCAAAGAGTCAGTATGCAGTCACTCGTCAGCAGGAGCGAAGGTGACATCACCAGTACATGTGCATAAACCTCAGGCCGGTTGTCACAGCAGAAGAAAAGGCAACTTAACTACAGGGAGAGTCAAGGAGGCTGCACCACACAGGTCATATGAGAAGGTGTGCAGTACTTCAGGGAGCTAAAGAACATCAAGAAGGAAAAGAAAGACAGAAGGGCAAGAAGAAAGCTGGCCCAGCAGCCTTTTTCCGGGACAAGCTGGAACATTTTGAAAGGGAGACAGCTGAAACAGACAGAACAGAAGAGTACTAGAAGAAAAAATGGGAGAATGTAGAATTCAGAGTATCTTTTGTGTCTTTCCTTTTTAGAAATGTGACTCCTATCATTCAGCAAACGCCTTAGGTAAATACAGGTGGACTAGACAATCTTCAACACAGGCAGATATTATGCATTCCAGAGCACAACAAAATGGTTCCTTTGTTTGCTATACCAGATAGATCAAACGTTTTCCTACCAATACTCAAGACTGCAGTGAGATTTAACTAAAGATAAGCATAAGCTCTTAAGTTTCTCATTTCTGTAAAAAATGTCTATCACCTTTTCTTTATGAGAAAAGGAAAATACACTGGACTTGATTCAGTCTGTACTGATACTTGATACTACCTACCTTTAAAGCCACAACTTCTGTACAGATGATATAAACAGATCTGTTCTGAATCATCATTTGTAGTTGCAGACTCTCGTCTAGAGCTGAGTTTTTTCTCTAGAGGGGGAATATGTAAGACTCATTAATAAACTTTGTATCAACAAGCCTGCTTAAAAGTGCTCCTGTCAGTAGGGAAGTACCTAAAGCCAGTGTTTGTAACTACGTAACTGCATTCAGCTCCAGAAGGACACTGAAACCTTTGATAACCTTGTATAGTCAAAAGTTCCATCACAGTATCCATTCTTTCTGAACACGACTTTCCTGTAACTGCTGAATTCCTCACACACAGTTTTGAGCTGTCACCGCAAGAACAGAATCCAATGCCTTTACACTCCTAGGTGGACTTGAGTTAATCCTGCATTTCACACAGCTGGTCACCCTGGCAGCTATAAAGTACAAAGTTTCAAAATTTGATACTTCTGTAAATTAAAGAGCATCTAAGGAAACGAAGAAGGAACAGCAGGCACAACAGTAGAGATGAACACATACACTTGGATTTTCCATTTTGTTATCTTTTTTTTTTCCTGCTAAATGATATTTAACTTACAATTCTAAGGAACTTCAAAAGAAAAGCACAAACAAAATATTGCATCTCTAAGAAGTAACTAGGATAGTGCTGTCTGCAAATTCTTGTGTTAGACAATCGCTACATTAATGAAAAAAATCAGTTTATAATCAGACAAGCAAACACCACTTCTATTCCTGAATTTCTTCCTATTTTTTGCTAAAAAAAAATAAAAAATACTTATAGACCTCCCTATTTCCAGTTCCTGTTATGCTTTTTAACCCCAAATTTAGGATTTTTATAAAGCCCAATCTTTATGAGGAACTCACGTCTTGAAATTCACTTATCAATTGTCAAATCTCTAACAGTGAGATAGATACAAGGTCCCTCCTAAAAGAAAAATCACGATGTGAATTCAGTTTTCTTAATGACATCTGTGAGAACTATAGTGACTCTTCTGATGATTTCAAAAGATGGTATCACTTACCTTTGCATGGTGAAGACTTGGATTCTTCTATGTCATACAAGCTCCTGTTGCCATTTTTGATGTCATACATATTTCTATAAAGAGAAGGTAGTTTCTCAATATTGTTTGAGCTCAGTCCCTGTTTCAGCAGTTTCTCAAGACAGTCTGACTTTAATAAGTCATGGGATCGTTTGCAGCTGCTGCCAAATCTGCACTGTCCCCGCAAAAAGTACTGGCAAACATGCAGTTTGGTGCAGGATGTTTTAAAGGTGCAAGATCCATGAGGCCCATCACCTTTGTTATAATGCAAGCAGACCTTGGGTAGAGAAAGAAAAAAAGATTTTAAAGATTAAAGTACAAAATGCTCATATAGACTGTTTGAATCCATGGTTTTTAAATTTTTATGACTATGTCTATACATTAGCTTTTAAAAGATGTATTTCTTCTTGTTTTCCAAATGATTAGTTGTTAGTTTTTCCTTTGCCCTGCTAATATTTATAAACATCTTCCAACAGACAACACTCTTACAGAGATTCTCAAGCAGATGGAACTTTGTGCTAAGTCACATAACTGCAGGATAGTGGATTTTATTGTGTAACTACCTTTTAATTTTCTAATTTTGGAATATTGAACATTTTTGACCTGTGTTTGATGGTAAGAGGTACTGGATCTGGATGGGATGGAGTTAACTTTCTTCACAGCAGA
This sequence comes from Margarornis squamiger, assembly GCA_035222235.1. NCBI lineage: Eukaryota > Metazoa > Chordata > Aves > Passeriformes > Furnariidae > Margarornis > Margarornis squamiger. The sequence continues at coordinate 62,932,356 of JAWWTY010000037.1, forward strand.
CCATACCACACTGTTTTGGGTTTGTGACCAAAACACTGTTGATAACACATCCCTTTGGTCTGTTTGGGTTAGCTGTTCTGGCTATACTCTCTTTTGGTTTTTTGTGCACCTCCTCATTGGTAGAGCATGGAAAACCGAAAAATCCTTGACTGAAGGTAAGCACTACTTGACAACAACCAAAGCATCAGTGCGTTGTCCATGTTATTTTCATATTAAATCCAAAACACAGCTGTACCCATTAGTAGTAAGAAAATTAACTTTATCCCAGCTGAAACCAGGAACAACTAGACATCACACAGCCGTTCCTTCACTCCTGCAGAGGATGCAGGAGGGAATCAGAAAAAAGATAAAACTTGTGGGGTTGAGATAAACACAGTTTAATAGGTCATAAAAGGAAGCGGAAATAATAATAATAATGATAAAATATACAAAACAAGTGATGCACAATGCAATTGGCTCACCATTTGCTGACCAAAGCACAGCCAGTCCCCAAGCAGCGTGCCACCCATCCCCGGCCAACTCCTCCCAGTTTTACTGTTTAGAAAGATGTCATATAGTATGGAATATCCCTTGGGTCAACTGTTCTGGCTATGTCCCCTCACAAGCTTCTTGTGTATTCCCAGTCTACAGGCGGGCAGGGCAGCATGAGAAGCTGAAAAGTCCTTGACTTAGTGCAATTACTGCTCAGCAACAGCTAAAATACGAGTGCATTATCAACATTATTCTCATCCTGAATCCAAAACACAGCACTGTGCCAGCTACTAGAAAGAAAATCAACTCTATCCCAGCCAAAACTAGGAGACAATCTAAACTGGCCAAAGGAATATTCCAAGCCATATGTCATGTTCTAAAAATAATAATAAAAAAAAAATTAAGAAAGGGAGAGGGAAAGGGGAAGAGGTGGGTCTTTCTTACAAGATGGCCCTTGATCAGGCACTGGTTGGGCATCAGTCTGCTTAGGTGATGAAGCAGAAGTGTTCCTTTGATATATTTATTTTCTCCCCTCTTTTCTCCGCTTGTTAAACTGTCTTTAACACCATCCACAAGTTTTGTAACTTTTGTTCTTCTTGTTATCTCTCACCTGTTCTACTTGTGACAGGGCAGTGGCAGTAAGTGGAGAACTGTTCAAGTGCTAAACTGCCAGCCAGGCTTAACCCACCACAGGTGAGAACAGAGGATGCATATTTAAAGTTTTACGTCTGCGTTAAGCTAAGTTGACACCTAACATCTCCATCTCTGTCAAGCCTTGTCCACTTTGTGATGCTCACTGAAACATACACCTCAGAAACTACCACAGTAATACTCACCTCCGGTAAGAGGGAAGAGTCATTTTGAAGTAGGAGCTGGCAAAGTTCATCACTGTCTAAAATCTCAAGCCCATAGCGTTTTAGAACACGGAGATTGTGGTCAGAGTAGAAGTCGTGAGCAAACCTGCATTCCTTCCTACAAGAAACCCAACTGCAAAATGAGTGACAGACTAGCACTATTTTGCTATCCCATGGGCGTTAAACTAAACAGTTTAAAAAGCAGACCAAATTACGCTAGTTTCAGAAAAATCCGCATCGCCCCTTTATAAAACAATTACGTGATTTGCAAAACAGACTGTGTAATTACTCTGAGGACAATTGCCACGCTATTTCTGGTTTACAGTCGTTATAGCGTTGGCAATAGCGCCATTTCTGACCTGCAGCTCAGAGCCACGGGAACACCCGAGCATCGCTCCCTGCCACTCCTCGGGAACATCCCGCGGCATCCCGGGCACAACCCGCGGCATCCCGCGGCACCCACGGGTACATCCCGCGGCACCCACGGGCACATCCCGCGGCACCCACGGGCACATCCCAAGGCACCCACGGGCACATCCCAAGGCACCCACGGGCACATCCCAAGGCACCCACGGCCGGGATCGGCGGCCAGCGGGGCAGGAGGCGCTGCGGCCCGGGGCCTGCGACACCGCGGCGGCCTCTTCGAAAAACAGGAAGCAAGAAAAAAAAGAAAAAAAACCCCACACACAACTAAAAACCACCCCCTCCCCCCACAAAAAAAATAGGATGGGGAGAAAGGATCACTCCCGACACGAAAAGGGCTGCACTTCCTGAAGCCTGGCAGCGCTGAAGGGGCACAGCACGCCCGACCCCGCGGCCCCCGCGCCCCTCCGAGCCCCCCTGCCCTCACCTGGGGCCCTGGTTGCGGCAGTGCCCCTTCAGGTAGTACTTGCAGAGGTGCAGCCGCCCGCACTGCCCCGGGCAGCCCGCGCTGTACTCCTGGCACAGCCGCACGGGGCTGGTGGCCACCACCACGGCCACCTCGGCCGCCGCCGCCGCCCCCGCCTCGCCGGGCCGCTGCACCAGCGTGAAGCGCCGCGGGTCCCGCAGCACGGCGGCCAGCTGCTCGGCCGAGGGCGGGCCGGGCAGCCAGCGCTGCAGCTCGGCCTGCTCCAGGCAGCCTCCGCCGCCACACAGCACCCGCAGCGCCTGTGCCGCCAGCGCCATGGCCGCGGCCCGGCCCGCACCGACAGCAACGGAAACGAAACCGAAACCGCCGGCACCGCCGCACGGCCCGCCGCGCCCCCGGCAGGCTCCGCTCCGCCCTGCCCTGCCCTGCTCCGTCCCTCTCCTCCCCTCCCCTCCCCTGCCCTCTCCCCTCCCCTCCCCTCTCCCCTCTCCTCTCTGTCCTCTCCCACGGGTGGGATTCTGCTCCCTCGCTGCAGAGCAGAGGGCCCCTCTCCTCCCTCCCCTGCCTGGCTGTCAGGATGTATTGGCCGCTTTTTAATCAGATTTCACCGAAAAGGGATGGCCGCTGCAAGGCTGCGCAATTCCCGTAGGGAAAAGTGGCACAGGGAAGAAGAGGCACCGCAGCCAAGTCCCCGTCTCCAGCTTCACTCACAGGAGGAAGGTGGTGTGTAAATTGAGCCGTGGTGAGGTTGAACAAACAGACAAACAGACCGGCAAACATCTCGGTTCAGGATCCTGGCTTGTGTCGGTTTTCTGGTGATACATCACGAAGGCTGCTCTCACACTCCTTTCCTTTCAGTTTCTGAATTAAAAGCTCGGTCATGGCCATGTACCTGGCTGGACATGGAGCTGCCCTGCTTGCAATGCTCATAGTACCACAGTGACATTGTGTCTGCTTCCACTGCAGCTGTGACTCCAGAATGGGGCCAAGCAATGTGCCTGCCCTCTAGGAACTCCAAAACTCTTTAGAAGGGTAACTATCTTTTAATAAAGTGCCTTTGTCTAGGTCATTTTGACACTCCTGGTGCTGCATCACAGTCACTCAGGAACATGTTTCAAATGATGGCAAAACAACATAAAATGCCATCAGTTAAGCCAGATTGGCAGTGCTAGGCATGGGGACTCCCTTTGATGGTGATTCTCATTGAACAAAAATCCTGCCTGCTTCCTTCTTTTGCCAGTCATGTTCTGTTGTGCCTTTCCCCTTGTCTTCTCTTACTTCCTTCTTGTCCTGTGAGATCAGGAAGGGAATGGCAAAATGAGAAGCTAGATAAGCGCATTGAACAAAAGAACAGCTCTGCTAGGTCACTTAGAAGTTCATATAGATCTGTAGCCTGCCTCTGACAGGCCACCAACAGATGTCTAGGAGGCAACATGAGAGGCTGTAGTGTTATTGTCCTTCATCTCTGCTTTCCAGTGTCCACTGATCAGCCTTCCTGAAACAAAGGAAAAGCGCTGTTCACTTTCGTGGTTCAAATTCTGATTTTATATCTACTGATCATACCCATCTTTGTTGTCTCTTTTCTAAACGGAAACATTTTTTATTTTAACCATTTGTTCTATAGAAGTAGCTCCCTAGCTTGGACTGTCTTTGTCCTCTTCTGTCTTTCCATGAGGGGCAGACCTGCAGAGAGTCACATTTGTTGCTGAGGGTCCTCTGGTAGCAAAGCACTTCTAAGTGAAAGATCACACACCACCAGTAGTAATTGAGAGTGCCGCAGAACAGTTGAGGTTGAAAGGGGCCATAGGAGGTCATCTGGTCCAAACCCAAATTCAGCTGTTTCATCCCTGAGAGAGCATATGGGTGGAAACCTTCTAATTTTTGTGTTTTATCTAATGTTTTCAAATTATTCAGTAATTGTGTACTGCCCCACCAGTATGAGATATCTTGACTGAAAAACTCAGGGAACCCTTTAGCTTAAAATGCAATGAAGCAGCATTGTACTGGACAACTGCTTTTCTCTCCAATGTGCATCCATTTACTTTTTCTGTCCAGTGCCCAAAATCCATCCTATCTAATTGGCACCCAACCTTTTACATCTTAAAGACCTGTCCCAGCATCACTGTGCTGTCCAGGGACCTGTTTCAACTGTATCTCCCTTTCACACTTTCTTTCCTCATGTATCTGATAAAACCCACTCATATGGCAGAAATATGGCATATTTTATTGTAACATTTGTCTGAATGATTACGCCAATGTCAACATTATGTTTGGAGAAGTACAAAGAAGTACAAGATCAGGGTTGCAGAGGTATTTGCAGGTAGCTTTATACCACTGCAATTCATTCCAATGGGTTGGCATGCATGTCACAGGGAAGTTCATATGACTGTTCCTGCTTTGCAGTTTTTTGAGGCTCTGGAGTAGGGCTATAATTCTCTCTCTTTTCATGAGAACAAAAATAAAACTACGAAAACAGGTAATGATTGATATGGAGAGAAGATTTGGAGAGCTGTCTTTGAATTACAACACCTTCCCATCCCTGAATTCATAACCAGAGTAAATCATAGCTTATTCTTTCTCACACAAGTTTCTTGTAGTTTGTTTTGTGGCATGTTCCTCAGGAAGAAAAAAGTACCCCTTTGATTTGATAGAACTTCCCCACCTATGAATTATATATAGGCAAAATTGTGCTTTCTTCAGAAGAAGAATTTTTTTCTAATGGAAAAGTCAATTTACATTGGTAAAATTAAATATATCCTATGTAAGAAGGAGTTACATTAGATATCAAGGGCACCTAAGGCAAGTGGCTCCTCTTCACCACTCAAATACCGTAATTAAAGGTAAGGCTGGAACTGTTTTCTTAAATGCCCTTGTAGCATAATTGCATATGATCTGTTCTACCTAGAGTTTATGACTGCTCTGTGCATTGGCCCTGAAATAAGCTCCCTCTAAGCAGTTACTATGGTTTCTGTAACAGGTGCTGAACTCAGAGCACATGGGGTTTTAATAATTGTGAGCCTTCAGGTACTGCAATCACAGTGAGCCACCTTTGTTAACACCTGATGTATATGAAAACTTTACTATAGATTTTTTCAGATGTTATTAGACTGATATCTTTATTTTTAGGAACAGTTTATGAATACTTATGTTAATTTGAACTCTGACATAATTTCTTAATCTTACTTGCATCAATCTTCAAAATGTACCAATTTAATGATTTTTGTGTGAATTTTTGTATGCATCTTTAAAACATCTGTTGTTGTTATAGTGCATGGTGCCTTCCACTTGCCACCCCATCCACATGTTTCAGTCTTTCTCCTACCTAGCATGGTGAAGCTCCTAGCTTTCTATTGTCTGTTTTGGAAGACTGTGCAAGGAACACAGGCAAAACAGGACAGAATTTAGACACAGTTGTGAGCTACAGTGTTCTCTGGTGAAACATCACCTTCTGGTTGATACAGCTGCATTGCTACTCTCAGGAGTTCAGAAGCTTAGAAGTGTGATATGTTTGATGTAAGTGTTTTTGATTGCCTCTCAACCTACATTTAAACAAACATTTGAGGGCTAATCCTTGTCCCAGTGATGGTCTGACAGCACGACGAAACACTTGACTAAACATTCCATACTTTTGTCTGGCACTAGTTGGTTTATAATGACTTGTATTTGCTATATATTATTTCTGTGTGCTACTCTAATTTCTTCACTTATGACTAGTATTTCTGAAATCTATACTAAATGGCAGCATATTGAGCTTACAGCTACAACTCCAAGAGTTGCCCAGTGGCATGCTAACCTAAAAGTCAACCATCCAACAGCTAACACATGCACCCACAACTCAAAAGCACGAAACAGGAACCTCAGTTCTGGTGCAATACATGAGTAGCACCAGACCGTGGGGCTGTTGGCTGTCCCAAGGATCTTGCAGCCTCTGCAAAGAGCAGGATAAATCCACATATTTTGCTCTTGCCTCAGGCTACAAATATAAACATATATTTTCACATGCAAACAGCCTGGACAGGACCTAGGACAAACTGTCTATTTTATAAAGATAAGCCCATCTAATGTAAAATGCGGGAATTTGTATTGTGTACAGTTTGTTTCATTGCAAAACTACGTTTCAAGAAGTCTTGCTTGTGAAAATAATATAATTTGGACTGAAAATTCACAGTATAGTTAGTCAAGCTGTTATTTATCACTGGCACACTTCTAGTGTTATTCTGTTGAAGGTTTTATTACTTGGTGCAGATGTAAATGTCTGTTCATTGTGCAAGTCATAGGTTTTTGTTCTCAGTCTCATAGCCTCAAAAAAGGTTTTGTATTCACACAGGCCCATCATCTTCTACACTGGCATCCTCCATCTTTCAGAAACCTCCTAAGAACCTCTTTGCTCTTCATTCCTCTACAGATCACGTCTCCCCTACTTTTTTCTTGTAAGGACTGAGTTGGGAACTCTTTCCCAAGGACTCATCCTAAAATTATAGGGGTTAATGTAGGAGGAAATTTTCCCATTACTTTTGAGCTCTCAGGTCTCATTCCTTGGTGGCTGTTTCCCTAGTTCAGTATTTCAAGAGGCTCACCTCTTGCTAGAAAAGCAATGCACAGCCCTGCCAATCACATATAGACATGCCCCTAAAACTTGTGCATTTGCTGGCACAAAGCCTCTGAAGCACATCTCTTTTCTAGAACTTCTCAACAGAGTTAATAACTCCTTTCATACTATGATGATCCTCAAATGAGCAGTAAGGGAACCATATTCTAGCAGTAGTGTTTTGATTCACCCATGGAGAAGTACAACTATGTAGAATGCCCTTAACAAGTGGCTCTTCAAGGTTTTGTCCAAGTGTCTTGCCACAACCATTTTTTCACCTGTGAAAGTATCTTAGTCCACAAAATAATTTCCTCGAAGGACAGGGGAGGTGTCATGGTTAAGGTAATGGGGAAACACCAAATTTATTGATTTCAGCTAATTCCTGTTTCTCGTCATTTAGAAGAGAAATTCAAGGTGAAACTTGTACAAGGTGGAGAGGCAAAGCATAGGAACTAACCAAAACAAACGAAGTTTATTGAAACATGCAAATATAGAGGGCAAAGTCTGGAAGCCTATTGCTGTCTCACAACAGTTTTGCCTGTGTTTGCCACCACATTATTCACTGTCTACATTATCTACTGTTCTAACATGCTGAATCTGAATGTGCCTGTTAACTCTTCCGTTAAGCCTTCCACTTTCTGATGGGAATGACCTCCCTGTTGACAGCTAGTTAGCAGCAATTCTATTTCCTTTAAGGTAGGAGTTGCCACCAAACTACTTATATCACAGCAATTTGCTTGACATTGATGTGTTTAAATTAGCGGTTCCAACAAAGTCCCTTTAAAACTCAGCACTTTCTCAAGGCTTCTTGTGATTAAAAAAAAAAAAAAAGTAATTTGTCAGGAACCAGAACAGTTATTGAACCCTGTCACGTTTCATTTTGCACTGCAATCAGCGGCAGTACAGAAGTTGGCCTCATCATATGGTCTTTCATCCTGTGTTAGACAAAATATGAAATTCCATTGATAAGGACTTTCCTCTGCTCAGTCTCTACCAGCTGTATGAAGAGATATGTTTATGACAACATGCAATACTTAGGAGTGAAAATGCTATGTCTGCACATAGCAGCTCAAAAAATCCTTGCTACTTTATGGCTAGATGATTGGTATTTTTATAAGATAAAACCAGTTTGGAACATGAGACAGAAGGAATCAAATGGATCATCCAGTCTAGACACTCCCAATCACAAGCAGCTAATTTTTTTAGATATCCAATCCAGAAACATGGACAGTATAATCAATAGACACCCTAAGCCCCAGAAAGCTCTTCAGCACTTTGTTAAAAAATGTGAGAGCTGTGGTCTCTGAACACAGGAAGGAAAAAGCAGGATCATTGTCACCTTAGGAGTGCTCACTTACTGATCAAAGTATTTGAAGATGGCAGTCAACTGCATATGGGAAACATCCCAAGCAAATATAAAAATCAATCTTAAAATTGCTTCTGCAAGAAATCAGAAACTTCCAGCTTTATTTTCCAGTTGCTACTGCCTACTTTTCATTGAAACCTCCTACTTTCAGAAACAATTTTCCTATCTTTTTCTTTCTATTTTATTAATTCATTTTCTTCTATGAATTTATTTTCTTCTTTCTATATTCAGAAGCTAAATTCTCAATTGTTCATGCACTATGTCACGCATCATCCAGAATGTCACAACGAAATGACTTGGAGATCAGTAGCAGCTACTTATTGTAAGAGGATAAACAGAAGGAACAAAGGATCTCATCGAAAGCAAGCAGCAATCAGTGCTTTCAAAAGCTTCTTGCAATAAGATGTATAACTAACATGTTCACATTATCTTAAACATCTGTCTAGATTCACAACTAAAATGGATGCTTGGAAAAGGAAGACCTAAATTACACATTATATTCAAGCATGTATAGTTTAACTGGAAGTGTAGCAGCAAAATGGGAGTTTATTCAGAGACACTAATTAAATAAAGAGCATTCTGCAGGAAAATACTTCCAGTAGGACCAAAGCCTAATGTGCATTATAACAGTTTTCTGCTGCTGAAAAAAAAAAAAAAGGCATAATTTCAGAGAAGTCTGCTGCTTCTTTGGTTCTTTTGTTAGATGACACATGAAAGAGGGGTTTTTCCCCAGTACCCATTCCAACTAGCAAGATAGGCTGGCTAATATGGATTATCTGCTGTTGATCTGTGCAAAACAAATGTTCTAATGTTCTACATGGACATAGAACAAACATGTTTATCAGCTGAACTGCTTTTAGCCTTGTACTCCCTCTTGCCACACAAGGGCAATCTACCATGTTATACCTTATAATTTCTGTATAAAAATTCATTTTTTATATTTTTGGTCTATCAGTTGCATTTACTTCTTCAAAAGAGTCTTAAGATGAAAACCACGTCTGCTGAAATGTAGCATGTGGAAATACTGCTTTTGTTCTACAAGAATGGTGCCACTATATGTTAGTAAGTTTCAAGCTCTATTAAAAAAAGAGGAACTTATTTGCAATAAACATTATGCCGAATCGTGTAAGTCTTCTAAAAAGTAGATTTACAATTGTTTCCTAGTATTCTCATGGGAATTCTGTACTTGCAACAGAGGTTATTTTAATCAAAGCTGATGACGTTCTTTTGGGCTTATTTTCCTTTCATTTGGTGCCTTTCAATTCCTAAGTAATTACTGCTCTATGTCATTTTCACAAACAAATGGTTTTTATATCAGTCTTTGTACTCTGAAATAGCAAAGAAAGAAGTCTGACAGGCCACTTATGGGATTTATTATCACTGATTCTTAATATTTAACTGTAGGTAAATAGTATTGAGTAAGAGTCTGATTACTCTGAAATGATGCATGGAGGAAAAAGACATTTTCTTTTTCTGCTTTTAATTTTGCTAATTAAAAACAAACAAACAAACAAACTGATTCTCTCTTTCCTCATAAGTATATAAATGGATTGGTTTTGCACTGCACATATCAAAATTTTTATGTCACATTCGTGTTAGAAGACCAGAGCAGCTACAACATGAATGAAACAATGAAATGAGGAGAGCAGATTGCCAGTTCTCTGGCTTCTCAGCCACAGGCACAACTCAATCTCTAAGTGCACCTCATAACTAGCTGGAGTCTCTAGGAAGACAGAGGCTGTTTAGTAATCCTAATTCCTCAGGTGGTGTTGCTGAAGCTGGCTTGCTGGGAAATCTGTTTATAAGCTCAGCACAGGCAATTTCACAAATGGAACACTAGCAGTGTATTGGTTGTCTCTGAACCCTAAAGACTCCTGGAGATTCCCCTTCCCACAACTTTCTGAAGTATGTTGTATGTGCTTTTTGCTTCTAATTAATCTGAGATTTGGTTATATTACTAATTTTTAGGGATAAACACTGAAAATCTGAGAGTTGAGGGGAAGGGATTTTTAGCTAGTTACAATTTTATAGGAATATGTCTATCAGAGTCAAGTCTTCAAAACATTTGGGGAAAAAAAAAATATTGTTGCTGTTAAGCCACCTCTGGTAAGGATCAAGAAGTCCCTTAGATGTCCATGATTATTATTTCTTTTTTTATGAGTAAGATGAGACTATATTCTAAAGTAAGAAACTAGTAAAAAAAACCAAAACCAAACACCCTTCTGTCTGCGCACACAGTGAAATCTCCTTAAAAAGGATATTAAGATTGCAAATAAAGTAATAAAAAGTTAATTACAGCATGGCAAAATTTAGTTGATTGGTACAACTTTAATTTGTCCTCACTGTGTACATATGGTACTATAATGACATGATCACCAGTGGTTTCTGATACAAGGATCTTTCTTTCATTTAGTGGTGTTTTAGTGAGTAACTAGCTGGTGGGATTTTGATTCTGATTGCATCCCCAAGCCTTATTCACTACAAGGTCAGATGTTGCTTTCAAGAGAGGTTTGTTAATCTCTTTATAGATTTATTTTTTTATGCTTCCTCCATTACAACATATGGATGATACGTAAGGATTAAGACACTTATAAGTGCATAGTGATGTGAAGATAATTTTTTTATCCTTGCTTTACAGGGATGAGATTAAATTAAAGAACACCCACTAATTTTGTGTACTTGTTCTAAGATACCCAAGAACTCATATTTTTGAGAGTTCAGCATTTGTGGGTGGTTTGTGGGCCCAGTGCTCAGTGAGTACACTTGCAGCTGATACTGCCCAGCATTTCTGCAAATCTGATACTGGGGTCTCAACTCAGAAATGAGGAACATACAGTTAATGACCACCTGTGAAAATGTCTTCAAAGGGACTTGCCTAGCATCATTTGGGAACTCTGTGGTAGAGACAGGCTCAGAACCCAAACCCACTTCTCCAGGGTAGCATTCAGATACTTCAATTCTGAGAGCATCCTCTCTCTTCCTTATTCACTGGGCAGTGTATAACTTCTGCAACAGATGCAGCAGGGTTTCTGTAAATGACATTCTCATTTACTGAGCAGTCCCAGCTCACTATTAGAGCAAGATTTATTCCATGCACATCAAAAAATAGGGGCCTTTCAGAGGAAAATGTTAAAATATACACCCAGGGAGGAGGAAAGGGAAATGATTATGTTTTGCTTTGGTATTTTCTGCCTTTGGAATGCTTTCGTATTTTCCTGGAAGAGGCTCTCCCATGCCCCACTTTCTGATGCCTCCATTAACAAAAATAACATTTGGAAAAAGCCTGGCATGAATGAAAATCCCTTCAGGCTCCCACCTGCATCTCCTCTGCTTGAGTTAACTGCTCAGTTGATGGCAGTAGTGCGTTGCTATCCTCTTGTTTCGCTGAAGAATTTCACCAATATTTGCTGTGGTAGGGAAGCATTACCAGCCCAGATGAAATCTCGGCTTCATTGTAGTCGTGGGAGTTTGGGAGTGGGAAGAGGATGTTGGTCCTTCTTCCTTCATTCCCAAGCTTGCACCCTCCTTCCCTTGTCTTTCAAAATCCACTCTTCCTTTTATGCTATCTTTGGTTTCTATTCTCCTTCCTGCCCTCAATCCAAGACATGTTGGTCCAAGCTTCTCATCCCCAATCCTATGCTCTACAGTCAGGTCTCACAAAATTAGTGCAGATTCTCACGTGAATCTTCTTGTCAGAGAAATTCCAATCCTCTCTTCTCAAATCCTGGTTAAATCTCTTTCTGGCACCTCTCCCTACAACTCCACTGAGCACACAGGAGTTCAGAACCAGTGTCTGTGCAACCATTTTCCATCTCCGATAACCTCCAGATCTCAGTTTTACCTCCAAGCATCTTCTGTTCTTCTGATTACCAATCACAGTTTCCTTCTTACACCTCACCTGGTGTCCTACACAGCAATCTCTGGTACTGCTTCCTCTCAAATTCATCCCTTCCTGCAACTGTATTCTAGTTAAACAGCTACCTGTCCCCTGAAGCCTCAACACTATCCAGGTGTCAGCAGAAAGAAAAAAATGATCTGAAAGAGCAGGGAAAAGACAACTCTTGAACTCTAGTGCTCAAGCATATCCTGCTACAAAGCTCCAGTTGTGGGGCAAGCCCTGATTTGCTTGTGCAGTACTTGTTCACAACATGTGCATGCACAGTCCCATGCCTGGGAAGAAGCTGGAAAGGAACACAGCACGTCCCCTTGTCCATGGTCCTCCCGCTCAGATGTTGAAGTATAAGAATTCATTGAGCATTGGTGAAGAATTGCAGTGGCTTGCAATGTCATTTAAGTTCAGGTGAGTTTTATGGAACAGAAAAAAATGTTCCCAAAACAAAGTGTACCTTAGCTGTGAGATTTTTGTGTCTGATCAACCACATAAATAGAGACCTAAAGAAAACATTTTGTAAGGATGAGGCTTTTCTGCTTGCCATGCATTTCTTCTAACAGGGCTGAACAAATGTTCAGCATGAGACACACAGTGTCATAAAAACATAACATCTACCCAGTTATTTCTGTCATTATTTGCATTTACAGACCTTTTTCAACATATATTTAGAATCAGCCTTATCCCCCATGTTGCTATAACTCCCTGACATGGGATGGAGTAAAATTCAGTCCCTTAGGCTGTGCATATGAAATATGTAATGCTGCTGTTGTACTTAATTTAACTGAGTAGTCACTGTATTTCCTGAATCTAAAAGCTGTTCAACATGTATTTTGTACAGGTAATGTTAAGAGCTTGGCTTAAAATGAGAAAAGTGTGTCAGAAAGGTGAAAAATACTCTTTGATTTGAAGATTGATGTGGAATGTTTGTTATTTTCCCTTTAGGCATCATGTTAGCAATGTAACTTGCAGGCTGCCTTCTCTGGAATCCTCTTTATATTTGTTTCTGTGAGGTGTTTGACACTTTTTGGGGGACCTGTAATACCAGGCTTTGCCTCTTACCACACAGTGGTCAGGACCTCAGCTTGTCCAGGCATGTTAAGCAAATACTTAGTTTTAGGTTAAAATATGCCCCTGATTAAGCATGAGTTTAAGATCACTTCTGAATGTTTTCTAGAACTGTGTCCCTTGCCCTATCTTTGAAGTGATCTTTAAAGAAGCCACTTTAAATCAAACCTCTCCCATCTTTATTCAAGATTTTTGTGTGTGACTGAATCATGCACTTAGCTGCCTAACAGCTTAATAAACAGTTCATAAAAGAAGCAACCAGGAGCCTTATCTCGTAAACCCATGATTCCACTTCTTGATTAATTTCATTTTCCCCCCATGTTTCTTTTGTATCTACCTTTAGCAGGAATATCCTAGAAAACATGAGTGAGCTAAACTCACTGAGATCGAGTAGGTGTGGGTTGGGGAAATTCCATGGAGGACATTTACAGGATACATGTCAGGCTAAAGTGTGGTGTAACTGCCAGGCTTCATGCTCATTTGTTGAATTCAATGATAATTCAGAATGAAGGTGTCTAACCACCTTCTGCTGTAGGTCTCTCTTAAAGGACTTAGTTTTTAATGTGTTTATTTGGTTCTGTGGGCTTCTGTGGCTCACAAGTGGATGTGCAAATGGCAATGGGACAAGAAATAAATTCCTAATTTTTTTACCTTAACCGATAACTTTCTCCCCTATATTTCACTGTACTAGCCATTTACCCAATGGTATATATTAAAGAAAAAACCCCAACAACCCCTCATAGACAAGCTATTTGTTAGGTTTTAACATTTCTCTTACCTTCAAAAAGACATTGAAAAGAATGTGGTTAAATAGAAGCCATTTCTGAAAGACAGTTTCATTTGAAATTTAAAATGAAAACTCACTTAACTTTGGAAAATTCTCTTTCAAAGAAGATTCCAAGCCAGGAAACAATTTTACTCACATTCACCCTACCCTACCATCAAGATACAGTATTTCTTTAACAACACATTGTAAAATCCCCAGTGCCTAAGTACTTCTTCAGCACTTTCCTGATAATATAGGAAGCACTTTTTTGCTAGTCATAGCACTTTATGCCCACATAACTGTTAGCCTCATCAAAGCATAAAACCCCATTGTTTGGGACAGCTGTTTCTTAGTCACCTTCAGAGTATAGTAGTGACAGGAATTGTATTTTTATAGAATCTTCTCTACCACTCTGCAATTCCTTAAAGTGTATTTTTAAAATCTAGAATTCTGGCAAAAATCTGACCTCATTCTAGTCCTCCAATAAAGACAGAATGTGATGGATTTTTTTTGTTGTTGTTGGTTGGTTGGTTTGGCTTTTTTTTGTTATATGACAATTATAATACCAAGAATGGCTTTAAATAGTTTTTGTATTCTGACTACTTTTATTCAGAACATTTGACTGTAAGGTCAGATATGTTTTTGCATCTCTAAGTGAACTTATCAACTAGTTACCTTTTACAACTATTTATTACTCTCTTCCTCGCAACCCTACAGCTTCCTTTGTTTCAAATGACCTGTTTTCAAGTCTTCACTATTTTTTCTGTCTGGACCCTGTGTAGGAAATATCTGCCCAGCTCCCTGGTGGGACTAAATGTAGATGCCTCTCTGAAAATGGGCATTCTGTCAGAGGCTCAAACAGCTATGCTTTTGTTGCTTGCATGCTTAAGCATTTTCTCTTCTCAACTTTGTGATACCAATCATGTAGTATGGTAATAGCTTGCATGGGAATGATGTCAAAATGTGATCCCACATTTTGCTGTAATAGAAAAAATAGGAACATACTCACTTTGCAATGCATCTGCCTGGGAAGGGCAGCTGACCTTCCTGTTGCACATGGTGGAATTTGGGCCAGCCTGTCAGGGTACCCTATTTTTGTTTATTTAAGACAAAAGTACCTGCAGCTGAAATACCTGGAGGAAAACTCCTATGGAACTTTTTATATTTTGGTTGAAAGCCCAAAACGTTTTCTCTTGTCAGTTTTGAGGAGGTTAATGCCTACATTCAGTTGCTTTTTTTAACTCCTGGTCTTCTGATGAAATTGCACATTTTCTGTGAAAGGTGGTGCAGAGAACCATTATTTTGTTAAAAACACTTCTCTCCCTTTTTAAGTGGCAATTTATTTTTTTATACTGTTTCATAAAATTTCTGCCTATTTTGAAGCAATAAATGGAATACATATACTTCATAGGCCTTATACTAGTATCCTGTAGGGTGTTGAATTTCATTTAAGATGAAGGTCAGCTTGTATTCTTATAGTGAAAAAGCATATTGTATTCTTTTAATGCATAGTATCAGTATTTTCATTAGTAGTTCACTTGTTTTTTCTATCCTCAACAGACTTGAGGATCCCAGGCTGGCCCCATGACTTGCTTCCGCCACTTTTTGTTATAGGTATACTCTTCCATTGCTGGTAATTTACAGAGACTTTAAAGATAATTTAGGGCCTCTTAATAATAGATGTTGATTTTTCTTCCCATTCAACAACTACAGATGCAGTGCTTCAAGAGATGCTCGCATGGTCTGTCTGCCTGAACCTGGTAAGTATCTTGTTTAAATATGTTAGTACTCCCTTATGTTTATACTGTTTGCTTCTATATATCTGCTACAGTTTTTTTTAATTGTAGATTATAACTATCATTGTTGTATTCAAAACATTGACGCAGGTCCTTTAAAGTCAATGTATTCTGAGACTTGATAATAGCTATTAGTGATTATTCTACTTTTTTTCATATGAATGTTAGAATAAGAAATTAATGAAAGGAAGTATGTTAGCCACAAGAAGGTCTGCGTGAAATGGATCACTGAGTGAGGATGTGCAATAGCCTGGATTTAACAAACAGGTCTGTTGTTTAGGGCCTCCTCCCGAATGGTGTGGAACATGAGGTTAAACTCCTGAAACTGTGGAGGCAACTGAATTCACATTACTGCTGTGCAGGGCAGCACTGGGATAACTCAGCTGTCGTACACACCACTGCCTTGCTCCTCAGTGGGACTTTGAAAGAAAAGAAGGGGCTGTAATCTCAGACAACTTGTTTCTTACTGGCTAGATAAAGTGCTTTTATTTCCTGCATGGTGCTGTGGCTGCTGATTCGATTTTAAGATACAAAACTGCCTCCAAGGGCTTCAGAGGAAAGGAAAGTTTGGAGTTCTGGAGGCGCTAAAGCATATGGATTTCTATACCTAGATTGTAAACTCTGCTTTTTATTGACCTGGCCATGAGACTATGCTGTGGAAAAGCAAGGTTTCTAAAGATATTATACATCTGTCTTTCCAGCTTTCCCTAACATAGACACAGTTGCTTTCTCCCATTCTTTAGGGTTCAAGGCTCTGTCACCTAATCTTGATGCTTTTCAATTTCATCTTTATGATTTAGGAAGAATGGAATAGAAATGGAGTATTGAATTAATCCTGTATGATCTAAATGCCCTATGAATCTGAAAGTATGTTTCTTCCACAAATAGCTCAGTTACTTGGAAAATCATTAGTTCATATTTGGCTTCCCCAGTTTCACCAGTAAGGGTTATTAAAATACTGTGTTCTTCTTTTTGTATACTTTCTCTTTCAGTAAAAGACTTCCATTTTTACCCTCGATCCATTCTCCACCCTTGAGCTTCACATTCCTACTAGCTGCTCACTGTTGGTGAGAAGAAGACCTAGCAGAGAACTCTCTCCCTTGAGTATTGCTATCTTTATGAAATACCCTCATCTTATTCCTGTCTTTCTCTGAAACTTTTCTGCTGAAGTATTATTGATTTGTCTTTTATTTATCTTAATATTTAAGAGAGTACTCATTATACCTGTAAATTAATAAAAACAATTACTTCATATTTCACTTTAGAGTCTTCTTTTAGTTGGGGGTGGTTCTTGGTTTTTTTCCAATGCACTTTTTGTTATTAGTTCCTTGTGCTTCTGTTGTGGTTTCTGGTTTTCTATCTCAGCGGGGCTTCCCAGCAGAAATTCACTTCCTTTGGTTATATGGAGCCAAAGAAGAAGCTTCCTGAGAAGGCTTGCTGACATGAGCAACTGGACCAATATACTGGGTCTAGTTGTAAAATGGGGGCTTTGAATGTGGGTTTTCCATTGAAGAGCTGATCTGCCCACTCATGCAGCTTCAGCCTTCTCTTTTTAGGCCCTAGAAGAGTCAATTCCATGCTTAGACCTAACCTCTGCAATGATTTATCAAAATATATAATTTTATGACTGTAGTTATTTGATGGCTGTAATGTTAGCCAAATAAACCTTTAAGGTTTAATAATGTTGAATTCCACATTGAGATGAGAATCCCAATGTGATATGCAAATGTTTCATATTTAGAGATAAGGAAATGAGTCTGATTGAGATAATCTCTCATTCTAGGCTTAAAATTCAGTTTGTAAAATATCTTCTATATCTTTTGTCTTTCCTAAGAAAAAAAGCTTCATACGTAAGATGTACTTGGAGATAATGGTTGGACAAAGCTCTTTTAAAAAATGATGCCCTGTAAATAACTATAAAGAGCTTTTACAAGAATTGAAATGCAAAAATGCCACACTTTTCAACTGTAGTGTTTTATAAGGCAGACAAAGAATTAAAACAAATCATAAATTGAGGGAAGAATGTATAACATTAGTGCTGGCACAGTAAGTGTCCCCTTATTGTAGTGAAAATAATGCTGGTGTCAACTATGAGCCAGAACCCCTGTTTGCAGAAATCACTGATCCTTTGGCTTTGGTGGCTCTATACCAATTTCCACCAGCTAAGGAACTGATATTATAACTACACCATTTATAATAAAAGTCTACAATTTGACCCAGATAGAGTTTGCCTTTTGTAGAATGATTTGTAAGGGAAGTGAAGCATTTGAACTTATGGTTCTCATCTTCTAGTATTTGAAAAAATGACCATGTTTGTTGAAATGTATAGACTAAATTCTTCCAACAAATGGAATCATTAGACCCAGTTCCATAATCTGATTTGCTTATATGATATGGTGCCAGAATTAGGATTGTTTGGTTTTGTTCCCTTTCAGTTTGTTTGGCTTTTTTTTTTTATAATATGTATTCTACACTAAGTTATCTGACCAAAATCGTGGTAAACAATAATACTTAGACTAGTACCAAGCTGCATCTATTTCCTTTGTGTTTTTGTTTGGTTGTTCGGTTTTGATTGTTTTGGGGTTTTTTATGGGGAGTTTTCTTCATATTCTGGGGCTGGGAATGTGAATTCTGAGCCCACTGATTTGAAGTTCAGACTGCAGTCTGATTCGCTGTGAGACACTCAATCTTGGATTGTCAGTGCACATTGCAAGTAAAAGAAAAAAGCTCTCCATGTGTTGATTCCTGTTCCTCCTGCACAGAGAAAAAGCTGCATCCTTGCTGCAAGAAACTTTGCAGTTTCCTTTGAACCTTGAATGGAGCAGAGCAGAAGCAGCATAATGGCAGAGATTTGCAAGTTCGCTGGGCAACATGGTTAGACTCAGGAGGTGAGCACAGGCATGTGACCTCTCAACCTTTCCACTTCCAGGAACAAAGCACCTGCGGTTGTGTTATTGTTGTGAATCTACACCCATGAGGATTCATGACAAAGATTATTATTACAGAGCTGCATGGCCAGACAAGGAGTGGCAAAGGCATCTGACAAGGGCCAGAACAAGTATCTAAACACAGAAGCTCTCTGTGGCTGTCACATTCAGCATTTTCTGATTTCTGGAGATTCATGAGCTGGTAGGCAGTCTGTTTTGTGCGGGCTAAAGACTCCCCATGAGAGAATAATTTATACAACCAGTCTTTTCTTTTTTTTTTTTTTGTTATGAAGTGCCTTCTATTGTTACGGGTCTCTTCATGCTAGTTGGGCAGTTATAAATTGCCTGATGAGGAAAAAAAACCCCTGAGATATCTACAAATGCCTGGTGAGAAAACTTGCCATTTCAAGTTTTACATTCCTTTAGGAAGAAAGAGACTTGTTTTTATGCAACATTTAAACAATGCCTCATGAAAGAGTTTTCATACTTTCTCAAGCTCTCTGACAAGTGCTGTAATACACTATTTAGTTCTGGATTTTATTCAGAGGTGAAAATGCTTCTACTTTACCATCAGTGTGAGCTAGCTTTTAGTGCCAGGCAAGGATGGAAGTAAGTTCTGAAACATAAAAAATCATTCTGTTGTTTAAGTTTATTTTTAAAACATGGAGGAAGGAGAAGAGCTCGATGTTGTGGTTTCTAACTGATACTCAGATTTTATTATCAGGCACATCAATGAGACATTAAAATGTGAACAGTAAGTTTTCTTTCTCAGGCTCATATCTGAAATCCATCTTCCCATCCAATGCAATAGTCAAAGCAAGATTTCTGTAATAGTATTTCTCAGTAGAGGTCATTATGCTGCCAGCCTTGACTGTGCTGTGATTTGCTGAGGAGTGAGCAGTCAGTGTTCGCTGACACTCAGTTCTCAGTTTTACCTATCTCTGCCTCTTCTGAACCCTTACAGACTTCCCAGAGAGGCAGGCTGTGCACTTGCTCTAAGTTTGTGTTGGGCCAAAGATTCAATGTGCAAATGGGTTACAGAGTTTAAAACTGCCCTATGAGACAGCACTTGTGTTTGTTCTTGTGTGTTTGTGCTGTGTATGGCACCTTCCCATTTCCTCTGAAAACAAACTTTTGCTGACCTGCCTTGCAGTGTAGCCTCTCATTTGAAACGAGAACTTTGAGATCAAGCAGTTTGATTTAGGGAGATGGATCATTTTATTGGTGTTAAAACCGATAGCTTTCCTCTCGACCTTCACTCTCTTTTACTACACCCAGCCAGCAACCACACACTTTGGGAATTTAACTTAACTTATTGCTATAGTATATTTATTTGCCAATTCAGGTATTGGGAAGCAAAGAAGACAAACATTAAAACATCTTTCCTTCCCCTTTCCCAGGCTCAACTGCACTCCAGACACATCTCCTCCCCTCTTGTTATCTCCATAGGTTATATTCAGTTCCTTTGGTGAGGCAATGAGCGGCATAGGGGTTTGGGGTCAAGATGTAGTGGTTTTTCTCTGCCTTTCCTTGTTTCTCACCCTTTTGTTCCACTGCTGCTTCCTTCTTACTATCTTATCCTACACCAGTGTGGTCCTTCTGTGGGCCACAGTCTCTTTGGGGTTTTGGCTGCTCAGTTACGGAGCATCTCCAACTCCTATGGCCTTGTTATCCCCTCATTCCCTTGTTTCTGTCCTTATCAACCAATTCCCTTTTTCCCTCATTGATCCCTCTCCTGTTCCCTCACAGGTTTGTCTTCTCTCCATTTTCTGCCCTTTCTTCAGTGTATTTTCACAGAGGCAGCACACCTGTGGCTGATGGGCTGTGCTTTGAAGTGTGGTGGGTCCATTGCAAAGCCAGCAGAAATTGGCTGTGAGAAGCACAAGACAGCCCTGACCTCCCTCCTCCACAGGGGCCACCCCTACAGTTTCATGACCGGGATGAATGAAGAGCAGAGGAGGCTGGAACATTAATTGCCCAGCCTCAGGTAGAGATGTAGAAGCAGCCAGGTCAAATTGCATCATCAGAGAGCCTATCTGGACATAATTTGTCATGAAGGAACCTAGGAGGAATCTTGAAGCCCGTTCAAAATTTTAAATCCAATAGATATTTCTACTTCAGGAAATAACTGAATCATGAAATCTGTGTTTTTCCATGTTGCGAAGTAAAGTTAACTGCATGTGGAAAGGAAGTTAATTGTGTAATTGTATTCTGGCATGAAATCCAGTACGGAGTCACAATTTGATATTTTAAAATTACAGTTGCCGGTTTGTTTTCCTCTATAAGCCCAAATCACACCTGAGAAGTGGTGCAAAATAGAACCTGAAGTCCAAAAAAAGACATACATTTATTAACGTATTTTTAAAAAAAATAAAAAGCATTCTGAAACTTTGTGGTGCAAATTTTGAAGAGGCAGCTTGCATCTGAAACCAGCAGTTTAGCTGATGCTAATGTTGGCTTCAAATTGCTTTCACTGAGTTTTCATAACCAGGCTAGTTCTTGGCAAGGTTCTTGGTCGTGGGAGTATAGCTAAATAATGTAAGACATAATTACTATCTTACAGCAGTTTTGTGGCAAATGCCAAGGAAATTCTGCAAAATGTGCCTCTGAGAGACTTGGCTGGAAAGAGCTATGGCACAGATTAGATTATATCAGCAATAAGAAGTTTTGTACTGAAAAACACAGAGTTCTCTTTCTGTAGGATGCAACAATGTGTCTTGGAGTTGCTCAGAAAGTTTGGCAAATCACCAACCACAGCTTGTCTGACTCTTTACTGCATTCTTTAGTCAGGGCTTTAGATCTGGGCTTGGGCTTCAAACATGAGCTTTGAAGAATTCTGAAATTCCTTCAAACTCTTATTTGGAGATCTAGTTTGGTTTACTTCTTACACTAAGCCATCAAGGAGGTTCAGATAAAACCTTTAAGTCCACTGCAGTCTACATGGGACAGATGAGGGATGTAGGTTTTGCCCTAGATTCACCATACAGATTTGTTAGGAGGTACCATAACCAAAAGGAGTCTCTCCCAGTGCTCGAAAACTGCCTGTTTTGGACAACAGTTAAAACATTTAATTTTGTTTGTATCAGAATAAATCACCGTCTTTTGAGCAGAATGAAGGACCAAGATAGCAGTTTACTATACCTATACTCTCAAAAAAAATCCCTAGCCAAAACACTTCCCTAAAATCAGCTATTTAATGCATCCCCTTTGCCAGCCCATTGCTGTGAGAACTCAGCTGATCATTTATTTACTAAACCAGACAGATTCTTGTCTAGTGTGTGGAGCTGAAACTCTAGGTAAGTGTCCAGAATTTTCTCTAAGCCAACTTAAGGTGTGACTTTTTCTTTTTTGGTATTAATTTGGTGGTGTAAATGGTATGACTGCTCAGCAGTACCTTCCCAATACTTGTACATGGCTTTGAAAAGCATTTACAGTGACTGTAGATGTTACGTCTACTCATTTGGGAGTCTGAGTTAGACAAAATTGATTTAAGGAAAGTGAATTACTCAAGATTATGGAGAAACTATGTGGGGGTCTTTACAAAGCAGATTCATGTCTTTAATTTCTATAGACCTATACCCCAAGAATCTGTGGCCGCTATTGCAGCTAAATGATTAATGTGGCCCATTTGGGTTTTAGAATAGAATTAGATCAGTTAATTGAAATACTTGTTGCACTGAAGTAAAAGAGAAAAATCCCATCAATTTCAGTGAGGCCAGTTTACTGGATCACTAGGATTTCACCATATATGCTTGAGCATCAAGATTTTAAAACACTTTTGCAAATTTTGACAACACACTATAACATACTTACCTGAGGGATAATTGCCAAAATAGAACATTCATGGTTAATCTTGGATAAAATTCTTTCTTAGTAATATTTATGTATCCTGTCTCTCCTTTGTATTTTAAAACATAAGACAAAATAATCAAATATTTAATGAGTAGAATACTGATATACTATTATATTTAAAAGTTTGAAACTATAATAATTTAAATTAAAATGGGGGGGAAAACCTGCAAGGCAACAAAACCTGATTATTGTTTTCTATAATAAATATAAATAAAACAAAGAGATACTAGGGATATGTTTCTGAGTAATGTTGCATATAAAGTATAACCCATGTTAAACTGAATGAAAATGTGCCTATTTACACTGTATTATGTAATCAAATTTGCTTCTGGAACTCACAATTAGTCTCAGTGTTTATGTATGTTCATATACAGCCATATACTAGTCTGCATTAGGAAAAAACCCTAAGCTTGTTTCAACTGGCTGTGAACCAAAGGGACTTAAACACTTGCATTTAGTGCAGGTCAGTATTTTCTTTGGGAAATTAGTAGTTATGCTAACTAGGACTTAATGTCAACAATAACACATTTTCACTTCATAATGTCTTTAAAAACATACTTAAATTATGTGGATAGTAGTTTAAATGTTACAGTATTAATGAAACTGGAAGATTAATAACAAAAATACTATGAATTTTAAAAAATCAAAACATGTCACAAGTAATTAAATTCATTTAAATGCCACTTTCTAATAATAAATCTCTTTTATCTGTTATTAAAAATATTTTACCTTGTAATACTGAGTTGTTTCATTTAGTTGGTTTTATTTATATTCAGACAATTATTTTTTTATATTTTGAAACATACAATGTTAAAAATATTGTTTATTTTAAACAGGATTCAAGTTTGGATATCTAAATAATGGTAAGTCTACAATGCCTTTATTCGCTTTCATTATTTCATTTCAAAGAGTCTACAGAAGACTCTTAGTCAAACTCAGATTTGGGGGGATTTTTCAGCTTTTTAGAGCAAGATGTTCTAATATTATAATAAACAATTTTCTGAAAATCCACATTTGGTTTCCTGTACTGGCATGGTATAGCATTTTCTCTGCATAAGTGCTTCAGAAATGATATATAATAATTTTAGTCATATCAACGTTATTGAGTAATAACTTTGGCTTCATAAATCATGTTGCACAAGTGATACATACACTTCTGCGTTAGAGACTAAAAAACTCTCCAGCAACAGTAACACCCTTTATGTAAACTTCTGTGGCAAATTAAGGAAATGAGCCTTGAAACATTAGGCCAAGTGAGTAATGTCACCCGTGTGAGTTGTCTCACTGATCTCAAACCCACTTCTCAAAGGAGTGGCAACTTTCTCATAACAGTCATAGAATACGGTAATGCCTCAGTCCCGCCTATTCCAGGGGGATGTGTATTCTATACAATCCCTGTATTTATTTGGGAATTGTTGATTGACAATGTTGAAAGAACCAGCCTGGTCTTTTCTGGTTCCTGACAGAAAAATGTTCTTGCAGAGTTTTCCTGACCAAGACGTCCTGGGCCAGGCTTTTGAAGATGCATTAGAAGTACTGCAGCAGCACTCTGACAGAGAAATGCAGTATTCACCTGGTAAAAAAGACCCTCATTCCACTTCATTTACCACTTCGTGTTTTTACAGGAAGCTCTTGAAACATATAGGTGGGAAAGTAATTTCCCAGAGGTGGATTAATGGAGAGCAGAGGGATATTTTGGGAGGATGAAAAGGAGGAAGAGTATTTGGAGGGTTTCCACCCCTCCAGTAGGACTGCTCAGTCTAGTGAGTATCTTCCAGGTCACAGCACAGGGAAACTGTTTGACTGGCCCTCTCTACCTTCCCCCCAGTACTAGCCCAGGTGCACTGAGCTCCGATTTCCTACAGAGGATCTATGACCATATTGCAACAGCCATTTTTCAGTTTTAATGCCTTAACTTGAAAATGCACTTCTGCTGGTCTGTGAATAAATTCATATAACAATGGACTCCATTGCAAGGAGACAAGCAGGTGAAATCAACTTCCACAATTACCTTTTTATACATTAATATATAAATTTTAAATATTTTTATTCAGACATGATAGTTTGAGTCTTGATAATTAATAGAAAATTACTTTCCTTGGCTTCAAGAGTTTCATACTTTAGAAAACTTGAAGTGCAATAAAGCTGTAAATTGTTCCAGTTCTGGCAAAGTTTTGGCAGTTAAATTACTATAAAATTTTAGGTCTGTGTTTGGTGTTTTTACACTGTAAACAGAAATGGAAGGAAAGAAAAATAGGAGGCTGCATAACAAACTCTCTAAGTCCATAACAAAGTCTTTTGCTTAAAATGTGTTTTATACAAGGAAGTTTATTTACATATTCTTGATTATAAACTGAAATGTAAATAAGACCAATAGGTCCATATCTTCAGCTGTTGTTAACAAATTTTTAACTCCACTGCACTGATAATTTATACACGCTGAAGGACTTACTATCTATAATTACTTGCAATGTTCTTGCCTGTATCTGTTGTAAAGGCCAATGGAGAGAGGTATTCAACACTTGCAATGCATTGTTTAATATGTCCCACAGCTGCACCCACATTTCCACTTGCAATAGATGTACCTACATCCTCCAAAATCTTCTTCTGACCACTTCCAGTGTGTAATTTTTTCCAACTGTCTTTAGTCCAGTGTTTTCTTCTGTTTCTTTAAAACATCCTAAGTTCTTGGGTTTCTTCCATGTCATTCCTTCAGGTCCTGCAGATGCTCTGATGCTCCTTTGCTTCATTCATGATTGGAGACTCCACTTGTATTGATGGCCTGCAGAACTGCACGACAGTCTCTTTTCCTTTCTACTTTTATTATAGGAGTCTCTAATTAGACAATTCATTGTGTTTGGTGATCTGTTTGTCCCTCTCTTTCTTAGTAATGAAGTTATTTCATGATGCTATGAAAAATCTGACATTTTATCTTTAAAAATTGCTGTTTTCCTTCTTCTCTCCCCTTACTCACTTGGTTTTTGCTCCCTTCTCCTAATTATCAGGTTATAAAAATTGCCTGGCTGTGATCAACCATCACCACCACCTCCAAGCAAGTCCCAGTTACTGTGCAGCACCATCTGTGGAGGAACAAGGGTATAGCTGGAGAAATGTGATTGTAAGTGAACTTATTACTAACAATAGTCAGACATCACTGGAAATTGGTTGCTCATTTTTGCTTCCTAAAACAAATCTTGATGCTACACTATCAGAAATTTGATATGATTCAGACATGATTCAGATGAAACTGCCTTGAGAAATATTTGAAAAACATGATTAATAGTGTACTTTTAGGAATCATCTTAACTGTTTGCCCCTGATGCTCTTTTGTGGTTTGACAACTAGCAAACAAACCTTCTAGTACAATAGGAAAACGGGCTTCTTTGTATTATTACCTGGGAACAATCAGAGAGCAACAACTTCCAACCTCAGCATAGCTTCTGCTACTGCGAAAAAGTGCCATGACTTAGATTTCTTCAACAGCCATTTGCTTTAAAATTTCTGGAAAGACCAGTGTTATCTGAGCTTTGAGCTCAGCTTCAGCCAATAGAGTCCATATTCATTCTTAAAATCACTGGGAGTGTGGCCTTCAAGAGTGATGGAAAATGAGTATTTCAGGGGAGTTAATTTTAGGTAAACAGATTCCACAAAAGCCCTTTTTCAACCAGCAGATTAATGACAACATGACACAGGAACTACAGAGTCTGTAGGGGTGACTATCCAGGTGGCCCTTGTCTTTTACTAACTCTGGAAACTGTTCCTGCTCTGCTTCCATCAGAAGGATTGGAGGTCCAGAGTGAGGCAGGTACTCCCTCTTAGTTTCTCCCCTGGTGGGCAGTTCTTGCCCCTGGACATAAATTAGTCTGCTTGTTACTGGTACACTACACCATGCCCTTTTCTGGCTGAGAAGAGTCTTCCATGGATGAAGTGATGAAAGGCTGCATTTTGAAGGTTTCAGGCAACTAATTATCATAATTCTCTTTCTTTGGAGAATGTACTCTGTTAGTAACTTTTTGTTGTCTTAATTCTTGAAGAATGGTGCAGTGGAATGTTATGCAGATGAGACTGTCTACCATACGCTGCAGAATACTTCAGAAAGTCAAGTGATGCATGCTGCTGCTGGCCAGCCAAAAGCAGGGAAAGGTCTGTAGAAAGATCATATCTTGATATGTACCTTATGTTACTTTAAAAAAATCTCTTGGCAAATCACACTTTCTCCTTTTATTATTTTTTTCTTTTCACTTTTAACAGGAAAAAGTAAGTGAACATTTAGTAATAACTAGAATGCAACTTCTAATGTTCAATTCCCATCTGCTAGATCTTATAAGTCTATTATTAACTTATTCTGTCCTTGTTCAGCACATGAAAAAACAAACCAAAGATTTGTTTCACTCCAAATCATTTGGGATGAAGCCTGATGCAGAAAAGTAAATCTAGCTATCAGTAACATCTTTATGCACTTACACAACTTATTTTACTTCATGTGGTCCAACAAGCAGTGATTTTCTTGAAGGTTTTTTACATACATGAATATTTTTGCACCTGATTTTATGCCTCTGTCTACTTTTTGAATTACCTTTTAGCTTTTGTCACATCCAGTGTGCGTTTTTATAGCTACTTTCCTGCTCCTTTTGGATGACTTTACATGAGTGGATATCTATTTTGTAAAGAATAGGTTGGATGACATTGGCCTTTTTTTTTTGGTTTTGGTTTTTTTTTGTTTGGTGGAGCTGAACATCCTTTCTATGACTGCTGAATGAGATTTCCACAGTTACCACTCTGAGCTGTTGTACCTACTTTTGAGTAGCTTCCTGGTTTAACCACGTTTTGAAATCCCCTTCTCTTCACTTTAACCACAGGGTGCCAGTTTTTGGTGTTGTCTCTTCCCATTGATGCTGAACACTGTGGTCTCTGTTGCTTAATAGCTACTATTGCTATTACTACCAGAGACTCATTGGGACAGTGGGAAGAGTAGCTTCTTTTTTTAAGTTCTCTCCTTCAGATGTCTGAAATTTGCTATTGCAAATGACAACATTTCAATCCAGAAATGTTGCCTTTCTACATCTTACCCTGTGTTTCACTGAGGAATTTTACACATCAGTGTCTGATTTCTCCTTCAGTTATTACTGCTCAGTTAAACTTCGTTTCCCATTTCCTATTTCTTTTGCACTGTTACCAAACTTCTTTTCTAGAAGGCAACAGTGCAGAAATTCTTAGAGTGACTGACTATTCTTATGGGGTCATTTTTTGTCCTCTTATGGGTTTCTTTATGTCTGTGGTGATATTGCTGCCAGAAACTGTGATTTGGGAGACTATTTCCACTATATCTAAATAAATTTAGTCCTTTTAGTTTCTTATTGAGACATGAGAAGTTTTCTGTACACTAGCAAGTAGTGTGGCCCTTTAGGAATAGATCTGTAGATGAAACAGTCAAAATCTGTGTTTAAAGTGTTTCACAGAGGTTTGTTTAGGGCAATCTCTAGGCTGGTCACAAGTTTTGAAAGTTGCACTGACTTAGATATGCTTCTGGAAAGCATCTTTTGAGTTAGGTTTCCTCTGAAAAGAGTACAGTTGATGCATATCAAAACCGTTGCATGATCTAACCTGAAGCTCAGTGAGTGAAGGCAGTCAAGGGAGGTGCTTCAGAAATGCATTTGAATTAGATGCATTTCCCTGAGAGAATTAGACTGCTTCAGAACATTTCAACACAGAAATCTAATGCAGATACTCTGAAACACCTTCTGGAGGAACCTGCAGGCACTCACCTGCTGGTTTAGACTGATGTTTAGGGCCTGGTACTGAACAGCACTAGCTTATGCAATGAGGTGCAGTACACAGGTCTGTAAACTAACCCCAACTCAAACTGGTACCCTCTCCAACCAAGTCATCAGCTGCAGGGGGGTTGTCAAGAAATAAAGGCTTAGGCAGAAATGGCAGCTGAACTTTAGAGGGCAGACAGCATGAAATCAGATGCTGCTGCAGACATGGGTACTCTGTCCTTTCCCAACAGAAATTCAGTCCACAGTAGTCTGTAGATTTTCCCCTGATCCTATTTGTTCTACCATAGGTTTATAGGATAACTAATGTTGAAGAGGACTTAAGAACGTCACCTACTAAGAAGTGTCTACTGTGACCATGCAGTATCCTTCACTGGTTTGCTTTTAAGCTTCTCATCTTGGTAGCATTACATGTATTTCTAGTAGCATATGTGCTTCCAGTCACAGGCCAATTTTTATTTAGATAATGAAACTTCATTAATTTTTTGGAAAGTACCTCTGATTTCAGCGTCCTCTTCTTCCCAGTCCCACTGTACTTCTCTCCTCTTTCCTTATCACCAGATACAGAATTACTGTCATCCCTGACAGATGTCTTGGGTTGACCTCAGTGTTCCTTAGCAACTGTCACTTTTCCTCTGTTCCTAGTTTAAAATAGCCACTCAAGATAAGACTTTATGAACTTTAGGTGCAGCTGTTTATTTTCACTTTGGTTAAAGTGGAAGATGTTCTTTTGCATAGATTCTCCTTTCTGCAAAATGTTCCTCTTTGTCTCATAATCTTAAATTCTTCTTCCTTACAGCAGTTTCTTGATCACCCTTGGCTTTGTGAAGAGAACTAGAAATACTTCAGAGAGAAGGATCCACAAGATCTAAGTAAAACTAAATAAGCCTCACTAGTAAACTTAAGTTTGAGAACTGAGGCTGTGGAGAGAAAAACTTAGTTAACTTAGTTACTGAGCTTGCTTTATTCTGCATGGGAATGCAAGTTGGCATTTCTGAAGATTTTTCACAAATTACAAGGTAGCACAAGGTCTAGCTCCTTTTTGACTACATGAGGTTTCTGGTTAAAAACTAGCCTGCTTTTCCTGCTCACCCACTCACGCTTTCTTATATCAGAGACTACCTTGCATCCCCAAAACGATCCTGAAATAAACGTGACAAAACTGAGCCATCTCAAAGTCTTCAAGTTTTGATTAAACAGGGAAGCAATTTGTTCAAAACCATTCAGATTTGCTCTCCAGAGCCTCTTTCCTGCACTGTTTGAGGCTGTAACTTCCCAGTGTGGGTTCCTTCACTGTGCTTCTGCACAGCACATGTCTGAAGACTGCAGAAAGCAGCTTCTGAGACCAACCATACAGTGAAGTCACCAGATATTTGTCATGATCCCCAAATAACATGCTCTTGAAACTCTAATGACCAAATCCCTTTCTGTCACCACATGTTTCAGAATCATGATCCATTTGCTGTCTCTGCTTTTCTGTTGAATAGTTTATACTGATCTTTTAATTTGGGACAGGGTATTAGGTTCAGCTATGCTTTTGCCTGTAAGAGCCTTTCCAGGAAAAAGACAACTGCTCATCTTTTAACACAAGCATGAGTTCTGCTCTGACCTTTTGTACTCTATTTCTTTATAGGCAGAAAAAAACTTCGACTGTTCGAATACCTCCATGAGTCTCTGTATGATCCAGCTATGGCAAACTGCATCCAATGGGTGGATAAGCCAAATGGTGTCTTCCAGTTTGTCTCTAAAAACAAGGAGAAACTTGCAGAACTGTGGGGAGAAAGAAAGGGGAACCGCAAGATCATGACATATCAGAAAATGGCCAGAGCACTGAGGAATTATGGAAGAACAGGTGAAATAATTAAAATTCGTAGGAAGCTGACTTACCAGTTCAGTGCTGTTGTTTTAAAGAGACTTGCTCCATCTTATTTCTTGGGAAAAGAAGCAGTTTATCACCCCTACATTCAGTCTAATCAAGAATATCAATGTGCAGATGACTGGACCAGTTACAATAATTACATGTACAACAATGGCTATGCATTACAGCATTCCAACAGCTAGATTTATCCTTCACATAAACAGGTCTTCGTTATCCAGCAGTTCTTTCCAGCACAGAAACTCTTGTCTGTACATAGCTTTTCCTTTAAGATATCATACAAACTCATGGAGAGGAGGGCTTAAAAAATTATATTGGCCTAGTTTTGTTCCTTTTGAAGTTCATGATATACAGTCATTGAATGTTGAAGAAAACCAGCAGCTGTAGGACACATTCTATTCTCCATGATGTTAATTAAAGGAATTAATGTAGTTTAAAGATGGTATATCCAAGATTAGGATCAAGGGCTTTGCCTGCTAGTGGACACCAAAGATCCCATCCTGACAACACTCATTGGAAGTTTTATGCATATCTCCAATCAGAATTTGGATGATGTTGTACCATAGCTGCTGCACTGCCTCAACTAGAAAGGGAAGAGGTTTGTCAATTGCATGAAGCTACTGTCTGCTTTTTCCATCATTGTACTTTATTGAAAGATGTTTTCTGAGTGAATGCCTGGCTATACGATAGAGTCCACATGAGGGTGCACCTGTTGACCAAGTCAATCCCTAAGCACTTAAATTAACATATCTTAGCACAGATCCTGGCATGGTATGTGGATTGCCAGGTGCACGTTTCACTGTTGGCAGTGGATTGATGGGACCATGAGAGAGTTAGTAAAGGATTGTGCTTCTCATGAAGCTATTTACAGTTCTTCCCCCACTAATATGAGAAGCTCCACTTTTATCCAGCAGTTCTGTGCTCACCTAACAAACAGCTTTGTCATGTATTTTAGGAGTTATAGCTTTATAAATATAAACACAAATTCTCTTCTCCAGCTTTTCTCCTACATGGGAATGTAGCTGAAAGGCTCAGTGATTTTATATTTCACTCTTCATGGGAAAGAAGAACTAAATTTAGGTAAAAAGTGAGTAGTAGCCACTTATGCCAGAAGAACAGGTATAAATCTACTTTTTCTCATAATTCTGTTACCTGATCAACTTATATCATCATATCAGTTGTCTGTTTTGCTAAGATATTTTCAACCACATTCAGTTCTAAGTTCTGCAGTTTGCTTCAAGTGAGTCCATGTCTGTATATTAATAAAGACAAAATTGATTTCTGTGGGGAAGTATAAATGGTGGCCTGATATATTTGATGAAATTCATTGATTCTGGTAGTTGCCCCTTGCTCTGGCTCCTGCTTACTTGTATGGGGATATGATTTTATGTAGTAGACACAATGCAACACAATCTGCTTAAGCAAAATTCAAGGTTTAGAGGTCGTAGTTTGGTAAGATGAACAATGCCTACTCTTAGAAATATGAAGCATGTTAAACAGCACTAAAAAGATATTTTAAGTCAGTAAACATTTGCCAAAATAAGAAGGTCATAACTGTATTGTTAATATTTCATTTTGAGTGTAGTGCCTTGTAAAATATAAACATTGTTAGACACAAGAGTGTCTCTGGTCTTAAAGAACTGAATCGGAATCCTGCTGTAGCACTGAACACAGTGGGTGTTTAACTTGGGATCCTTCACTATGTGAGCACATATGTAAATACAACCCTACAGCTGTCATAATGTACACACATTTGCCAAGAAACTGCACAGTTACTCCACATCACCCAGTGCACACTGATAGCATACAGTGGATTAAGAGCCTGCTGGGTGTAAAATGCTTACTTAATCAGTATGTTTAGATTCACTTTCTATAGCTTTATGTACTTGTTAAGGAAATAAATACTTATTCAGATTCTTTGCTATTTTTTTAACTTAGGTATAAACATTAGTGTTTTCTTCCTATAAAACTGGTAGCCAGGTGAGATGTTATAATTGCAGCTGGGAGAACAGAAGAGAGCTGAAAAAGAAGAGCATAAGGGGGAAGAAGAACTCAAGAAAATTCATGTGGAGAAGAAATGAGGCAATCATAGTATCTGTGGATAGAAAGAGACAGAATTCAACCACAGGAATTAACCACGGGGATTGACAATGTTAGTGATTTTTTTTGAAAAAAGGTATTTGGGCCCCCCCAACTTCTGCCTCTGCAGACAAATTTGAGGGTTTAGAAGTTGCTAATGTAGTTTCGTGACTATACAGAAAGACACATAACTGTGCAATGCACTGATACTGAGCTTACATACATAAAAGATTCTTGACTGTTAACAACGCTTTAACCTAGCAGAGACAGGTTAAATAATAAGCAAAAGAACAAGGTTGCCAAATATCTCAAGCACAGATTTAGGCTTACCGAGGTCTCAAATAAAGTGTAGCTGTTTTTAATTGTGCAAGTGTTTAATCACTGAAGCAACACAGCAGGGGATGTGGTGGATTCATTGTTCCTCAGTATCTTTAACACAAGACTGTGTCCATTTCTAAGATGTACAGTACTGCAGTAAAGTCCTGATAAAGTCATAGCCCTAGCACAGGACACAAGACTGACTATAGGAAATTGGACTCCTGCTAGTCTCAGTATTTGCAGGATCCTGTCACGTAACTCCACTTGGAAAATTCAAGGCTATGTGTGCAGATCTAAACAGAATTGAGGTTGGTGTTTGTAAGGCATTTTGATTCCTAATACAATCTCTTGTTCACCTTGCTCTCCATCCCTGTCCTCCCATCTTCAGCCTCTGCACAGCATCTCCAATCCCTCCCATCCGCACAGGTTTGGATACATGGTGTGATGGTGCCAAGTACCCAAGGGAAATATGAGAGAGAGCTCCCAAGAGAGCAGCATTATCCCCTCTACATAATGTGTAAGAACTGGTGCATTGCTGCCACTGTTGACTTCTCTTTTGTCTCACTCCTTTCTCATCAATCCCAGTGCCAAATCAGACCAGAAAGCAGTCTGTCTGCACACCCATCTGCCTATATTACAAACTCATCTTTGACTTCGATGCTGCATCTCACTTCAAAAGAACATGAGGTAGGGCCTAGGGGTGGGGGAAGAAGCTGGTCTCTTTCCAGCTCCCACACTCAGTATCACATTTTAAACAACACTCCAGTTTGAGCAAGATGACTCACACTGAAATTCTGCATGTAACTACACTATAAGAAAGACTTGGAGATGCTAGAGTGAGTCCAGAGAAGGGCAATAAAGCTAGTATAGGGTCTGTAGCACAAATCACATGAAGGATGGCTGAGGGAGCTGGGGGTGTTTAGCCTGGAGAAAGGAAGCTGAGGGGAGACATTATTGCTCTCTACAGCTGTCTGAAAGGAGGTGGTAGTGAGGTTGGGGTTGGTCTCTTCTGTCAAGTAGCAAGTGGTAGGACAAGAGAAAATGGCCTCAAGTTGCACCACGGGAGATTTAGATTGGATATTAGAAAATATTTCTTCACTGAAAAGGTTGTCAAGCTTTGGAACAGGCTGCCCAGGGAACTGGTTGAGTCACCATCTCTGGAGGTATTTAAAAGATGTGTAGATGTGGTGCTTAGGGACATGGTTTAGTGGTGGACTTGGCAGTGCTGGGTTAAGGGTAGGACACAATGATCTTAGAGGTCTTTTCCAACCTAAAACATTCCATGATTCTGTAATACTGTGCCTCATGATGTTTCAGGCACATATAAACCTTTCAGAAGCCTCTGAAGGGATGGCAGAAATCATCTTGCATGGGTGTAGCTAGGTACGTGGTCAGTCTCCTTGCTCATCCCTTGCTCCAAGTTTGCAGTCTGGTTTCTGTTCAGACATGGCAGACAAGATCAGAGAGTCCCAGGCAAGTGCTGGACTGGTGCCTTTCTGCAGCAGACAGCTCTTGTTTGCTCAAGTGACCTCAGGTATGACATTATGCCTTTGGTGTAGAACCACAGAATGGTTTGGGTTGGAAGGAGCTCTAAAGGCCATCTCACCCAACCACCCTGTGATTAGCAGGGATACCTTCATCTAGATCAGGTTGTTCAGAGCCCTGTCCAATCTGACAGTGAATGTTTCCAGGGATGGGGCAGCCACCACCTCTATGGGCAATCTGTGCCAGGGTTTCACCACCCTTGTAAAGAACTGGAGAAACATCAGGTGTAGCTTCAGTGCTGTGCTCTGATGGAAGGTCCCTGTGCTACCTTCCAGGATGGTGTGAATTGGAGTTGCACCTTGGTGGGATGAACTTTGCCTCTTCGAAGTGGGTGGTGGCTCTGGGCCCACAAGATGGCACCAGCGGACAGCTTTTCACAAGGGTGCTGTGACACTTGCACGCCTTCAGGTCATTTGTTCCCTCCGTGTCCCTTTTGGTTTTCCCCCTCATGTTTAATTTTTTCCACCTTTGTGCACGGCACTGCTGCAGATGTGACAGAAACAATACTGTGCTCTTTTGAAGTTACTGCCTGTCCAGTTCCAGCTGTGGCACATACAGAAAGTGTTGTGAGAAGATGATGGTACAAAAGCCGCAAATTGAAGGAGATATCCTGTCAGCAGATCACAACACTGTGCTGACTCCCGGGCAACCATCAGTTCTACATCTGAAGCTCAGTGTCTTCTCCAAAACAAATATCTCTGCAGTGGCCTCCAACATGGCTGAGGGTGAGGCATGAGGAAGAAATAAACCTGATTTTTCAGATTTAGACTTCATGATTCCTGCAAGCAGGAATTACATCAACAGCTTTACAGTCTCTGTGAAGGAGGCAGAACTAGAGCACCTTTGTAATATATTTTATCTACCCCATCTTGCCTGGTCTATGCAATACTTTTATATGTATATCCTGTTCAGTAGACCAAAAGCAAGAGAGATTCTTAGCTTCCAGCTGTGAAATGGTTTGATTTGATTTAGTTTTATTTGAATTTGACTGCAGCAAAACTTTTCACTTTGGTAGCACTTTGAGTATGTCAAGTACTTGCCTCCACCTTGTCAGACACCTACCAGGTGTGCGTTCTGGTGGCAGATGGGTCAGACTGCCCTACCATCCCAAGTGCAGGTGGATGCTATCTCAGACCTTCATGTGTGGGTTTACCATTAGTGCATTGCTATGTGAGTATAAAAACAATGGAAAATACTACAAGGAGTGGCCAGCTTTTTTTTTTTCAAGAAAATGTCCCATGGATTTTTTCCTAAAAAAGCATCCTGAATGCCAGATGTAAACAAAACTATGTATTCTTCTTTTTGTGTGTGTGTTAGTGAGAGCTGCCCCTTCATTCTGGGCTACATCTAAGCAACCATACTTAATTGATTAATAGGTGACTGACTGCGAACACTCAC
The DNA here is from genome assembly GCA_035222235.1 of Margarornis squamiger. NCBI lineage: Eukaryota > Metazoa > Chordata > Aves > Passeriformes > Furnariidae > Margarornis > Margarornis squamiger. The sequence goes on from JAWWTY010000037.1 coordinate 62,967,776, forward strand.
TGGTATATCAGGGTGACACTGGAGATCAATATGGGTGCTCAGGCTATTTTCTAGTTGTGCTTCATTGATCTTGGAATTTTTCCTAGTTTCCTAGTTTCTAAATTTTCTTTTATGGAGAAAGTCAAGGTAAAAGCCCAGACTTGTCTCTAAACTGCAGGATCAGATTCCTACATCCATGCCTAAGCTGAGGGCAATAACATTGCCTGTGCCAGGTGCTGTCTTCATTAACTGGATTTGCCTGAGAAACTTCTGAGAGTCTGGGATGATAAAACAAAATTTGTATTTTAGATAATTTTTTGTACAATGGTCGTCAATTCTGCTTTCAGTCTGCGTTTCAGATTGAAATATTTCCTGTAATATTCCATTAAACCATGTGATTGAGGGCTCACAAACATTATAGGAGACCAGAAAAACTCCAGTCAGTGCACTGAGTAGAGAAATCCCTTGCTGATATTGACAGCAGAGGGCGTTTGCCAAAATGCGTTGTTTTCTTGGGTGTTTTTGGTCCGGCAGAGCTTCCTATGAGTTACCCTCTGGTCTCCTGCAAGTGACACTTCACAAGCAGTTACTCTCCACTTGTGTAAAGACCTCTGCTGAAATTTACCACTGTTTTAGATCTTATTTCACCCAACTTCTAGCTGTCTTATCTGCTGGCAAGCTATGAATTTCATGTGGCATCATTTGGACCAAAAACTGGCAGCATGAACTCATCCTTGGTTTATAAATGTGCATCACGAGCAACACAGTGCCTCTCTTATAATATGGCTGACTTGATCTGTCTTTTTTTCTATCACCTTTGTCTTCACAGGTAGATTTCAAAGGGCTCTGTAAAAGTACCATTATCCACCCTGTATCTGCAGGTAGAGCAGAGTATACATGAGGTATGGTAAGATGTTCATTGACTCAGTGGCAGATGAGGAGAATTCCGGCATCCAGAGCCTGTCGTGCAGCCAACAGTGAGGCCCACCACGTGCTGATCCAGTTTCCTGCTGTTTCTGAGGCATTGAAAGAAACAAGTAAAATAACTAACAGAATCCAGTCCATGCACTGAAAGAGTCCAAAGGAGAAGTGAGCAGTGCTCCACTGACATACAGCACACCTGGAGGCAGCACAGGCTTTTCATATTACTCAATAGAATGCATCAGATTTGAAATGTGGGATCGTAGAATCATAGAATTGTTTAAGATGGCAAAGAGCTCTAAGATCATTGTGTCCAACCCTTAACCCAGCACTGCCAAGTCCACCACTAAACTATATCCCTAAGCACCACATCTACACATCTTTTAAATACCTGCAGAGATGGTGACTCAACCAGTTCCCTGGGCAGCCTGTTCCAAAGCTTGACAACCTTTTCAGTGAAGAAATATTTTCTAATATCCATTCTAAACATTTCCTGGAAAAACTTGAGGTTGTTTCCTCTTGTCCTATGGACACCTTTTTGCCTGAGCAGAGTATTTCTTTCTTCTAGTGGAGGAATTTATATCTAATTTTGACAGTTGGGAACCTCTGTGCAGGCAGCTTTTATCCTAGGCATACATTTTAAAATACTTCTCTCCCAAGGGAATATAGCGCCTGAGAGGCACCAGCCACCTTGTTAGGAAATTACACTTTGAACAGTCAGTGTTGATACAATGGATTATAAGGTGAATTACAGTGCAACCAGGCTGTATTAGCAAGATGCCATGAAACTGCACACAGAGTGTAAACTGATGAATGGAAAAGTAAATTCCTTATTTGACATTCCAGACACACATAACCTGAGCAATGAGTTCAAGAACCACAATGAAACAAAAAGACAGACAGCTGGTTGTTTGTCATAATATCTCTGTGTAGAATTAGAGGCTTTAATTACATATGGATAATATTCATGACAGTTTAAAGTTGAATGTAGCTAATCATTACAATACTGTCTCCAAGCAGAGTGCTGGGAAGTCATATAATATTTACTTTCACAGGAAATGAAAACTCAGCAAATTTATTTGGAGTAGTAGCAGTGTGTAGTAGTTTGAGGATCTAGATGAATTTTCTGCCTTATTAAAGAAATATTCTGTCAGAACTAAAAGACACAATTCTTTACAGACTTGGCTAATCTCTCTAGTCATGCTGAGATCCAGAAAGCTCAAGGAGATGGCTTAAAAATAACGAGATCTGCTTGAAATAATAATATTTGAATAATTCCATTTGCCCTCTATTTTTAAACCTTTTTGATTTCAGGTTTCCTGACTCCACACAGAAATGTTGAGGCTAACACTCTTTTCAAAATGGGAACAAAAGGCTAGCAAACCTGAGGTGGCTGGAAAAGCAGCACATGCCAAGAGGTGCAGAACAGCGATATTTGTCTTCTATACAAATATCAGTGGGCTTTGTAATGGAAGCAAACCCATCCACTCCAAGTGATTACTGAGTTGCAGACAGGGATGAAGGAAAACCAGTGCAGCAGCAAGATGGTCTCTGGCCACTGGAACTCTGTGCAGTCACACAGGCATCCATGTTTTCAACCAGCTCCTACTGCTCTTGGTTTCCTCTGGGTTGCTTTTAGGCAGCTGATTTACTTTGGACCTCTAAGGTCTGCAGAGCCTCCCTGTCTTCACAGACTAAGGTAAAGGATTTAGGCAACGTTCTGGCATGCTGGGACAAAATCCAGAGAATCCAATTGTCCATTACACTGGTTTAGCAGTCCATAGTATTCAAACCAGATGAGAATCAGGCTTAAACATCTCAAAAGACCTTTAAAGGCCTGGGCCTCTTATTAAGAGTAGTCCTGCAGGAAAACTGCTTTTTTCACTTGATGTCTCTGTGACTTTATACTGTGTCCTGTGAAAAGCACACTAGAAATAGAAAGTGTTGGGTTGGCTACAGAGCTCCAGGGATCTGAGTGAGTATTCCCCTCTACCGTGAATTTGGCAGCCTGGACTCACAATCAGGTTTGATAAGCAGCTGTGTGGCCTCGAAAATGCTGCGAAGAAAGAGTTATTTTAGAAGAAGCTGAAAGAAGCTCCAGCAGCGGCTCTCCCCCTTTGCTTGGCCCCTGCCTGAGCTGTAATGCATCCATGCCCTGTCTGGCCATGTATCTTGTTGATCCTGACCCATGGACTGTCTCTGTGACATTACCTCAGACCTTGTCTCCAATCCCTTGACTAACTCTGACCTGGTTTCTCTGTTTGGTACACCTTGTTATAGTAAGCTTTCCACTCCCTTTCCCTAGCACAGTAGCCTGCCCTTTCTCCTCATGGACACAAAGGCAGCCGGGGTGCCAATGACACTGCCACATCCTGGGAAGTGTAATGAAACACAATCTCAAACGGAATTACTTGAAAATAATATCTAATTGATTCCTCAGAGTATTGTTTGGCATATGAGAGGCATTTAATTCTCTCTCTGATCTCCGTACAAAAACAAGCCACCTCTTATATAGCTCTTTTCTGCAGAAGGAAGTTTTCATACTATGTGCAGAACTTTGAATTTAAACGACTGCTGTTATGCTAATACTTTCCTCTCCTCCTGTTATTCCTCTGGTTTTCTGTCAAATTCACATTTACTCTGGAATAAGTATTATATGAGTACAGTGTGAGTGGTATAAGTGGCAGGACCTCTTCATCTGGACTAAGCAAAGAGCTGTTTTAATGACACAGCTCTGCAGGATTTGGACTGTTGCAGGCTGCAAGTATCAGGGAAGACTTGTTCTGTTATGGAAACATAAGTCTTTCTGCTTTCTGTATTGATTTATCTCAGATACAGCATGCTTTAATTTCCAGTGTGTATCTGTCAGTTTGATTTCTTCTCATATTTTTGAGTCCCCAGGTAGTTGTAATTCATGCCTTGGCTTGCCCTCTGATATGGTGAGGACAGCAGCACGTAATCAATGGCAGGCTTGCTCCTATTAATCTTGTTCAGTAGGATCCTGATTCTCTTTCTGCGAAGGGCAAGAGGACAGTTCACACCAACTTCAGTGTAGGAGAGTGTCCCAAATACTAATGCGTTCAGCAGCAGGTGTTCCAGGGTATCCACATAAATCTTCCCCTTTGCTGAAATTAAGACTTTTGCCACCCTCTACTGGGCTGAAGTCAAATATCCATGGAACCTGACTCTCCAGCATTAGGTGTGAAAGGTGTTGCCACATAAAGGTCTCTGTTCATTTTAATGGCAAGAAAAATAGGAACTAGTTTACTTGATAAACTGACACCTTTAAAAGTGCTTACAATTACCTTAAGCTCTTATATTAATGATCGTCCAAGACTGGAAGGAAGAAGCACTGAACACCATAAGGAAGGTCAATTTATTACTTTCCAGTGGCAAAAATCTCCCTTTCTTATGATTTTAAGCCTGGAAACAGGTACAGATGTGGGGTTTGGGCAGAGAAATGACTCATCAGCCTGAGACTTGGGTCAGAACCATTTGGAAGCAGAGGAGCCCTCATTTCAGTGTCTCAGCCTCCCAAGGCCATGAACTGCCAGCACTGGGACTGAACATGAACATGTGCCTTTGTACTACTGTGTCATAGTTAATTTTTCAACAACAGCTGTTCAAAGTTATTCAAGGGTCTCGAATGCTGCAGTACTTCCTGGGGAGGTAGATTAAGCTTTAGTCCTACAAGGATTTTGATGTGTAAGTCTTAATTTTGTGTGGTGTAAAACTCATGTAAAGTCCTTCAAGGCACAGGCTTGTACAGAGGAGACCCACCAGCTCAATGCAGTCCAGCTGGTCAGGAGCTCAAGAACTGTCCAGCTTGTGTGATTACACAACCAAACATGACATTCATTTCATGTCAATTTCCAAACAGTGGGTGCATATATATGTGCATAACTCAATCACTCAGTGTCTAGTGTTTAAAGTTTTTATATATTTGCATTATTTATGTTGCACAATGGAGTATATATGTATACAAATAGAAGTTTATGTGTGATTAGGGGGCACCAGTAGTAAATATTTAGATTATATGTATAGGCTGAAACAGCAAGAGAGAAAGGCATGGGCCATTTAACTCCTTCTACCTCTTCAATATGACATAGGTTTGTTGCTGTTCAATTGTTTATGTAAGTGGTTCATCAGACAGGTGAACTGTATCTTGTGAAAATACTTTTCATATCATGTTGCCCTTTGAAAATTAGTCTATTTTAAAATTTTTGTGTGGTTTATGTATGTTGGACAGGATCAATTTTTAATTTCAAGGTAGTAGGAGGTGTGAGTGTCTGTGGAGACTCAGTGATTTACTTACAGTTACTCATTACAACTTTTAGTAGTACTCAGAGCTGTTACTGTCTTAGTTGTTTTGAAGGCTTTGTTATAATACAAAAGCAGTAAAGCAACAGAACTTACTTCTAGCTGTACTTTTGCTCATATTTGATAAAAGATGAATAAATGTTTTGTAGAGTAGTTTCAAAATAAAACAATATATAGTTAGATGTTTGCCTAGAAGTGGAAGAAAGTGCTGCTTTGAATTGGTTGGAAATAATTTTACTCAAATGCAGGATAGAAGGGATCTTCGTAATGAATACATATAAGGGAACCACATACACACATAATGTGCACACTCATATTATCTTGTAGATAAAATATCTGAATAAAGTTTGTGTTTTCACATTTATTTCCTGATTCAGTGATTTAATGTTCCATTGGGAAATTCATTTTTACTTCCTGTTTCCCTAGGCCCTGTATCGCCTCAAGGTGAGTCCAGTCACCCACCTCTGTGGCAACAGGGATCACCCCATCCCAATTTGCCAGAGGCAGGAAGGTGTCTGTGAAGTTTAGAGGGCTGAGCACTGCTGAGAAAGGCTCTGTTGGGGACAGGGTGAGCTGAACCCCAAAATGCCTCCTAGTGATTTTTATTCAGACACTAAAAGTTAAAATAGATGTGAGAGTTTGCTCCAGTTAATTAAGTCTTTTGTGGGCACCAAAATAATAGTCCAGGGCATATTTTGTGAAAAAACACCTGGGGTGGTAAATATCCTGCTATGCTTCATGCACTCGACTGTGAAGGTGAAGTCAACCCCACCCTGAGCTGCCATGTGGTGGCTACAGGAGCATGAGAGAGGAAGGACACTGATATTCCCAGAAGAACTGTCAGGGCTCCCAAGGCAGCCTGGTGGGGTCAGTCCCTGCAACTTAGGGGGCAGGAGTGCTTTTTTTTTTTCTGTGTTGGCAGCTGTGACTGCCTTTTCATGTTGCAATCAACTCTCATGACTGGTATTGCAGAAATCGATGCTGGGCTACTTCAGTTTCCAGTTTCCAGCAATGGACTGTGCCAAGGTCCGGGGAAAAGGTGCAAGAAGGGCTGGCAGTGGCTGATGGTGAGGATAGCCTGCTTCTCGGGCACACTTCTTATTTGGTGATATTTGGTAGCTGCAGCATTGCAGGAGGGTTCAAGTTCTTTCCCAGTCCCAGAGGAGTTACAAGTGTTTCATCAGAGCATTTCAGAAAGCGGCACGCAAAGGCTTCATATGCTGCTTTGATCATGATCCGAATACTCCCAGTTAATTAATTATCTTGTTATGACTAGTCTGGCCTAGGAGTCATAAAATCGACATTTCAAATTCCAAAAGGCAGTGTAGCTTGTCTGCTCCATTTAGGGACAAGCACATTGTGAAGTCTGTATTCAGACCCACCTTCCTTGTACTCCACAAGAGTGAGAGGCATTAAAAATTGGTGTTTGCATTTGATCCTCTCTTCAGCTTAATGTTGCCATGAAGCACTCTTGGATGGGAATATTTATTGCTATTTGTTTTTCACCCTTTTTCTCTCCTGCCCTGTAGCGACACATGTCATGCTCCTAATACCTTGCAAATATACTCACTAGGTAACAGAGAAACAATGCAGACTCTTGCCAGTTGTCAATCATATGATCAAAGAGTTCAGCACTGTATGTCCCAGGTCAGTGATGGATTTACATCCAGTGTCGTCTGACACTCTCTTGCTCTGGATATTAAAGAGAGTATTTAGATGCAGAAAAACTGGAATCAGAATCTTTGTCACAAACTTATGAGCTTAAGTCCTTCACAGGTTGCTGCAGACATCATCACCATTTTGTCTGAGCCAGGTAGAAACAATGTCACGTTCATCACTTTATCCTGCATGTGACTTCAGTTGATCTTGACCCACAGCCAAGATAATGAGTGCTAGCTTTATGATTCAAGCTTTGGCATGCTGAAGATGGGAGGAAAAATGTAAGACTTCAGATTACACTTTGGCAAGGTCCATAAAATTCAACACTAAACCCCTTTAAACCCTTTTGGTTAAAACCTCATTTTTTAAAGGTTAATAACCATTTGATCATCAGAAGGAGTTGCTGCTGCAAATAAGAGCATAAATTAGATCACAGCAGAGCTATTAATATTCCTTTCATGCTCTCTGTATGCAATTTAAGCTATAGCTTTAAAAGATGAGTTTACTCACACAGACAGAAGACTTGCTCTGCTTTCCTCTTTTGGAGAAGATTTGAGATGCTGGTTAATTGACAACTCTTTCTTGTAGGGAGTTGAGCATTCCATTAGAAGACGTTGTCCAGGGACCTTGGTTTCATTGTATTTTCCAGTATGTAGGACAGACAAGATGCAAACAATGCTGCTTAATTTTGCTAAAGCTTTATTTCCTAGCTTTGCACACACAAATATCTGTAGACAGGAAAGATTCCCCTTTTGGTATAAGGCAATTGTGATAGTGTTCTAACTGTATCCATGAACTTAAGTATATGGCATTTCTGTAAGGAACCCTAGGCTAATGTGTGTTTAGCTCAGTGTACTGTTAACATTTTTCTTAATGCCTTTCCTTCCCTCCTTTTCCATCCTCTCTGGTTGTCTCCCATGCTTTGGACCTTCCCAGTCCCATGTTCCCATCACCCAGCACTTGATAATGCTCTCTCTCCAGTCCTTCCAAAAGTTTCTAGTCTCAGTGTCCACCAGTCTTTAATGGTATGGGTTCATGTTTGACATTGGATGGACCTAGAGAAAGTTTTAGCATGCCTTTGATCCGGGGCAACTCCATGTTCAGTGTGCTAGCAATGCTAGCATATCAGCTTTTCACTTTTCCAGTAACTGCATCACATATCTGTGTGTAAGGTATACCTCATCTGTTTCCTCTTGCTAGACATGAATGTTTTATAGCTTTGTACAGAAATTTTTCAGCAATGAAAATAGAAACACTGATGTCAGTTCTTGATAAGTTACTCATATCAAATCACATCCCACTGGTAATCTTGCATAGCTCTTTCTTACAAAAGTATTATGTGAAGGGATGCCCAAAATAACATTTGGTGTTATTATGAGTAACAAGGTTTCATCTGTAATAACAATAACTATTGAAAATCCTGCAGGAATAAAAGAGTTGATGGTTTCTAAACAAATAAAAAAAACTTTTTAATTTCCTTATGTGACATGAGACTGTTGCAACCTCATCATTAAATATCACCAGTGAAAAAATAAACTTTAGAAAAAGTAATCCTGAAAGTTTAAGGCCTTTTCTCCAGCTATAAAAATTATGTAAATGTAATTTTACAAATGCTGAGATAAAGAGTATGTTATTTTCTCTCATAGTTCCTCTGTAAGTTTTCCATGAAAACATTATTTCTACCACTTAATATTCAGCACTTGCCACTACAGTACCAGGTATGTTACCAAGCAAGATTCAACTCAGTTGTTAGGAAAAATTTTGGGAGTGTGAATGCAATGAAGCAATACAGTACATCTCCAGGGAGGGTAGACATCTTTCAGCCCTGAAGGTGTTTGTGGTCAGGTTAGGAAAAAAACAGGAATCATACTATGGTAGGTGATTTTGCCTTAGGATAGAGGCTGCACTAAACAGTTTTGAGATTTGTTCTACCCCTATTTTTTCAAATTTTTATGTTAAGCATTTCCTATTGCAAATCATTTATAAGGTAATAAGTGATATTAATAATTGCAGGGTAGGAGCTGTTAGTAACCATTGAAACCTGTAGATACAACAGGAGCAGTGTCGAAAATTATGAAAACAATGAAACAAATTACTAGTGCACCTTATTTACTTAAAATTAAATTAAATCCAGCCAAGGGAAATTGAAAGAAAATTCTGAGGAGACCATTAGAAACTTAGTGGTGCTTCTCTTTATGTCTAAACACCCTTTGATATATTTGAGTAATATACATACAACATATGTACTTATAGATAGGGATGTTTATTTGGTCTGTATGTAAGGGCATAACTGTACAAGTGTAGTTCCTGAGTGTTAGCTTTGACACTAACTTGTCAGTTCATAGAGCGGTGGAAAGAATATTTGGGTAATGTTGCTTCAGTCCTCGAAATACGCCAAGGTCCTGGTCTATTTAGCTGTGCAATACATGTGAGTGGAGGCTCTGTTAAATCTGGCAGGGCTCTAACTGCTTAGACATAGTTGGGAATCAGCTGGGGATGAAGGCACAGTCATTTGGGAAGGCATCACTAGGCTGAAACTAAGAAAGCAAGCTGATCCTACCTGATTTTGAGAATTCAATTTCCATCTTTGGTGTCTCTAAGTGACTATGCTGTGAATGAACAATTCTGCTGCTCAGAAATTGTTAAGTGAGCCTTAGCAAAGAGAGGAAATGTAGCACACCTGTGTGATTCACAGTGTGTTCTTCAAGTGTTTGCAAGATTTTCTAGGAGTGGGAAAAGCTTCACATTTTTTGCCAGCTTATTATTACTTTGGCTTCACTCCCAATTTCTGCAATAAATCTCCATCCACAGCGTATTATTCAGTGCTGACCTCATCATCTAACCTGAACTCAGTTTTGACTGTCATAAGTCCTGCTCTGAAACTGTTAAGCACAGAAGGCAATTGTATGTTCACCCCAGTGCAGAGAGCACGAATCTTCCTTCAAGTACTATTGCATATGTTACAGCTGTGACAGCTACTCACAGTGTGGTTCTGCATTAAATACAAGACAGAGAGAACTACCCTTCAAACAGTTGCTCTAGACAACATACTCATTCCCATGAGAGTCATTAAAGCTGCTTTGGCAAATGATTGTCCTCAAGGAAGTAAAGCTGGTGGTTGAAGCAGCCTGGGTGAACATGCTTCCAAGAAGAATCATTCTTAGGGCTTTCTGCAGCTCTACACAGTGCTCACAGAAGTGACTGCATAAATTTTGCAGTGCTAGCAGGGATTAATTTGACTGTGCCAGACACTGATAATTTTAGAACCTTATCCTTTGAATTCTCTCTCTTTTTTTTTTTTCCCTTAGATCATAAAGGGCAAAGAAATTGATAGTTAGCACTTAGGCATAGAACTATGCCTAATTTGGCAGTCTCTATGTATTAGATTTCTACACACAAATTCAAAAGCAATGATGACATTTCAAGGGGTTTTCTAGAATTTCCATAACCTTTCTCTCTATATCTGCTGTGTATGCTAATGGACACGTGACTACATGCACTAGAACACCAGCAATGCTGTGTTGAAATTTTGCCTGGGTCGTATCCATCCAGCCACTTGAGGTATCCAGAAACATAGAGAAATATATACAGCTCTCATAATCTACCTGTGCAAAATTATTAAGGCAAATAGGTTGTGTCAGAGAAACTGTAGAGATACAAGAAGCTTGGTCATTCAGGAAGTCTTATTGAAATTTACTGGATCTTGATCAAACACAAATGTAATTGCCTTGCATTGCTAGGAGGGGGAGAGCAAAGCAGAGCACAGCAGAGAGAAGGGCAACCTCCAAGTGGGCTGCTGCCTGGTTTTGTGTGAGGCATGAGTTGTACCACAGTAAATAGATAACACTGTTTGACTGGGGAAGTGAAATTAGCCAGCCCATGGTTGAGCTATGGCAGCAGCTGAGGCCAGAACATTCCTTTTCAATTGAATTTTCCTGGTGTGCATTTTCGAATGCATTCTCCCCTAGAACTTCAAGAAAAAATCAAAGTGGTTTTAATATCTTCCAGTATGAAAAAAGAGGAGACATTACCATGCCGTTCCATTGCTTTATTGGCTTATAGAAAGAAAGAAGAATTCCTTGTGATCCCATACAAGAAGAACCATGTCTGTTTCTCCTTTTGAATTCAAACCCTGTGCACAAGGAAAAGGAAACCAAACTTGCTGTAGCTCTGTCCAGGCTCATGTAGGGGCATACACATAATGCCCAATTTTAATTTAAAATGCTTTCCACCATCCCATACATAGTGAAGTTGTGCTTCATGTGATTTTGAGTCACTTCAGTAATGCCATGGGTTTATTGCAATAAAAGTTTGGTGTGAACATAGTAACCCATGGGTATAATTCATTAGTAAATTAAGCACTGATTCCATCTCTTGAAACACTGAATATGGAGTTTCCCTTTCTTTTAGGTTCTTTTAAGTGTGCTCTTTCAGTGTAGCTCATCTCAGCAGCCTGTGATCAGTATCTCAAACAAACCAGTAAGTCTGAAGGTATGTGTTTATATGTAAGGTATGTATGAGAGGATAAACAGGGAGAGAGAAAGAAAGTGAGAAATAGAAAGAGAAAGAGAACAGGTGAGAGAGGAAAAGAAAAACAGAGATAGAAATGCCAAGCAGGAAAGTTTGCTATCTTTTACTATGTCTATCCCATGTTTATTTTCTGAATCATGTTGATCAAAATACATTTTTCCTTGTTGTGAAGAAAATACCTGGGTAAAAAGATATCCCTTAAAAACGTACAAGGACTTTATGTAAGGGCACAACATGTATGTAAATGCTTGTTAATTACTTTATTGAATTCTTATCCAGGCATTATTTAAACTGTTTCCATATGGCACACATCTTTTTTATAAAAACCCACCCACTCAGATACCATATTAAAAAAGGCTATCAGATTTCTTTGGCATTGTCTCATTCACAAATCCCATTTGGCTTTAAGCCAATAGATTTGTCTGCTCTACCCAAGTAAAAATAGATGCTCCTCTCAGATTTTGCTAATATTCTACCTGGAACTGAAGTCAGGCTGCCAGATCCACAGTTATCCAGTTCTCTCTCTAGTCTTTTTGAGGATCTGTTCTTTCACTTAGTCTCTTTTCTGACTTTTGACATTTACAGAAGCTTAAGCTTTCTTCTGAACATGTGCAGAAGTGTCAGTGTTGTTACAATAATTGTATGCTACTACCTCTTCAACGATAGACTAGGCTTCTTTTTTTTCATTATTGCACCCATGTAAGAATTAAGAACTGATGAATTCTAAATGTTTTTTTGTTGTTATCCTGTTGCATCAGTGCTGTGCTGTCCTCCTCTACAATGTTAGAGTTTCCATCTTTTTTCTCCCCTTCTCTTTTTTTTGATGTTGCTGGACTAGACTGTAACTTTCAGCACAGCTCTGAGGAACAGGTGGTAGGTAAGCTGGGCTGGGACAGGAGTGAGCTGGTGGTCTGAGCAGGAGGATCCTTCTTGCATCACCCTTGCTTCCAGGAGTTACGGAGAAGAGGGCAAGTAATCTGTTACTAATCTGCTTTCTCATGCTAGCTTAGCCACTCTGCATGGCAGATAGTGGTGAGGGGACAGAGCCAGACACTGCCTGCCTCCTCCTCCCCAGCTCTGTGCTGACCCTATTGAAGGCTGCTATCTGAATCCACGGACCCCACTGCCCCAGTTGTGTGGTAAAGGATTTTCATTTCTCTGTGCAGATATTTACCCTGAATTTGACAGTTCAAGAAGTGTCTAGTGATAGTTTAGATAGTTGACAAAGCTTCAATGATCATGAAACCTCTCACAAAATAGAAATTCTGTGGTTTTGGCACAGTATGTGCTTCTAGTTTCTAGCAGGTAAACAGCTGCCCTTTCTCCAGAGCTCTGGCCATAGACATCAATAGGGAATAAAGAGATGAATACATACTAAAAACATCTTTAAAACAGCATGAAGGAAATCCAAGGGCTGTTGCAAAAGTTTGAACCCACTCCTGGTTTATCTGACTTTAGATATATCCTTTCTGATCTCCAAGAGCACAATGACCACTGTACAAAGTAGCCCTTGCCTGCGGCTGCCCAGACAGCAAGTGTCTCCTGCCTTGCAATTCCAGGGATAGTATGAAGACTTCCATCGTGCCAACATCTTGACATCATCAGGAACAGCAACTGCTGCTTGTTCTCCTTGTGATATATTACCCCGAAACAACATAAATGTCAACTGGCTGCCTGCATATAATATACTGGGAGAAAACAGAATCGCTCTGAGCCTCCAACTTAGTTCTGGGCAAACTGAAATGCTGGTAAAATTAAAAAAAAAAAAATCAAATTAGGTTTTAATTTCTTGTGCCACCTCCCCTTTCACACTGCTAGGATGATTTTCCATACATTCTTAGCTCTTGATACCAGCCAGTTTCACGTTGCTTCTGTTGGTCCTGGTCATCGGCATAAAGCTGTATTCATTTCTCTCAGACCTCTGTCTGTTTTATGAGAAAATGATCCTCAACAAAAAATGCTAAGGTTGTTGCTTCCCCCACTGCAGAGGGTGTCTTGAGACACTGTTTGGTTTTGAAGAAAATTGTTTATAAAAAAAGTGAGAGCCGGTCTCTGTGCTATCATCAAACATCAGAAATGGAAGCTGGGGCTTATCTTGAATGTCAGAATTCTCCTCAGCAGAAAAATGCATAAAATCACTGAAATTAAATAAGAATCTTTGCATGTTTCAACAAAGTCTTATTATATTGCTATAATGCCTTCAACAATTTTGTAAAAGATGAGTTCTTTTTACAGAAAGATGTGTTTGATACACCATAATTATCTTAGTTTGAAATTGCATAAATAATTGTGCATGATAAATCCAGTTAATTTAAAGAGTGCATTTACAAAAACTTAAAAAGCAGGAATAATCCATGTTCTAGCTTTGACAGTACACCTATTGCTTTTCTTCAGTTCCTGGCTGGGATAGCAGAAACAGATTTGTGACTGTTCTCAGGACAGTGCAGAAACAGTGGATTAGAGCTGAACCAGCAGATATTCAGAGATTAAGTCTGGCCTGTCATGGCTGCAGTTTTAAGAAAATTATTTCAAGGAGTGATTATAGTACAGTAACAGTCACAGTAACATGGAGCTCTGTACAGTCTGCAAAACCACCCCAAATATCTATCCAACCTCTTGTTGTATGGGTTTTGCAGCCTGTACCATATTCCTGCCTGCCAGAGCTAAATCTGAGAGCACTATCCAGTTTAAATACAGGTAAGTACCCTTTAATGGATAGGTTTTTGTGGCAGGACCCACAGTGCACTCACCACTATAGTGCAATTTCTTGTATTTAGGTTAGAGGACCTATTCTTGCAAGCCAAGTTATTCTCATGCCTATGTGTTCACTGGGTGCTGATATTGTGCATGGGGCTCTTTTTAATAAGTGGAGAGACTCAGCACTTTGCAGAGTTTGCATGTACATATCTATGAATTTGATTCATATGAAAAATTTTACGCACCATACGTAAAATGGAGATGTTAAGGCTTCCAGGGATTATGCTGAAGTAAGAAGTATTGCCTGTTATTGTCCTCTTTAGAAAAAAATTATAAGCTAAGGGAAAAAAAATATTATACTCATGAAACACTCCCATTGCACAGAAAAATAAATTCAATAGCAAAAGATCAAGTTGTAAAGATGTCTGCATTACACTGTGCACTATATTATGTTGTTACATTATATTTTGCAGTTCTGTAGTATTTTCTGTCTTAGTTGTTTGTGTTTTTTTTTCACTGTGCAACAGGGTGTTAGATTTTCTTTCGTGGTTATGAATTACTGTGCAATTGCTCAAAGCTGCCCCAGTCTGGGGTATCATGACCACAGTGCATTGCAAGAGACTTAATTTTTTGTACTTTTCTTCTGGTACCATGGAGGCTGCATTTACCAGAATAATTTAGTAAGCACAGTTTTATCATAATGCTTCAAAGTAACTGCAAACCTCTGACAGCTGCAGCTGTTTTCAGACCCTGTAATGAAATGGAAGATGAGTCAGACTGACACTGTGCCAAGGGATACTGCCAGTGCAATACAACCTCCGTGATACCTCCAGTGAGGAAAGCAATGTCAGTGAAGAGGAGGTGTCTAGAAAGGTTGAGCCAAAATATACCTCAGTGACAGGTCTCAAGAAAGGAGCTACATCCCCCAGAAGGGAAGTTAGTAGATTTAAACCTGTTCATCTAGGCTTGACGCTATCACCTTCACCAGCTGAATGGACAGACTGTATCTGCAACACAGTGTTCACCAGAGTGTTACCAGCAGGTCTGCCAGTAACAGAATCAACAAGTTTGAAGAGCCCCTTTGACTCAGAGATTCTTCCCCCAATGCCTTCCTCCAGAAGCTTCATTCTGTATGGTGTAAAATAGAAATGTGGGTACACTGGGACAGTGAGAAAAACGAACAGCATTAAAGTGGTGGGCAGCACATACAAGGCAGCAGACTCTAAGACAGAGATTTTTTTACTTTCACCCAAAAAAAGAGAAAGGAAAGTGTAAAAAGCAACTGTGATGGATCCCATCAATAATAGAACAGCATATAGGGAAATAAACCCATGAAAATCTAAAGACACAAATCCTGTAATCTTTGCTATGGGGAAAATATTAGAAAACTGAGTTTTTAAAAAAATGTTTAGCCCTTATAATGCTAAGCTTTTATCAAATGGTATGCACAACCTGCTAAGAAACTCAAGAAATGTAATCTGAGATACATATGCAAATGTCCAAAGGGCATCCCAGATAGGGATTCCTACAAATTTAGATATTAAGTTGTTATTAAGGAAAAGAGAGAGTGCATTGTGATCCCCCAAGCAGCTCTAAAAAGCACACTTTGCTCTTTGATATGCTCTCAGTTGCTGAGTAAGTAAAATAGTACTTGGTGTGAGTTTGCTGGCTCCCATAACACCATTTACTAAATAGTGACAAAATTAAGGGCTAGTATTATTTACAGTAGACCTTTCCTCAGTACGTAAGTCAGTTTTTCCATCCAAAATGCTAAGGGCAGGAAGGTTAATTTAGCGTCTAGGGCAGGATTAGAAGCCAGCTTTATAAAAATACAAGAACCCTGCATCATGTCAGAGGCCATTTAGTCTAGAATGAGATCCAACAGACAGAGGGTTAAAATCTTGTTTAAAGTCAATGTCTGGGTAACTGAGAAGCTGGATGTTCCTTAACATCTCCAAACGTGATGACAGATATACAGTTATTTTTTTAGCTTGTGTAACTGTGGATGAAACTATTTAGACTTCTGAGAAATGGGCACCTTCAGGGAGAGGTGAATTTGTTTTGATAAAGCTTCTTCCTGTGCAAGAATCAAGAGCTGTCCTGGTCCCCTTTCTTTATGTAAGTGCTAGGAAATTACACACTTACCTGGAGGGTAGAAGAGTTTCTTTGGGGTGTGATGGATTTTTGCATTTCCTTTGAGTTTCAGAGGGCTCTTTATACATTCCCACCATCCCCTGCATGAAGGAGCCCTGCTAGGCTCAGTGGGATAAGCACTTTGGGAGAATCACATCTCTGAGCAAATATGTTTGTTCTTACACCATAAATGTATGAAGGAATGTGGCTAATTGAACATGTTTGTTGGCATCATTGTGGCTTACACTAGAGCTCTTTCAGTTTTTCACTTATTCATATCATCTTCAGACTAAATATCCCTTTATGCTTTAACCTCACTTTGTAACTCAAGAAAGGCTTATCAGTAAAATCACTCCACTCTTTGGTACTTTACATCACTTTGAATCTTTTCACTGCTTTCTCCTTTTTAATCACGCCAAATTGCATTTCATGTTCTCTCTCTCCTAAACCCTGAAGGTGCCATAATCCAGACTTAACTTTCTGTGTTTGCAACTCTTTCATCCTGTCTATCACAAAATCACAACCTTTTCTTTCTCCTTTTCTGAGACACCCTGTAGAAACAGAATTATATCTTAGTTGTAGTTCATAAGTCTTTCACCTTCTTGTTTAAAATCCTCTTTCAGTTCTTATTGTCCTGAAAGGACTGAATTAAGGTTATGTTTGTCAGTAGCTGTCTTACAGATGTCTGACTATAAGGATAAAGACTGTCATCCTCATATTCATATAATTCCCAAATTAGGATAAAATTGACCTGTGTGGTGTTCCACATGGCATGACAACAGGAAGAAGATAGGTAGGATTTTAACTTTCTAATCCATTGCATAAATTGCTCACTTCCTGAGGATGCCATGTCTGCTCCTGTTGGTGGGCTCAGCAGCTTTAAGAGATGAGGAAGCCAGAGGCCAACTTCTCCCAGCAAAGAGATTTTCATTATCACTGGCAAATGGAAATGGAGATTTTCACCCATTTTCCTCAGTTCTTTAGGTATGAACATTACAGCAGAGACTGGCTTGTTCACAGTGATGACAGAGGATGGGATTAGAAATTCTTCTCTGCATATTCATTATCTAGCAGTATAAACTCCATTGGCATATCTGCTTGTTTTCAGTAAAACAAAACCAAGATTTTAAAAATTAGGAGCCTGAACTTGGGTTCTTAAGCTGTATTTAGTTTCCTGTGATGAACTTTGACAGTGCTGCATAGAATGTAGCTCCCCTGACAATTTAGGGCTTCTGAAATCTAGACTAAAATTTGAATATTTGGTTTGGTAGTCACCTTTAAATTGTCTATTTTTTAGTATTTTTTAAACCAAGCAGAAGCATATTCAGAAAATGATGTGACATTCACTAATGAGACATTTATCTCTGTTCATAATGTTTAATGTCAAGGAAAAATGATAGTGCTACACACAACCTACTGGCTGATCCTCTTGACATTGCAGAAATCTGATAGTTTGGCTTTTTCCCTCTATTTTTTTAGTTATCTGCAGCTTGATCCTTGGTAAAAGCATATGACATGACAATTTGCAGAACACTTTCAAAAGAAACAAGAGAGGGTGAGAGATCTGAGACAGTAGATAGGACTGAGCAGGAGCAACAGTCTGCCTTGGAATACAATGGAAGTCCCTGGAGGTGTTAGATAGGTGACTGCTGGTGAAACTAGCATAAGGGTTTAAGAAGAGGCCATTTTCACGTAGTCCCAAATGCCTGAGACAGCCTGAGAATATGAAACAGAACCTGAGAGTGCTCCTGATCCACATCAGTGGGCAGTTAGCATCCCTAGCTGAAATCAGCGCTGAAGCCAAGGGAGGATGAGAAGAAACTAGCTGAGATGACAATAACATCTTAGACTGCTACCCCATACCTGTGAGAAGGGAGTAGTGGAGGGAGTCTCGAGCACTGTCCAGCTGAATTGGTCAAAATGCCCCTAGGAAAGGTTTACTGTGTGTTTCATGAGGAAGAATCATTGCAACTGACAGTCTGGGACCATGGCTGGTTCATTCTGGGCAGGGTGAGGAATGGACTGCCACTGCCTGCTTGAGAAAATTACACAAAAAAGCATTTTCAACCATACAAATGATCAGTTTACTGTTGATATACTTCAAGCCACAGAACATTTTTCTAAATTTAACACTTGAAAGGAAAAAGTTTGTCATGCTTGTTAAGGTGCCAGTAGATAGCACAGAGTCTTCCTGTTTATGCAGTTAATATTTAGGCAAAAAATCCTGTGGAAGCAATCCCACAAGAGTTATTGAACTAGTAAAGAGGAAGCAATGATGGCATAGTGCACAAATGCTGTTCAGCCCTGTTTGGGCTTCTCGTGTGTTTGTATTGTTATGGTTCCAGACTGCTAATACCCTAAGCCTCAGGCTCTAATTTGAGCAGGAAGGATTTATTTTTGGAAGAAGAATTTTTCCCATATAAGAGTGCCTGCAATACCAACTTTTTTTTTTTTTAATAAACTATAAAAATTAAATTTAAAAAATTGGCCCAAAACATTATTGTACCATTGGCATAGGAATAGTTAGAATGCAGACTGTAATGTCTGTACATGAGATGCACTGCCTTGACAGTAGCATGTCCAGGAGGTGGAGAAGAGATGGACCTGAGTGGCTCGTGTGTGCACAGATGAAAGACCTTGGCTCACACACAATTCTGTGGGTGCACAGCCATTGCAAGGGTGAAACACCAAACTGAGCTGACCTGCTGTGGCCACTTAGGGAGAAGTTGCATTAGCACTGGGGTTTGTTACACATGAGGCAGCTGTGAGGAGCCTGTGGGAGAGGGAAAGAGCACATCAGCTTACTTTTGGGCAGCCAATACATCGTGGCAGTTATTAGTCTAAAAATCTCTCATGATCATTAATCCCCAAAAAGATGCATTGAGAAGTGCCCTCTGGAAATCTTCACTGCAGCACTGGTATATGGGCTAGTTATTGTAAGGAGTATTACCCTTGAATTCTAGAATATGAGATATCCTAAAATTCACTTCTGTATTGCCCTGTAAACCCAAATAGGTGTTTAGTGCCATCAGAAGTGTCTGCAGCTACTTAGCCATCTGAAAGAGGTGGATTTGACACCAGTCTTACTGGTGACCCATATGCTGTGCAGGAACAATAGGAGGCTGGGACAGATACTGGAGGGCACTCTCACATGGCTGTGTGTGATCATGTTTAAGTAACCAAACTGAGACCTTCGACTAGAACTCCACTGACTGCATGGCTGGGAAAGATGAGCTAAGATGCAGAAACTGGCACTGCACTCACTAAAACTAAAGCACAAGGGATCTCCCCCCAAAAGCCAAAAGAAGTATCTGTTCTGAATGTCATATGTGCAGCCCAGGGCAAAAGTGAAATATATCCCCTTGGGGTTTCTCTTCCAGTTTTCAAAGATACAGAAAGTAGCATATACCTCAGACTAGGAGCCAAGGAAAAAGACTGAGAACCAGATCTCCAGGCTCCTGTTCTTTGATATTCTTATACAGATCTCCAAATACCATGACTTGTCTCTGTTTATTCCTTTATATATAAAATATTCTTTCTATCCTATTTGAACCACGGTGTTTAGCCTACTTTCACCGGGCTGTTTGTGAAGCTTAACTAATGCAATAAGTCCTTGTTAACTGATTCTAACAGTATTTTTTGATTTTTAATCTTACCAATTCATGCAACTTTTTGAGTGACAGCTTATCCTTAAAATTAATACTCAATGATCTCTAAAAACTTTGAGTCAGAATCTTTTACATGCAAGGTTTTCCCCAAGGAAATCTTCTCATCACTTATTTAAAAGATATCACTAATATCCAGCCCACTGCTGACTCAGAGTGGATAGAGGTTACAAAGACTTTGGAAATAGCAAAAACGGGCTGTTCATGTCAAATGTTCATAAATGAACGTATGGTGTTGCCGCCACATTGCTGTCATTCAGCCATATGAATTATGTTACATAAAATACAACATTTGTTAGTTATTCCTTTCATTACATAATGTACACAGGAAGAAGGCATCTGGCAAGTTCAAGGGCAACCACAAATTTATGGGGGTTCATACAGCAAATGACAAAAACTGAATTAACCTCCTTTCTTAGTAAGAAGGTGGAGGCCTCCACCAAGACAGGGATTCATGGCTAATTATTGCAGATTTGCTTTGAGCTCCCAGTGGATGGCCCTGTCTTTTCAGTCACAGGCCATGTTCACTCTCCTCGGTGAACCAATGGGACCCCCCAGTGGTTCACTGAAGTTCGAAAGGAATTTGACCTTTTTCATCCAATACGAAGGAAAAAAGATTTGGGTAAAATAAGGAAAATCTTTTCGCACAACAGATGTTTTTGGAATTAAGAGATCAATATGCTGTAATTCACACGTATCTCAGATATCTTCCAGAATGGGAAGTGGATGTTTATAAACTGTGGACCTCGGACACAACGAGGGTATAATTTCCTGTTAAACTTAACACTATGTGTGTGTAGGTTGCAGCTAAGAGGGACAGTTCCACTCTTTTGCCGTGTGTTCCCTTTGCCTCACGTCTAGCAGTCACAGGGCTGATCAAGGGAATTGCTCCAGACAGCTCAGCCAGCAGATATAAAGTACCTCCTCTCCAGAAGAGTAGGATCCACTCAGAGCAGTAAGTTCAACTGACTCATCCTGCATAGGTCCAGCACAAAGAAGGGAACTACGCCTTCTGGATGAGGAAGGAGGAAGAGAGAGGGGAGGGGAGAATGGGCCCATCCTGACAGCAGCAATTGCAGCAGCACTGGATAACATGTATCAGGAAACTATACCATTAATATGTTAAACAAATTAGCCTAGGGTATTATCCTGTTATAATTATACTGCAGTTATGCTAAGAACAAGTGATTTAATAGATAGAAGATAATACCAGTCCTAGTACTTGACACTTTTTATTCCATCTCTTCATATCCAACAGTATCTTTTAGGCAATGTAAATAGTAATAATATATCATAATAGCAACTCAGATTGAGGTTTCACTGTGCAAACTGTTACTGATGCATCCTCCATAGGTTCTCTAAGGAAGCAAAGAAGGTATGATGATAGTTGGAGGGTAAAAGAATGGGCTATCAACCCCTATTTCCAAAGAGAGAACTGAGGCATGTCCCAGTTAAGGAAGCTGCTTAGGATGATGTGTATGAACTCCTTTGGACATCTGAGAATTGAATGTATTTCTATTAAATAACTTCATGAGATCATTATAATGTGAGGGTAACCTTAAATCATGATGATCTGATTGGGAGTGGCCACTTTCACAATATTTCCAGGCTATCAAAGAGTTAATTTCAAAGTTTTCAGTCCCTTCGTATAGTGGGATTTGGATCTTCTCCTTTGAATGTTAATGAACTTTGACACTTGGATTTATAGGATTTATTCTGAGTTTTTAAAATATCTACCTACATCCATGAAGCATTAAAACTTGCAAGACTACAATATTTAAAATTCTAAAGGAGACAAAATAAGGTTTTTTGATATGAATGTATTTCTAATACCTCCATTTGAAGGCCCTGTGCAAGTAATCCCCATAATACAGAGGGTGTGCATCTTTAGGTGCAAGAGGTACCTGGAGTGTGTTGAAACTGGAACATGCTAATGTAATCAGTAGGGAAACAGACTCAGAAAAAAGAATTTGGGAAAATCTGGGCTATTATTGAGATAGTTATGGATGTCAGGAACTTTGAGGGCTAAATTTCTACAGACATGTTTTTGAAATTTTGCAGACTGCTAATTAGACAGATCAAATGAACTGAAAATAATTTAAAATTAATCCACCAACTTCAGTGGTGAAATGCTATATTCACATCAGAAAAAAAACAAAGACAAAAAAAATGCCATTCTGAGAAAGAGCCCAAGATCAGAGCCCTTGGTTTATAATGATGAAGGGAAATTTTCCTCATCCCAGGCCTCACTGGCAGTGGTGGATGCAGAGTATCAGTGTGACACACCATAATCTGCTAGGTCAAACCATGTGCGCTTTTTAAGTTGCTGAAGTAAATTTCACATGGCTAATGAAGACGTCAAATCAGGGCCAAAGAAACCTCTGCTTGCTATCCTACATCAGGCATTCACAATCAGACAGATTCCAGTACAATGGAGCATGTAAACCCAGCATGGGTCTTGCTTACCTAGGCATAGCTCAGGTGAGGAGCTGCTCCCAGTTTCACCTGTGGAAGGAAGAACAAAAACCTGACCTGCAATGTCTCTCTCCTCTCCTGGCTGCAAAGTTTCTTTCACATTTCCTCCAAAAATCAGAGTGAAATAAACTCTGGCTCTCTTGAAGAGCAGTGGCAAAGTTCACTTTTACTTTCTTAGCAACCCTCATCTTAACTTTTTCTGACTGATCCAGCCAAGCAGTCGAAAGAAAGCAGCTTCTCTCCTTCCTCCTCCTGCTGTTTTGCCTGCTGCCCTGACCTAGGGACTAGCTCTTGACTTTGGTGCTGAGAATCCTCAGTGCGCTGGAATTCGCTGCCAGAAAGGAAACACTCTGACTGCTACAGGACACCATGGGGCATGTGTTGCTTACACAGTAATGTCACCCTTTGGGTCATTCTAAGGCAGAAGGTAAAGCTGACAAGTGGTGTTTATCTGTCAACGACATCTTGTACATGCCTTGAAGTGTCTCCAAGCCGACTCCCTTGGAAAAAAAAAAAAAAAAGCAATGTAGGCTTTAAAGTTTAATCTTCCCTCGTCTTGCTGGATAGAGTAAGACCCCATTTGTGGATGCTACATCAATACAGAAAGTATTTCTCATCCCTTCTCAAGAAAGGTCATGTCTCATTTACATGACTGAAAAGTAGAGTCTGTGACAGGGTAGAAAGGTTTTTTTTTTTTAATTCCTGTCAGGTCTACAGTGCAAGGCTACACTTAAATTGAGCTGACCAGGTAAATCCAGTGTCTTTCATCAACACTAACAAGTTCAGAAAAGATGTCACACAAAATGAACTGCCTTCACAAATTAGATGGAGACTTAAAGAGTAACAGATATCCTAAAAAAAATTCTTCCCTTGCAAAAATAGAAGTTCTGCATGTTTTAGTTGTACATTTTTAGCTTTCCACTTGCCAGCATACTAGAAATTCAAATAATGGATTTGATAAAAAAAAAGAAAAAAATGCTCTGCAGATTATCAGTGACATCAGATACCACAGATAATAACAATAAATAAATTCATCAGAATGCATAATATCCTATTTTAATGAGACTGTGGCAAAGGCAGAATATGAGCACAAAATGTCATCACTATGATGCAATTCTGCTGTGGACATGGATTATTAAGGACACTTTCCTTTCTGACCACCCAGTAGCCACTCTGGCAGTTGTGCCCACCCCACCTGAGCTGGGACCTTTGCCGTGAGTGGCTCCAGTGAGTGACAGGTGCCTTGATTGACTCCCTACACACCCCACACTCAAACATTCCTCACTGGCTCGACCCCAGGTTTCCAACAGCAGAGTCTCAGACGTCTGGATCCTTAAAATTATTTAATCAGGGTACGATATCAAAATAACAACTCAAGTTTGGTGCCTACAAGGAGGAACCCCAAACCAAGGATTCCATGGGCTCACAGTCTAAGTGTGTGAAAGTCTGGGGTCTTCCAGTCCTTGGCTCCTGTTGTGTCCCTGAGTTTGGTCACCTGGCTGGCATCACAGGTCCCCAATGCCTTTTGTTAGGCAAAGGGTCAGCACCAGGTTCCAGCCTCTTGACTCAGGCTCCTGCCACCCCGAGCTCAAACTGCAGCTGGCACTGCAGCTGCACACAAACCCACCTGCACTAAATGTATTTCTCAACATGAAGAACAGGATTTTCAGGCCTGGTGGGAGAGGATGTGGGACTTGGATGGGCCTTGGGCACGGTCAAACCTCATTCCAGTGTCCTCCTGAAGAAGCACATTTATGTTTTCTCCTGATGGAAGGGGAAACTCCATCTGCTACTGCTTCATATGCTTCACCCTTCATTCTTGGGCTCTGTAAATAACTGTTTCCTGAAGGCTCCAAATATAAAACTTGGGGAAAAACTGTTTTCAAAATTTTTTTTTTTTTATGTAAAACTTCAAAATTCTGCATTCCTCATTAAGAACAAAACCAAGATGCTGTTTATTTTTTAAATATAAACACATAGACACATTAGCATTTTGAGCACTATTTCCAGATTTTGTTTTGTGTGGACTGGGAAGCCTTTCCCTTTCTCATCTAAACTGATCCTGATAATTTCTGCCCTGCATTCTTATCTCAGTTGATCAGCTTTTCTCAATGTCAATAAAATTTGTCAGTGAAAAAATTTTAGATAGAGTATCTCAAGCTGGAAGAGATCCATAAAGATCACAAAGTCCAACTCCCTGCTCCTCAAAGCACTACCAGAAACTGAAAAACATGACTAACATTTGTTTAAATGCTTTTGTTAAAGACTTGTCTCGGAGATCTTCTGGGAGTGTTCTGATCCTTTGGCTTGGTGACAAGATGGAGATTTTTCTCTGGTAACAAACAGACAGTTACTTTAGAGACTGAAGTAAGTGAGAGAGTTCAGTCCTTGAAATAGCAGCAAACATGAAGTTATTGATGCAGATCTAGCAGCTGCAACTGCAAATAAGGGCTTTGGATGTTTAACCAAGGGAATTTATTAAAAACAGACGAGAGAATGATTTAATTATCCAATGCCTTGATTAGCTGCTGTTTGGAAACTGCTCAAGGAGCTGAACAGAGTTAAAATAGGATAGTCAGGCTTTGGAAAGCGACCACAGAAGACTAATTGGGGCAGGCATGGAAGGGAAAGGCTCAGAGAGCTTCACATTTTTGGCCCCTGAGGTGGTGGAAGAAAAGGAGTCATGGTGGTACACAAAAGCCACCCTGTGATGAGGATAAATTTTGTTCAGAAGACATTCACATTACAGAATGGATGTAATACAAGGTCACAAGCCAATGTGTGGAAGAAGAATATCAAGTTATGAGAAGGATGTTTCCATCCAGAGACATGAGGCAGCCTGTGCAAATAGGCATGGGTGCTTTAGCAACAGCATAAGTTAATGAAAGGATGACTGGGGATGGCACAGCCTTTAGTTCTGTCTATTGAGGTACAGAAGGTAGGCTGAAAACAAGGTGGAGCTCAGCTCTTTCCACCTCAGTTTCTGTGAAGGGTTTGGCTCAGTCCTTCGTTTTTTTAGGCTGGCAGCTGAGTCCAGAGATGGTTCGTGGCCCTTGCACTTGCTCAGAAGTCAGCACAGAGGAGCTAACTGCTTCCTCCTCTGGTTCAGCTCCTTCACAAGATGAGCTGCAATTCAATCAGCTGAGTGGTTGCCATATCCAGGGAAGCAGAGTGGGACTGCAAGAAAATACAGTTAAAAATTTAAATTTCACAGAATGAGTAGAAAAATGCATTTATTAACAGAGAGAGTACACATTTATTAAGAAAGAGTATCCAGGTTGTGCAGATGTATCATTTTAAGTATGTTTAGATATCTCTGTGGTCCAAGAGGCACAAGACTAGAGATGACCATCAGGAATTTCTTTCTTTAGAGTTTTTTTCTTCTTTTTGAGGCAGTCTTAAAGCAATTTGGACAATTGTTGGCCAAAATCCATACCTCTTTTCTATGTAGTGATAAGGCAAGTTTGATGACTAGCACGCATTCTGCAAATGTGGAAAAGAAGTATAAGAATGAAAGTCCCAATAGCACCAAAGTACTAATGGTTACAGCAAAAGCAAGATAGCATCAATATTGTGACAGTATTTCTGCAGAGAGGAAACTAAACTGAAATGACTAGGTTGTTTTTGCTGTAGTATGAAGTATCCGTAGGTGCTTGAGGCATGGACTCAGCTGAGAATTAGACTGAAACAAATAAAATATGGATTGCTTTCTTAGGAAATAAACTGCATTCTCTGTCACTGCTTGTGCTAAGGTATACTGAGATATCACAGTCTAAATCTACGCCAGTGGCACCTTCTATAATACTATTAAAATTTACATTACAGGAAAGTTGCAACACAGGAATGTTTCATAAGGGCAAAAGAGAACATAAAATGAGATTCAAGTAATTATGCAAGTATAAGGTAAGGGCAGGAAAGAGTGAAAGGACGAGCAAATTTTCATATGGTTACTACTCCACAATTTATTCCATGAATAGCCTTTTGTTTGCACTCGCATCTGGCCCATGCAAAACAGAGACCTCAAGAAGACAGATCTTTCAACTCCCTACAAAGGCAGCTATAGTATTTCATGACTTTTTCCTACCCATAACCTATCTTTGGCCCTTGCTGCCTAGCAGAGGTTATAAAGCCAATTTAATTTTTCTAGCTATGTCTATACCTGTAAATAAAGCAGAGCTAGGGCATGGGTTCAAATGTTGTCCTGTGATTATAATCCTGAAGGATGATTAGCATGCTCCCTGGTACTATTTTGGCTTGGGCCAGCCAGCATTCTCCCTCCTATGCCTAAGCACCACTCAGGCACATGCCATTAACCATTCCCTGTATACATACTGACTGTAGTCTCACTTAAGGGTGGAGAAGGAGTTTTGCTGTGCAGATGAGAACCATATACTTTCACTTGCCCTCTGTTTCAGTGAATGGTCTCAGTACTGCCTTATTTAGTAGCATAAAGGTAGGCTACGAATTAGATTCTGTCTTCCTGAATATCCTTCTTCCTCTTAGTGTAAAGGAAGCCATTTAGGGTGTAGGGATAAGCACCTGCCACCAACCCTTTCCACTGTGAGATTGCAGTGGAGGTCCTCTCTAACCCATCAGTACTAGAGTGTGACCATATTTAATCCTGTTTGTATTAACAGGGATCTCCAGAGGCATAGTTCTCAGCACCTCTTGGCACATGATGGGTGGAATGTAAAGCAAACTATCTTTACATCTTACAAAAGGGCCACTAAGGAAACACCATGCTGGGGAGCATCAACAGCTGCTCTTCATCACCCTCTGGTTCCAGCCATCACAGTGTTCAGTGCCTGGATATGAATAGAAGAAAGGGGAACAAGGAAAAGTGATCTCTGCATTGTTATTAGGTCTTTTCATGCCCTGATTCCCAACTGCCACACTACTGCCACCTCACACAGAGGGACAAAATCTCCAGTTAAGTTTTCAGGTCAGCTCTCTTTGTTTTCCAAGGATGGGAATTATTTCACCGATATAAGGAGATTTGCCTAGATAGTGATGTGAAAGAAAGGAGGAAAATAGCTTTAATATTTCTTGTTTAAGTTCATAAGGGCAGAAGTCTTGCCTTTTCTCTGTATTTTACAGGCATGTAAACCCGTCAAATAATAAACACCAGAATGAGTAGAGCAGAAAAAGTCAGATGGTGGTCTGGTGTCTTAAAAAAAAAAAGGAATGAAATGGCTTTCCTTCATAAGATATCTATAAAACAGATTGCAGAGGAAACTATCATATGTTGGCTTTGGAATTACAAGGCACATCATAGCTATTATATCTCCAACTCCTATTCAAAGATGTAAGATATATTTTCTGTAACATTTGCAGGTATTCATACACTGAGCAGTCTTTCTAGTAGCCTAGTTCTTACTGATAGATGCTAATGATGTGAATAAGTGTTTTAATAGCATGAAAACTTCAAGGACCACTTCAACCATTGTACTGTTGTCACTGCAGTTTTGCTTCAAAATCTTAAAAGAGCATAAGAAAGTAAATCCTAGTATCCTCCGATTAACTTGACCTGCATTTCTATCACCTCCATGTTCATAGTTTAAGTGGGAGTTTAAGAAGAGGGCAACCCAGTGGCTTAGTTTAGTGGCTCCGTGCGTGTGCTACAGATAGGATTTCCATTCCTTCTGTCTAGTTTCCTGACTTGGCAAAGGCAAGCAGTGTTGGATCTCCTGGATGAGTGGAAAAGAGAGTATCTCAACTCTCAGCAGTGATCTCTCCAGTTAATGAGATAGTCGTGCTGAAAGGAGCATGGTAGTGTCTACCAAAGCCAAAATGAGGGTGGCTACAGGGAAAGGACCCAAGAAAGTGTAGTAAGTGTAAACAGAATGGAGATATGGAGGTTCTTCACTGCTGCAAGCAGGAACACAATAATCATTTTTAATTCATTAATACTGCAAAGTACTTCTCAGTCTGACTTTGCATACAACTTTCTCTTAAAGAAAGGAAAAGAGTTTTCACTGCAGGCATATTTTCTGTAACTGCTTGTCACTTTTATGTCATGAGAAAAGACATAAATGTATGCATGCATTTCCTATGAGTTCTGCAGTCAGAAGGGACTCTTTAATAGCATGGCAGTCACTTTTTCAACCTCTATCTGCGTGTGTATACGTGTCTGCATGTTGCAGAGAGAGACACAGAGAGTGAGCTGTGCAGCTGAATTTAGAAAGTTATAGATGTTCTCATCAGCCCCATGCAATGCAGCAGAGATTCCTTCCAAAAGCCAAGGGAGCAGAGGCTGCAGACAACAGATGTGAGAGGGTTTCCCATAACTGTCAATTTTCAAAGTGTTTGCATTGAAAAGAGAGGAGGTGCTATTTTGATTGATATTTCAGCCGCAGTATATAAAGCAGAGGAATTCTTCTTACCCTCTGCTTGTCATACTGATCTGCATACTCTCTCAGCTGGACTTGGGGCTACTACTTACTGCATCTGAAAGGCTGAAACTCACTGGGAATAAAGAATTCTTGCAACAATGCCGGAACCCACGAAGAAAGATGGTAAGCATAACAAACATTACCTGAACTTTTCTTAATTACAGGATTTATGAGTACACACACACAAAACACCTTTTAGACCATCTTGCATATGTCAGCCATGAATAATATCTAAGAACAATAGCCATGTAATGTCATTGTACCATTAGAGATCACTGATTCATTTAAACTAAGAAATTGCTTTCAGGCAGGAGTATAGCACAAAACTGTTTTAGACAATAAATAATGACTTTGAATGAATATTGAGAAACTACTTGACCGGACAAATGCTGTATTTATTTTTTAAGGACCATAGGATTTCTGTAGTGGACCCTCTGGTTTCCCTATTCTAAGCTATCTGGACTCTGGGAAAGAGGGAATAAACATTTCTTATGGTTTAAAAAGTCAGGAAATTAATATGTTTTTCATACAGTTTTCTAACAGTTATTGAATGGAAAGGATGTGTTCATGAAACAGCTTTAAGGTTCTGATGAAAATGTATTCTATACATCTAATGCATAGGTGAAGAATATAGTAAGTTTTTCTGTACACGTTGAACTGGAATGATTCATTTTGCCACAATACAGAAATTATTATGTTATGTTTCAGAAGGACATTAAAGGCAGTAATATTGACCCCTTTTGCAGTGCTATTAAGTTCATAGAAAAGAAGCTGATTATGTACTCTGCTAGTGAGTTACAGAATTGTCCGATGTTGGCTGCAAAAAAAAAGGGCATAATGGACAGGGTCTATTAATTAATAACTTTTTGAAAGCTAACATTTATTTTTCTACCATATTGAAAATTTACACTAAATAAGTTTCTTCTATTTACATTACTTCTATAGCCCTTCTTTTATTTTTCTTTCAAGTTTAGATGTTTTGGTAAGAATTTTTATTATTATTTTTTAATATTGACTATATAAATAGCTTCTACAAAGCCATGAATGTGCAGACTGTAGATGCTTTGCAAATATTGGTAAACAAAAAGGTATAAAGACAGGCTCCCTAATGCACTCCCAAATGCAAAACTGAATTTAATCTTGAAGATAATCTTGTGGAAAGTATAGAAGTCATTAAATAGTATTTATTTCCTACCAATTCTGAAAGATCTGATAGGCCCATGTGTGTAGTTTGAGTAAGTACACTGGTTTTAACACTGGCTTATCAATAGCATTTGCTTTATTTTAAGAGTCTTTTTGAAATATTTTCTGGTTTTGTGGAAGGCAAGAGCAGGGCAACCATTACTCAGTTTTGGCACCTTCTTTGGTTGGGGACATATGAAAACTAAACTTTTTGCACGACTGAATCTTAAGCAAGTAGTGTTGACAGACCAGTGTGATCACTTTACTTACTGGCCCTCCTTAGTGCTCGAGGACAATGATAGATGAAGTATCCACCCAAAAATAGCTACACCAAGTGCACGTATTAATACAAGAGCCTAATCCTCTATATCAAACCTAGAGCCAAGCCCCTTCTAGAGTGTCTTATTTGTAATTCAAATTATTTACACATGTATTAAGTGTCCTTTCTATTTGATCTGTTATTTGACTGGATATTATATGCTTTAATCAGAATGCATTCTCTGGTTGCCAACTCAAAAAAAAAAAAAAGAAAAAAAGAAAAAGAAAAAACCCAGACTAAAATATTTCTGAACTTTCAAAAGACCTGTGCTTTGAAGAAAATTAGTTTGGAGGCTCATGTTTCTTACCCTGTTTAAAATTAGATTGTTTCAAAGGTGTTCTTACAATGTGGCCATTATCAATGCAGCTCTGTGTTTGTGTTACAAAATAAGTGTAGCAACTCTGAAAATAATTATATTGACAGGGAAATAAAACTGATTTTTGATGAGTCAATATTCAAGACCTAAAAATATTGAATTATTCTCTCTTGATAGGGCTAGAATTCACAAGCAGTAATGAGCTCTGGAGAAGTGATACAACTGGGTTGTACGCTTGTTGCTCGTTATTGCACCCAGTTTATTTGCAGCCAGCAGATCAGGGGAGTACCAGGTTTATAATGTGGTACTTAACAGATTTGTTGCTTCCTAAAGGTTTTTGTTGATCAAGAACTTACCTGAGCTGGTGGCAGCACTTGTATAGTAAGTATGAGTACTTACTATATTAATGACAGGAGGATTTGGTAGCAATAATAGTACAATACCACTGCTGCTACTCATACTAGCTCTACTCATAGTAGGTCCACCAGTAAGAATTCAGAACCTCATATATGCATCAAATGCCTTTTCTCAAGGTAATTTCCAAGGTGTGAAGTGTTGAAGGCCATTAATTAATGAAGGTGAACCTTGGACTGGCTAGTTCTGGGAAGCACCACTCGAAAGACTCTCTGATAAAACTTTGGCGAACTTGTTGGAGGACTACAATACAAAGCAGAGATAAAAAAAGAGGCTTGAGGCTTCTGCATCACATGGACATCTAAGCAGTGTTTTGACATTTCCAAAAGAAGCAATCTACTTGAAATATCCCAAACTCTTTATTCCCATAGATTCTGCTACTTAGAACACACAAGAGCAACAGCTGAGAAATCATAAACTAACACCAGGATGTTAAGAAAAATCTCAACATTTTTTTGTCACTGCAGTCTCTGAAGTACATAACTAAATTTTTCAGAGGCAGGGCTGTTGCAAGCTCCCAGGCTTTTTTTTTTTTTTTTCAGGCCAAATGCTCTTTGAGCTATTTAAAGATTATTAGATTAACAAAGTGAGAAATTTCCTGACTTGTTGAGAGTGTAGCCTCACAAAGTGATCTTAACAAACAGGATCACCAAATTAAACACACCACTCAGCTTAGAGAAGGTTTCTGGAGAGCTTCAGCCTGATGGAATTTGTCACTGTAGAAACAGGCTTCCATGGCTAATGATTTAAGGCCTTTATGATACTCCTAAAAAATTGAGTCCTGTATATCATATCAGCTGTGGCTTCTTTGGAGTAGATGGCCATGCTGTTGTAAGACAGTTTCATCTCAGCTGGTTCAAAATATCATATCTGGAAAGTGAAGTTTGCATCAATGGGCTAACTGATCCCAGTGGATGAGTAAGACTTTTACCAGTGCATTTAAATTCAATGGCTTTAATTTTCCTGGTGACTAATAAAATAACCCTTCCTCATATAATTACTTCCTCTAATTTATTGCAATCACTCCGTCAATCTTTACTCTCCCCCCTTTCCTTTGACCAATATTCATAAGAGCTGCTCATTAATTAGGTGCCCTCTTAAGCTGTCACAGGCTATGGCATTTGGATGTGCTTCTGTAAAAGTGCCAAGTCTCTCAAGAGCAACCTTTTCAAACTATTTGTGGGCATCTTCCCACAGTGACAGGTGCAAGTCCGTCCCCAGTAGGCAGCTCTGTAAATTTGCCTTATTTATTCTCCCCAATCTAGGAAATAACTCATGGCCATGAGTTAAGCGACCATTCCAAATTTTGAGCCAAAGCATTTATCAAGTGCCTGCCAACTTCATTTTGTAAGGGTTTGCAAGCTTTGCTTGAATACTGCCTGGAGCACACACATATTGGCAAGGAACAAACATTAAAAGTCAGCATGTCTACCTTAGACAGAGTTCTAGTAAAACTTTATTCCATCTATAAAGGGGATACATATAAAAGTTGTGATGAAAACTAGGTGCTTATTTTGTCTGTTAGAAGAATGATCTCTAAAACATGAAATGATTTGTGAAAGGAAGAAAACAGACATACCAGTTGAGACTGCTTTGGAGATACAGTAACACTGTTCTCCATGAAGATGCCCTGTGTAAACAGTCTTTACTTCTATTGGCTTTTAAACACAACTGTTTTTTTTTCATTGAGTGCTTTATTTCTATCATTATATTTGCATTATATTTAAAATATTTTAAACAATACCACAGCCTGGTGTATCAAGATAATAGGCACTGTCAAACAAGTTACCCAGTCATGTAAATCAGGCAAGTAGGCACATAGAGCGGCATTTCAGTGGGAAACCAATCTAAGCATAAAGACTGGGTAAGAGCTAATTGAAGTTAGGTTTCTTTTAATACTATATTTTCAGGGCTAGGCAATTTTTCAGAGGTGAAAAAGAAGTTGAATGGGAATTCTGTTTTACTATATGGATTTGGCATGTGTCAGAATTAACACTGCTGATGGAAAGTTTTCCTGAAAATTCAAGAACCCAGCATGTGAACTTTTTACAACACTGTTTACTGCTTTCCATGCAGGAGACTGGACCTGTATAATCATTTTATATGGCACCATACTGTGTAGTGCAGCTGCTGCTCTCCCTGCTGCATAGTGAGGCAAAAGAAAACTACACAGACATCCACCTTCTGCCATCATCATTGCCCCTCTGCAGCACTGACTGTAAAATGCATTCTTATTATTTCGAACTTCCTGCAGTCTTGGAGCCAAATCACACTCAAAGTCAGGCCAATATGTATCATTTCCAAGTACCATATTCAAGTCACAGGTAAATGAATTTTGGAAGGAGGAAACCCTAACCCCTTAAGTTATTTTCCCTCTCAGTTCTTTAGAAAGTTTCTGTTCATCACCTCTAGTTAATAAATTTAAAGCCCTCCACAAATGGAAAGCAAACTTACGCCTAACTATTGTAACTAGATCCGTGAGGGTGGGCTGCGCTCCCGTCCTGAGCCCCACGGAGCAGCGTCCTCCTGCACAGATCGTGTTGCACACTGGGAACTGAGTTGTTCTTAGACTGCCTTTGCCCTCCCATTGCTAACTTCCAAGTGTTGCTCCCACGCTTCCTTCTGGGATACCAGAGCACCTCAGATTTATTCTTGGACCTTCTCCCTCTATCCTTGCTAGGTTTCAGGCTACTTTTGCAATCTAATTAATTTGATTTATAAAACCGTACACTGGCAAAGAAAAGTGCCCTCGATTTATTTTTGAGCATTTATATATTATTTTGCTGTGGTGTAAATTGATTTTTCTTCCTTATTTTTATTTCCTTTATTTTAATACTAGTGTAGGAGGATAATGTAAAGTTGACCTGTCTTACGTACCATTGTTCTTGCTTGAGTTGAAAAGTTTGTCCACCCTGTTGAAAAAACAGTGCATTCTAATTACAGGAAAAAATATTTAATATTATCACACTGAAATAAAGAGCTCATTGAATTTAGGAGGAAAGCAGGGAATGGACTTTGAGCAGATCAGAGGGTGCTTTGTACTTGGCAAAACTGAAATTAGCAAATGCTGCCTTTGTGCCTCCCTATACTGCACCTGTTGGGAAGATAAATAAAGGCCTGCCCAGTTCTTTCCCCTCATACCTCCTAAATATATCACTTTAAGAGAGTTCTAAAAAAACCAACCATGCTACAGTACTCTTCTGTTCTGTGAAAAACTGATGAGTTTTTCCCTGTTAGTTTCAGGGATCTGCCAAAGAAGATGGTTGCATAACAAAAAAATAGCAGAGAGATCTGAGGAGACTTCAGTTGTAAAAACATTAGTAGCTGCCCCACACATAAACAGTCCTTGGAAAATAAGTTGTAGAACATATTTTGGGTTTCATCAGCGGACATCCAGGGTGTTCCTAGAAAGGGAAGAGCAAATCATGTTTGAAAATAAATTGCTTGAGGAAATTTCCCTTGGGATAGGAACAAATACTAGATTCATCACTCATGGAAATGCAGAGATTCCACTAAGAAGTCCTAATTTAATAATTGCTCTAGAGTGAAACAGAAAAAAAGGTTGTTCTCATTCAGACACTGAATGTAAAAATCTGTAAAATAAAGAAGGCAAATGGATAGGATTGTGAACTTTAGTTGTAATTACATTTTTCTCATACCCACTACAAGCTGTTTGTCTCTTGAGTCTGAGGAACTGTGTGACTGAGAAACAGCCCCTTCGCTTCCCACCCACCCCTCTCTTTCTGCTCTCAATCTCTTTCTCACTGCAGTTACGGAACCGGTGCTTGAAGCTGTTTTTTCCATCATTCTGTCATCGTTCACTTTATGGCACTGTGAGATTTTATTCTTCTGCTTTGAAGAGTTCTTGGTGTTTTAAGAGTTAGGAAAGTGAGGAGTGGTCTGGCATGAAAGTCTGTCTTAGATAATTGAAAATTTTGGTAACTTTGCAACCCTACAAATGCACTAAGTCTTTACACTGTGACAGAAGATCTCTGGGTTAGGAACCAGATACCCAAATGGAAGTATGTGCAAGTGAACTTGGTGTACCCACTCCCGGTGGAGTCAGGGACAGCAGCTCATTAAAGTCAGAGGTGACCAGTGTGCTGCTACTCAGCTGACCAGCCAGCAGCTGACTAAACACGGGTGCCCTACTGCCATATAAGATGTCCTGGGATACACAGAATACCCATCTTGGGCTGACAGATGTGACTTCCTTTCTATTCAAGTTTACTCTCCTTCCTCCAACAGCTTTATGCTGTTAGATGAATGACTGGTTACATCAGTGATATTTGTACCTATGAAAAGCACTTTTTGTGTTAAATAATACAGTGTTTCTGAATAGTCTATGAGGTGTTCAACAAAGCACACGTAGATTTAGGAATGTCCATGAATTCCTATTTCTGTAATTTATTCTCTCTAATTTTTTAGGTGTGGTTTTAGCTCCTAGAGCTCACTGAACTAACAGAGGTTCAGCCAGGATGAAGCAGCTTACAGAAGAGAGTGAATTAGAATAAAAATCCAGTTTTGTATCCAACAGAATTTTATGTCCTAGAAAGCCATTCCAGCAAGCAGGTTTTGGTAAAAGTTTCAGTCAATCTTTATTGCTTCCTCAGATGCTGTAGGGGAAAAAAGTCACTCTGGGTTCAAGAAGTATGAAGATAGATTTCTGCTTGGATACCTCTCAGACCCTGAAAGATGCAACATACACAAAATGGAGTGGTTTCTCTCCAACTTCCCTCACCCATTAACTGTGCCTATATTGTTAATAGCTTCTCTACAGAGAGATGCAGGATGCCTTACATCCACATGGCTTAGAACAGCCTCTTCTGCAGACCAGTCACACCCACTTCCCTCTCCACTAGCTGACCAAGTGTCTTTATGTGTTTTTTCAGTTCAAAGTGACAGTCACCTGTGGCCTCTGCTGCAGTTAGCCATGGTGGTGACAGATGTCCTAATAGTGGGATATTGCACAACCTGCTCTCTCCTAGTGTTAGATGGAAGTTAATTTAGGACATTAGACCTCCTGGAATAGTGTTGAAGCATTGCTATACAGGAAGTCTAATAGAGTGCAGTCTCAGAAAACTTAACAAATTTAAAAAAAAAAATCCACCACCTCAGAAATTTCTTCATTGTCTGCCTCAGAGTAAAGTTGTTCAGCAAGGGCCCTCACGACTATGATAACTTGCAAGTTGGTCATTGTATGTGTTTTTTATGCAGTGCAGAGATGTGCAGTGCCAGGACCTGGCAGGATGGTTGGGTGACTCATTACACAATTTAGAGCTGCCCCCTCTGCCCCATGTGCCATGCCATGTTCCCAAAAGTATGCAAACACTGCAGCAAGAAGGCAGTCCTGCTGTATCTTGCAGCAACGGAATGTGTTCAAGACAGTCATTGCTCTCCCTTCCCTGGAGATTAGGAAATAGTTCTTACATAATTTGCTCTCCCTGGCCCTATTACTAATTGAAAATAGCATGTGATCTACTTCTTAGGGCAGTTGTCCTTATATGTGACGGCTCCAGCAAGTTATTTTGATCAGGTGATTATTACAAAAAGTTCTGTTCTAATTTAATTCTCTGTAGGATCAAATGGTGGTTTCAGTGAGCATCGGAAAGCATTGTTCAGTAGTAGCATTATGCTTCCTGGGACGGATCTGTATTAAAATACACTCATCATGTCTTTGCAGGCTCAGAATAACTTCCTAATTTTGGTCATACATGCCAAGAGTAGGTTGCAGTCAACCACAGATAAAGACGAAGATTCCTATTTCCTACAGAAATCCTACAGATTTCCACTTACAAATCTTAGCTCTGTGCATAGACATCAATTGTAGAGACATTTGCTTCCCATATTGACCAAGTGGATGCAACACATTAGGCAGTGGTTGAGGTAAAGCAACTCACAAAGCAGCACGAGCAATTCTTTTCTCGAATAGGACTCATGCTTTGCTCAACCAGCCTGCTAATCCAGTCCAAAATCCTATTCCAGATTTTCTCTTCCCCCAAAACCCTGATATTGTGATGAAATTAAGCTGAATACAAATGCCGCTAAAACTGAAGAAGACCCCAAATGAAAAGTCTCTTGGCTCAGTTGATGGGACAGACCTTATTCTTATACTCCAGTATGCTAGTGGACTAGAAAGAGCAGTAAGACATAGCTATTGAACAGTTGCTGAATTCCAACCTTCAGGTATTTTTTGTGTTTATTTTCATAGCTTTCTGCCACAAGATCTTTTCTGTGAAAAATAACTGCACAGATTATGGCATCTAGCACCAGTTCCAAAAACCTCCTCTTATCAGTCTGAGCTGATTGCGTGTGTTTGGTAGGACCTTCGGTGGTTTTCTGAAGTGAAATGAATTATTTCAAACCATTTGCACAACTTGATGTACACAGCATTGTATTTCTATCCTTTTCCAACAGCTTTGTTCATTTGCAGTACCACTAAAGCATCATTCCTAACAAAAATTACATGAAACAATTATCCCTGGTGATGTGGAAAATATCTGTGGCTTGAGATATCTAGGAACAACCACATGAGAAATGCCATGCAGATGGAATAATTTATGGACTAATAGCTTCTGCATTTCATCCTGTGATACTCACGCAGAAATACACATACACGCTCTGTAGCACATTTGGTATCCTGTGTCTTTATAAGAATATAGTATCTAGGCCAAAACCCTTATTTTAGACCCAAAAGAAGAGCCTAATTCCAGTGGAGACTGTGGCTGCCACTCCTCCACAGATGCAGACTTCAGTGAAGGCACAGAGGGTCAGATGCCTGATGACATTTTTTCCATGGCATTCCCTCCAGCCTTACTAATCTCTCATCTAAGCTTTCCTTAGCCCTATTTTTAAAGGGGAAATCTGACCTCTGTCCTGTGCCCCTTTTATTTTGCCCTTGTTTTGCATATCTATGTTTTGCAATAGTTTTCTGTCTTACCCAACAGCTTTTTTAGCTGGAGGGAAACCATATGCAATGAGCTGTGACTGTAATTCACAACAGCATCTCAAATGCGTTTTGCTGTCATGCTTTGTAAGAGCTTTCTTTCATACATATCGCTTACTGATTTATTGATGCAAATCCCTGCAGTTTGTCTGCAAACAGCCTGCTGTGTGCAAACATTCCCTAAAGGCAAAGCCAAGTGTCTTGTTCTCTTTTTAAAGTGAAGCCTTATAATTCTAAAAGTTATCTTCATTGATGTAGAATGACATAGAGAGGTAGAAAACGTTAACAGCATTAACACAGGGGGATGTATGTAGCTTCATATGGCTTTCATGTGCCGAACAACCACAAAGGGACACACAGGACTTTCCTGACTATAACTATGGCTGTACAATCCACCAAAGATTTGCCTACTGCCATAGGTCTCTGGCACCTTATGCCTTCTTAATTTTCACCTTCGGAAAGAATCCTTTCTTTCCACTTGTGCAAAGCACTACTAAAGGTTTTTCAATACAATGCTGACTCTCAGGAATCTGAGTAATAATAAATATTTATATGCAAACAAACCTACAAAAAAAGAGGAAACTCTATAAGTCACTACACAGAAATCCTAATAAAGAAGTAAGTTTCTGAGTTTTAAGGTAATTTCTGATTGTTAGTGTTTACTATCAGCAATACTGCAACTCTGATACAATGCTTTCCTGTATTGTCAGTTATGTTTGGGGTTTTTGAATTCTTCTCCAAGCTCAATTACAAATTGATCGGCATTCACAAAAAACAGTAGCTACTGAATTTTGCAACCCAGAAAATCAAGATACCCTTAGTAAACTAAAAAGTGAATACTACTACCTTCTTTTTCATCTTGAGTGAGTTGTTTTCGATGAGTCTGATGGGTAAAAAATTCAGTGTGACATAAGTAATGGGTTATTAGTGATTAACTACTTGAAATAATCCCTAATCACCTGACAGCCCTGAGTCCAGGCTCCTGTCACAATCCCACTCTGTAAGACATTGTCTCTCAAGATGTGGCTGAAGACTGAAGTGCAGATGACAGGAGAGTTCTCTTATCTGATGGAAGTCTGAGAAGACTCTTCCTTCTTGAAAAGATCACAGAGTATCAGATTATCTGTCACCCACTGTCAAATAGATTTGAAGCAAATGTTTTTCTTATTTGGTATTTGGATACTGTCATGACAATGTTTAGACCTAGTTGTAGAATATATTACTCTGACAAAGAGCTGTCAACAAGCTGATAAATTCAATCCTTGGGAAATCCCAACATATGCATGTTTAGTTTTGGCCTGACCCTCAAAGAAAAGATGAAATTTCAAAAACCATGGAATGGAATATCAATAGGATTTTCTTTTAAATTGCTGAAATATTTTAGTCTGAAATTTGGTTAAAATTAAGCCTATCAGCATGTCTCAAATGTTTCCTTGTAATTGGGTGAAGTAAGTTAGATTTCATAACTACACACCACCACAGCCTTATGCTGATGTCATCATTTCCCCTCAGAGTCAATCTCTCTAAGTGGAATGATTTCCCACTATCTGCACATAAGCACATGGCTCTCAGGACTAACCCAAATACACTGAACAACAGGAAATATAGTCCTTTGTGGAACTCACTCCAGTTATGCCAAGCATCAGGTCCATAATGCCATTTCTATAAAATAATACTGAAAATCATTTCCTAGATTCAGAGTAAAATATTGCAGGAGAGCTCAGCTAAACAACTGTGTTGTGATTTGGGCTGAGCAGGAGTGAAGGTTTTTTTCTGAATCGGTAAAATTGGTTTCCTAACGTGGTTTGGAAATTATCTGGACAGTGCGAAAGGAAGCTCATTACTGGTTAAGTACTCATCTCTTGAAATAAATGACCTTTCAACTTTATTGCTGATTTTTATCCTATAATTAGAAGTGCAACTGTCATTGAAAACACATTGTTAAATTTGAGGAATTACTTACTGTCATTCCTGAGCAGCAGTTCCTTGTTGTATGAAGTGTTTTTTATCCAGTGGCATGATCCACTTTATTATATTTTGCAGCTTTCAGAAAGGAAGCTAGCATTAGTCAGTGTACTGCTATCTTTGGTATCACATCGTAGTGTCTTCTGCTTTCAGTTTTCTCTAGGGAATCTCCTGAAATAAATGGAAATATTTGCTTCCAGAGAAAAACTATTAACAAACCATTGCAAGCAGGATAAGAAACTGAGAATGAAGTCTGTGTTTTGCCATACTTTTTAACATGGGGTCAAATTATTCTGATGAGTGGATTAATTGATTTTGGTAAATACATAGCAAGAATTAATTAGGTTTGGGTCGTTTAAAAGGATGGCACTTACTGTGCTAGGAGTAATTTTGAAAACTTGATTTCTCATTAGCACCTACTACCAAAAATAAATCACGGAATTTTAAAGGCGGTTTAACACATTGAAAATGTGTTGCAGCATTTAATGAAACCAAAGAAATCTGAACCATGCTGAGCTCCTGCATTTTGTGTCCACGCTGTTCAGTTCCAGAACACCAGAACTAACAAAGCCTGCTCTCTGTGGCCGGCTGCCTCTTGTCCCCACAAACAATAACACTCTGATTTTCGACCGATGAGCCAGACCACCCATTTTTAAATGAAGGCAGGACTCTGAGTCCTCCCTGCCCCTTGGCCATCACTGCCCAGCAGAGGCCTCACGGGGCAGGAGCAACAACAACACAGGGCATCAGCCTGACCCTATTGGAGCCTTTTTAAATATAAAAAAGGCAGAGTGAATACTCACAGCTGAGCTATAATACGGTGGAATGATTCTGCAGAGCTTCCACCACATCTACAGCCACTACAGAAGACAGCAACAGTCTGACTGTTCAGGCTGGGAAGAGCAGGGGCTTTCAAGTGCCACACTGGAGAGGTAAATCTATGAGGTTCAGATCAGGTGTTTCAGGATTGTTTTATTGTTGGTTTCACAAGGTAAAAACAGGAGCACTGCTTCTTGCTTCTGTCCTTTAGAACTTGTTACTGTCCTTGTTACACAGTCAGTTTTCTGCTTCCCCTCTTTAACTGGAGCCAGAACTGTGTAGTGCATAAGGTGAAGCAACACTGAAGAATGGCCCAGGTGATTGTGAACAGCTAAGTGAGGAATACAAAACGTCAGGAGTCATGAGTCATTCCAGACTTACATTATATTGATGGTATACAAAATGAAGTGGTGCCATAACACAGGAAAATTTGAGACTTTCTATCATGTGCAGGAAGAAGATGACTCTGGGGGGAATTACCACAGTTTTCACTATGCAAATTTTATGAGGAAAATGCCTACTAAGAATTTTGTTCAGCAACATTTTAAAAGAAGTTTTGCAGTGATATTTCAAAATAAAATGTTTTTTGTTTCCAAATACAGAAATAAAAGTTAACACATCATGATGTGGAATAAGAGATAAATCAATATCACCATAAATAGACAGAGGCTCTGCAAGTGCAGCTGTGCTGACAAAGCCTTCTCATAAAGATGCAGTAATGATGGCAAACTGAATTACCTTATCAGTACAAGTCACACTGGTAAACACTATAAGACATTTCTTTTGTGTTATAGATGGTTAACCAGCAAAATTTTGCCAATAAGATTTTGCAGAATAGATTGCATCATAAAATTTCAGTTTTGGAAGTTAAAAAACCCCCAACAAGTGTGTTTTTTTGTTTGTTTGTTTGAGTTTTTTAAAAAAAAATGATGGAATAAATTAGAAAACTACAATAATGAAAAACTCGAAGGAAAAACATTTAGTCAAAAACTTTTTATGAAGTTTGACACTCAAATTGTAGTCTATTGCTATTTTGAGATGTGAGATACCAATATGAGTACTCTTTTTTCTCTTAGATTCACAAGTGCTCAGGAAATAACTTTTGTGTATTATTTTCTTTGATATAAAGCAAGAGAAGAAAGATACCATTGAAATAGAAATGGAATTTAATTACTCCATGCTGGTGCCTTGTGGGCTGAGTAGGTTAAAAATGAGTCTAAGAATGCATGGGAACTTGATAACCAGACTAAAGCCACCAACTTTAGCTTTATCTATCTATTTTAAATACTGTCAGTGCTTGGCAGCCTTCTAGATCCCAGTTATAGCACACATGAAACTTCAAGTCTGAGAAGGAAGAACCTTAGAAGAATATAGACATATAAACATATATTTTATTAAGTTACTTTCATTCAAGGTCATGGTTAAAATGTTTTTTAGAGATTAATTCCTCTATGAAAGCAAAGTTCTCATAAGAAATGAAAAAAATGTGGAAGCTTACATATGGTCAGATTTGATATAAAAGCATCATTTTAGAAAAACAGTAACAGCAAGGAAAACACATTAAACAAGCAATTGTTGCTTTATGCACTTCCATAATGATGGATGACAACGAAGACAAATTACACTCAAGAGGATTTGTAACCTATTTCTTTGGTGTCTAGTCCATTTCACAGAATTCACTATTACCTGACTTTTGTTCCAATTGTTTTTCAGTCTTTTAGTCGGGGAACATTTTACACTTAGCATATAATGGTTTGATCAGCTCCTGTGGTCCATAAAATCCCTTATAATTTGGAGTATTTAGATTGTTTCTGAAACAGGACTACTCTTGGTGAGATTATATGCTGGGACTAATTATCCTCAGATTGTTTGGGTTTTCTGCAAGCTGAAATTCAGTAGGAATGGGTTTGAATTTTAATCATATGCAAAACTAAATTTTTAAGCAACCTCTTTGATAATTTTATTTCTTCGCCAGTTCCTACCTAAAGATGCATCACCAGACTGTGATACTTTTAGTTGATGAAATGTAAAATAATTTCAGCTTCAGTGAACATGTTCCTTTGTTTGCTTGGTCACAATAAAAGATAATATTTAATCTAAGGTTGCTGTTTTTGTCTTTAGCCACAAAGAATCATGAGTCAAAACATGCAGCCCTATCTGTTTACTCCATCAGTACAAGTGGAAACAGAAACGAGAAATGCATGAATAAATTTACCAGTCTATCTCTATCATACTGTTGACAACAATAATTGTCATTTGGCCACGAGAGCACCAGTGCTTATTTACTTCAGTCCTCTAGAATGACTTCTGCCTGTAAATCAGATTATTTCTTGGTGGACAACAGAGGCCCATGAGGCACCGGGAAGACCTGTGCTCAGGTTTTGCAGAATGATGACTACAAGTGACTTTGAACCAAGCCCTCTGTTTTCCTGCTCATTTAATCTGGAGTCTGCTAACAGTATTTTTTACCAATGAAATGCTCATCATGCTTTGCTAATCTCTATTAGTTTGTTGAGCAAGTTCTTGTCTTCCAAAAGGTTAGGCTATGGCCTTTAATAACATCACTGATGCCACTGTGACTCTACTGATTTGGGTGAAGTGAACCACAAAAAATAATCTAACCATTTTGAGCCATTTGTCTTCTTCAGAGCACTTTTTCAGGGAATCCAAGAAATGAACGGGAAAAGCCTTGTTGCTTTTGTCTGCTGATGATTTGAACATGAGGTCTCTCAGGCAACTCTTGCACATCCTTGGTCCTTCCCTGCTCACCTATTTCAGTGGAGCATCTACCCAAGGAGAAAGCCATGTGCCACAACAGTTCTTCTGTCTTGCAGGGGCCAGGCACTGGGGACAATCCTCACACGCAACAACTGCACAAGGGCTGGGGTGAGCCATGCTCTCTCCCTAAACTAGCATTTTGTCTATTTTTGTCTGACTAGCAGAGTCAGCACTTTAGGAATGCCTACGTAATAGTTATATTGGTCTGATCCCTCGAGGCTGTGTTCACAAGCTTAATCCACCTACTTAAATTTGACACAAGTTGACGTTGATGGGTCTTTGTGAGAAAAAGCAGTAAGTGACTATTCTCATGCTCTTTGACATATGAAAGTCTCTTTAATATGCTGCTGTTACACAGATATCATACCTGTATCCACGATGGTGCAGCCATAGTCCTGGTTTCCTTTTCAGGTAAATGGGGGATAAGTCCTCTGGTCAGACCACATGAGATCCTGAATCCCTTGGCTATTCTTTGCTGGGTTGTAACTGATCTGTATATAACTGCAGGGAGAAATTAGTGGGGGAGACTTTCCTCCTCCTTCCTGTGAATGCCCCAGCCCAGTGATGCTGAAATGCTATCTTTAGGCTTTCTGCAAGGCCTGACTGCTCAAGGTCATTTCCTTTACGTAAGGAAAAGAAAGAAAACCAACTCACTAGTCATTTTCCAAAATCATTGAAAGTTCCTAAGCCTACCCAAAACAAACCTGGTGATGAGTACAGACTTCCAAGGTGAGAAGGGTTATCCAGCCAGACCTCGCTCCCGGTATGCTTGCTGATAAGGT
Source organism: Margarornis squamiger (assembly GCA_035222235.1). Lineage (NCBI taxonomy): Eukaryota > Metazoa > Chordata > Aves > Passeriformes > Furnariidae > Margarornis > Margarornis squamiger. The sequence goes on from JAWWTY010000037.1 coordinate 63,012,068, forward strand.
GTAGGTCTTGAATGGTCTGAACTGCAAGTCTTCGGGATACTTTGTGTCCAGCACAGTAGTAGGGAAGGACCTGGAGACGGGTTTAGAACTGTCAACATGCCTCACTATGATTACACTTCAATATGAGAAGTAATATACGTGATGTCAGGGAGTTTCTATGCTTGGTGCTGTCAGAGAAGCCAGTGGAAGTGGGAATTCAGAGACCTTGAAAGCTGGCCACCACACACAAGCTGACATGTGTATGTCAGTTCCCTGCCAAAGCTCCTTGTGGTTATTGCAGGTTGGGTGTCAACACAAACAGATCTAAAATGGAATTGAAATTTTAACAAATTATGGTCCCACATTAACGTGGTTCTCAAGCATATCCATAGCTTTATCAGATCGGTAGTCTCATGGAAATTTTAAGCTTAGTTATCTATATACATAGCAAGATGTTTCAGGTCTTATTTTATCTGAAAAACTGAACATAGTAAATGTGAAACAGTGATGGAAAATTGTTGATAATGGGTCAAGTTGCATCTCCTGCTGATTTTCAAGAGTGTATGTGCGCATGTATAATTATAAATCACAAATAAAAATGTCTTGGCTCTAAGTGCTCATATCCTATGTCAAACTGGATCCTGAATGCATCTCATGACATGGATGAGGCATGAAAGCATTTCTGGAGATGTTATCTAAGTGGCAGTTGTGCTTTCCCTTTATTTGCTAACTACACTTCTTAATATACTATCCTTTCTGAGTAGCCATATAGAAAGGACTGCTAAGTTAATTCCTGTTCTTTCTGTAGAATTACGCATGGCCAGATGTGTTACAAGTTTCCCAACCAATGACTAACCCAAGGTCTGTGTTTAGCATGACACAACCCACTGATACACAACATTCTTGGCTTCTCAAATAAAGAACTGCAAAGAAGAGACCTTTTGTCTTAGAATCTGGGAGGCAGAAGCTAACTTATTTGCTCAGTATAAGGTCCTGGTGACATTATGGCATCAGTTCAGTAGTAACTGGACCTTCAATAGCCTCTTTTCCCTGTAGCTCAAGAGGCATCAGTGAACAACACTTTCTTCTCCAAAGGGATTGGGGATTGCATGCTGGAGGCAACACTTTCTCCACCACCAGCCCCCCTGAAAATGCCTCAACAGAGAACCATATTAGGCAACGGGCTGTCGGGAATGGCATCTGGGGACTCCAGCGATCATGCCTCCTAGGGAAGGAGGACAACCATAAGCTGCTGGTTGAGTGTGCAGAGCCCTTTCCTGGCTGACAAGCCTGTTGCAGAGGTCAGCCAGAGAGGGCTATCATTCTTTGGGGAGGTGGAAACTGCTCGCTGCTATTAATGGGTTTTTTCCTGGCTGTCCTCAGGAATGGAACTGTAAGCCAAGCATGACCATGAAAGGGGTTGCACATGGCCAAAAGATTATGTTGAAGTATCTCCCATGCCTCTGGTCACCCCCAGTGCCTGGAACTATTCCCCTTCCTTTTTTCTTCTCACACTATACTTCAGGTCTCTCCCTTGAGCTCAGGTCTTACCTCAATTTCCTTAGCAAAAGCCTAAACAGCCCTGAATTACGGTTTAGGAAAGAAACCACTGACTTCTTGGTCTGCCTTCAGTCATCATCCCATCACAGAATTACAGAATAGCTGAGGTTGTAAAGGACCTTTGCAGATTGTCTATCCAACCTCCCTGCTAGAAACAGGGTCAACTAGAGGAGGTTGTCCATAAGAGTGCTCAGGTTTTGAATATCTCCATTTGTGTCTGCCTGTATGAGATGAAGTTTAGACTATAATAATGATCCTTCATGTCTGGTCTGTGCTGTAGATGTTGATTAACATCAGCCTACTGCTGGGTAAGGCAGGACTTGAAAGATGTGTTATTTCTGAGCAATGCTACTGTGTTGGTGAAGCCATGAACCACCTCTCAAAATGAAAGATAGATGCAAGGACAGTCCCTCAAAAATCTCATAAGCTTTTCATCTGAGTCTGGAAAGCATTTTATTTGTTGAGCTTTTGTTTATAAATTTGTGACTTGCTGGTGAGCCAGGAAGAATTTTCTAATTCAGTGTTTATAGGAATACTCCCTGTTTCCAGCTATTAAATTTCACAAGGAAAATTATACAGTCAATAATTTTCTGCAATTACTTTTCCATGAGAGAAATATATTCACATGCCACAGAGATGTTATTTTATTCTCAGTGGAAGTAGCAAGAAATGTCATGGTAGTAAAGTGAATATGTTCCAATACATACTTTTAGTGGTGCAATTTTCATATTTTCATATGAAAAATTTTCTAGGCCACAAACCAAAATTTAACATTAGATTAAAATGCTAAGGTTAGTAATTAGACCAGAAAAATCAAATTTCTATGAAACTAAATAAAGATATTTTACTATTATCACACTCTGTGTGTTGGCCTTTAACATACTTCTTCCTTTCATCCTGTATGATGGGTGCTGTGACCAGAACGTACAACACTAGCTCTTTCCCTGCAGCAAGGGATTCTCTTTGGAACCTCTACAAGGATTTGCTATTGTATCTGTGTATATGACTGGAAGTTCCTAAACCATATCAAATTCACACAGCTTAAAATTATATTTGCACTAAAAATATTCTTCCCTTTTAAACACTAAATGGATTTATTAAGAATGAGAAGTATGTTTTAGTTATATTTAGACTCAAGTGCAAAGGAATAACCTTACCAGCATTTCTGTGTGACAGAGATTGAAACTTTATTTCCTGAATATGACCTGAGGAGGGGTCCCAAAGGTTAATTCCCTTAACATGACAAAGGTTAGTAAGAGCCATCTACTGTTACAGCTAAAGACTTCAACATTTTAAATCTTTGCTTGTTTTAAGTAGTTAAACTGTAAGTCAGTGTACTAGTGCCAATAAATACCACTGTTTTCAACCAGTCTATAGTCCTAAAGCTTTTAAATGTTGGAAATAAACTTCCTGTAATGTTTTAAAAATAGATTGTAGCTAGTCGAGTTGTTCTTATGGTTTTAGGTGGGACGATATGTCAAGCCCAAAAGACAATATTTAAATAGGATAAAAAGCCTGTTTTTTCTATCACACATCTGAAGAGGAAGTGATTTATATTAAAAACCATGACTGAAAGAAACAAAATCCAAACTCTAGGTCCTACTCAGAGCAGCTAAACTGATTTCTTTACTTTCTGCTTGCACTGAACGTTAATCTCTAGATCTAACAGTGTGATGAAAATGAGATAAAGACTTCTGGATTCACTCTGCATGATCCTTTTAAGTTAATGGATACATTACACTTCGTGATTAAAGTCATATGAGACATTCTTTCAGTTGATGGAAATTTTTCTTAAACATAGGATACTATCAGACAGAAGCAGGTTGATGTGGTAAGCACAGATTCAAGACCAGTTGACTTAAATAAACCAAATCAAATCTTGAAATTCAAATTGGTTTCCATGATATTCCCAAACTGTCCTAAACTAGTTGCCAAAAGGTCCTGAAAAGTACTGGGGACCAATTAATATAAATACATGCAGGTAGCTGACCTGCAGTTAAAGAGAGACCTTATCACTCTACAAATACCTGAAAGTTGTACCTGAAAGGAAGTTGTAGGCAGGTGGGGTCGGTCTCTTCTCCCAGGTAACAAACAATAGCACAAGACAAAATGGCCTCAAATTGCACAGGAGAGGTTGAGATTGGATATTAGGAAAAATACCTTCACTGAAGAGGGTTGTCAAGCACTGGAATGGGCTGCCCAGGAAAGTGGAGGTATTTAAAGGACATGTAGATGTGGTGCTTGGGGTCATGGTTTAGTGGTGACTTGGCAGTGCTGGGTTAATTGTTGAACTCGATGACCTTAAAATCTCTTCCAAGCTAAAAGATTCTATGATTCTCTGAATATTATATATCTCCATACTGAATAAGTTCCCTGACCCTCTTCACAGAACATAAGCTTTAGACCTCTCTCTGACCCTGTCACTCTGAAGTTGTTGTGTGTTGCATACATGAAAGCAAAAAAAAAAAAAATAAAAAAATTGACAACTGCATTAAAATATGAAATGAACCAAAACTATGTCCAGAGTCAACTAATGTATATCAAATGTGTGAAAAATATTTGCTTTTTTTTGAAGCTCAGTATCTGTCTTCTTTCCTCATTTTTCAGAAACTGAAAATGAAAGTGCACCGCCACCTCCAGGTTAGTGTAAAAAATGCTAATTTGAGCTTCAACACTAACAGTTGCATGGGACTAGATACTGCATAGCCATAATATGATTTGTGTTCATTGTCCCCTTGAAAGTAAGAGGACAGTAAGAAAAGTAAGAAAGCCTGCCCAAGTAAGAAGTTCTCAATTCACTTTTGCTTGGATGTTGATTTTTCAGACTCAATTCTTGTTTGCGAGATACTAGTTGTTTGCTTAATGTTGCATATGTCCTCAGGATACAGGTAAATGATGAGTGCTAAATTCTGTGGCTAAATTTTGCTGTCTTCTTTGAGGCTGGACAGCATCTAATTACCAAAATATTCCCTATCATTTCTCCTCAAGGGTACACTGTGAACAAAGTTGACAGAATCAAGCATGGGATTCATTTCACTGAGTTTTAGCCATTTGAAAATTAGGTGTCTCATCTAAGAAGTTTAACAGTATCCCACCTATGACCAGTGGAGCCTATCCTGGGTCATACATGCTCATCCAATGCACATTTCCTGGATAACCTATCTAAAATGTTGCTGGGTATCTGTGTATGGGCAATTGTCCTGAGGAGTCTGATTGTCTAGAATGAAGTGGGTGAGTAACATCCAGGAAGCCAAAGTTAGGTGAGGTGAAACTTGTTCTTAAGTGCAAAGCTGCTGTGTTCTCTTTACTGACAGCTGGAAAGGTAGGCAAGCCTTGAGTTAACTTAATATAACTTGAGTTATATTATCAGATGCTCATTAATACATATATACACTATGCATGCCTAATTTAACCATTGTGAGTTTTATTCTCTCTGTAGCTACCTAAACAGCAATTCCAGACAGAACAAACATTCTATAGGTGTTAAACCGTCATTTACTTACAGTCTTGTTAACTGGCATTTTATGAGGCTGGTTCAAGGAGTTTTTCTTTCAACGACACACTCTTTCCTTAAAAAATGACAAAGGTAGTAGTATCATCTGCCACAAGGAATTTCGTGTTTAAATAATCCATGTGGTGGATTTTTATGTGGTGAACTCTTTCCTATCGCATATATTTGTAAGGAAAGTTAACTGATACTTCATTAATGATGGTTGTATTTTACTCAACAGTAAAACTTATACAGCTAATATTAAAGTAATTAATTTCACACTGAGGCTCTTACCCTGACATACTTTGTGCTTGAATTCATGTTTTTCATCAACCTTAACTTACAAGAAGAACTGAAATGAGAGAAGCTTTTTATATACAGAAAGGAATAGCATCCTTGGAGTGGGGAATTAAAAACATCTATTAACATTTTCAAATAATTACCATCTGCTTTGTTTCCATTTAAAATCACAGGATTAAACACAAAATCGCTCCTATAACTCTCTTTCTTTTCCTCATACCTGCACTTCTTCTGTAAAACAAGTAGGGTGTCAGTAGGCCCTTATGGTTAGACACATGCCAATCTGGGATATTTCTAAGCTAGAAGTGTTAGTCACTTCTAGCTTCCTTCTGCCTGACTCAGGATGCTGTCATCTTGGATTACCAGGTACTATCACACAAAGAGGGAAGTTTGTTATTCAAGAATCCAAATTATGTAACATATAAATAGTTTATTGAACATAACTCAGCATCTTGAATGCACCAATAAATTTTAGGGGAACTATTGTAAAAGCTCCTTCTAGCTCTCAATGTCGAGTCATGAGTTTGGAATACTTAGACCTGGTGAAGTTTCCAAGTGGGATATAGACATGCTACCACCTGCCAAGAATACTGAATTCTTCTAATCCAGTTCCTAGTGGGAAAAGAAAGTGTTACTGTAGCAAAAGACCTCTTAAAAAGGAACAGGTTTGATCATCTGGTCAAGATGGACAGCCTGACAACTGGAGCTTGGAAATTTAGGGAATCCAGACAGAAGCATCCAGGAGTCTATCAACTTCCAGAATTGGATTTGCTTTCTAAATTTGACGTTTTATTTTCATAGTTACCATGGCTACACACATGTGAACAAGAAATCAGAGTAATCATAACATGCACTGGCTCTTACTGATGTTTTCTCCATGGAATAAAAATTATTTTAGCTCCATCTTGACAATGTTAGCCCATTGAGCATCATCCAAACCCATTTTCTATCAGGCAGCTGACAGGTAAGTTTGCCACATAAAGTCATTGTTCACAGACAATAGGATAGTGAGTATTTATACCTTGAAGACAGCACAATTCATAGTGTTTGACAAGATTGGAGATGACCTTGTATGAAAATTCAGTGGGGATGGAAACCAAAGAGAATAGGTATCCTATCAAATCCTGAAACAAAGAAAGCATAGAGATTTTTATCATGTCAAAAGTCCAAATTTTCTCATACATATGAGGTCAAAAATACTTCACATTCACCTGCTTGGAGCAGAGAACAGGCTGGCAATTCCTCTGACATAAAAAACCTAAATATAAATAGTCTAGGAAAGGCTGTTGATAATGATGAAGATGGTGATAAGAAATTAAGAACACCCTCAATATACTCTCTCTGTACTTTGTCTTAAGGATAAACTGATTAGTGTGATGAAGCACTGGATACTATTAATATTTGGGATTATCTCATGTCTGATCCAACTTTCAAATTAACAGTGATATGTAACTCATTTCAAAAGCTTTTGCAAATGAGCCCAAGAACAAGAGACTAATAGCCCCTTCTTAAAAAAAAAAAACAAATATTTTTCTTCCACTGAGTCCAGGAACATCAATCTTACATTACTTGTTCAAAACATAGAAACGGAATTGAAATGCACTAGTTGTAAAATGCTTTAGGGGATTGCAACTTTATATTACATATGCACATATATCAATCATTCTTTAGTGTTGCTTTTTTCAATACTAGCAGAACCTAGAATACAACTGCATTTTTTCATGCTGTGTAAGTTTTTCTTTTCAATTTAAGATCCTTTCAAAAATATACTTGTACTTCCTACACAGAACAAACAACACCGCAGGAGGGTGGAAATGAAAAGGGCAAAGGTAAGTCTGAAATCATATTTAAAAATTGGTAGTAAATGTAACATTCCTAAAGGCTGTTCTGAGGCTGAATTGCTTGAGCTTTAATTCAGAATTTTTGTGCTGAATTTCAGAAGTTTGATGCGAAGCTTCCTAGATCCTTTTTGGGCATGGCTTAGCCAGCACAAGGAAATTAAGATACTTATGAGTATTTTCAAAAATTCTGCAAGCCAGACTGACACTTTCTGATTGTTTAATTAATAGATCAAATTAAATTGATTTGCATGAGCAGAAAACCATGTTTAAATGAGATTGGATGTCTCCACTGAGCAAGCTTGCTAAAACTCAGTTACTGTGCTCATTGATAGCTTTTAATAAAGTGGACAATCTCCTGCTGTCATTCTAAGCTGTTTCTGTTCTACCACAGAAACTTGATATTGCGTGTTTTACTTTTCAGAAAGCCCTATAGATTTTTTTCATCTGAAAATAGAAATCATGCATTTGTCTTTCTTTCCTCACTAGGAGCCCAGCAGTTGAGCTCATTACAGGTTCTCAAAAATGTCTTTGAGGGCTGTCTGCTGTGAATGAACAAATAACTGTTCCACTAGCAATGCATGTAAAAATCAGTTACAGTTTTAACATATATTTTTGTGCTGCTGAGATTAGACTCCAGCTCTGTTGTCAATTCTTCTGGTTACTAAGATACTTTTTGAGGGAACTGGCCAAATTCCCCTCCTTTTTGTAGGAGCCCTGCCAAAGTAGAAATCAAACACTGTATAAGCTTATTTTGAAATTAATTCTCTTTTTCTTTTCTTTCATCTTGATAAAAGGCTAAACAAGACCAATATATACTTACAACTGATGCGATGTTTGCTTTTCATCTGTCGTGGTTATGCTTTTCTATGGCAAATCAAGAAATGCCTTGCTTGAAAATGGATTCTGGCTTTTGGTCTCTTCCAGAGAAAATCTTGTCTTTTAGACAGACTGGATGCATACTTGATACTTGCAGATTTATTTGGCAAAGGCATGCATGGCTATTTTTCTCAGCGAAGCCAAAATACAAACACTGAGACTGTGTGGTTCAAGTACCCTTTTGAAAATAAAAATGTTGAACCAGGATTCAGTGCATGTTACTTTGTCAGTTATCTTTGCATTGAGCAATCATTTTGACACACAAAATATTGTGTGAGTAATCACATCTGTCATCTTGGTAATGGAAACACAATTCAGGAATAATTTGCATGCCTAATGATAGAAAAAAGATGAAGGTCTTGCCTCAAGCTATTCCAGCAGTTAGTTTGGCTTGCTTTAATTTTGGTATGAAAGAAATGTTTGTTCCCAAACTGAACATGGATGGTGTTTTCTCCACTGCTCATAAGCCTACATTTTACTGAATAAAAAAGAAAACATGGTAGGTAACTTCTCAAATATTTCTATTATCTTCTTATACATTATTATGTTTCTGTTTTGAAGTTACTGAAGGACACAAGCATTTCCTAAGAGCAAAAATGCTCCTCCTAAGAGGAACCACTTGGTGCCAGGAGGATTCTACTACCCAAAAGAATTGTTTGACATACTAGTATGGAAAGTGTTTCCAGTTTCAGCCCATGGTGGCAGCTGCTGCTTCAGTAAAAATTCCAGTGAAAGTCTGAATACCAATATGCAGCTGGCCTTCTGCCATGCTCCAGTGAAACTGTCACCTCTGAAAGCAGTGTAGATGTCATTGCCAGACACTCTGTGGTAATTTTTAAGAAAAAAATTAGTTACAGTGCAATTGTTCCTATCAGCTCCTGTTTTGTTGCAGAGTATCAGCAAGTAAGGGAAAGTATATTTTCTTAGAGTGATTTCTTCATGTTTGTCTGCCAGAAGAAAATCTTTTTAATGGTGAGCATAATTCACAAAATGGGAAAAGGCTCCATTCTTCCAATCTGTCCAAAATCATATACACTTGAAAATGAACAGTTCAGCAAGGGAATAATGCTAGAGGTTTGATTTGTATAAGTTAATTGTAAAACATACCACAGCTTCAGAAGCAGCAGATTTGGGTATTTCCCTGAATGGGAATGAGATGGGAACCTGGGATGGACCCCCTGCTACAGCACAGTCTGGCTATGTTGGAACCTGACATCTAGGAAAAAAATCCTGGTAGTCCATATAAATCCCACAGTCCATAACTTTTCACCTCATTTTTAAGACAAAATTAACAGCAGAAGTTAGGAACATAGTGTATAACTGTCTGTGTGTCTGTTTTACTATTCTATTTATTTTTAGTAGTTATTGTCTCTGTGAAGTTACATATTTATGTTCCTTTATATTCACTGTCAAGTTAAGAAATGGCAAAGATTATGTAAGTCTTTGTATCTTGTTGTTATTTTACTGTAAATTAGTAGCTCAGAGCAATAGACATAAAATTTTCTTTCATAGAATAAACTAGTTATAAAATATCTGAAATAATGTTGTCATGCAGGATATATATGATCATCCATTTTATTTTCAGAGAAAAAAAGCGACTCCGCAGAAGTCCCTCCAAATTTGTGACATTATCTTGTATTCATTCAATTTAAATATTTATGCCCTTCGTTTTGAGTTTTAGCACTATCTTACAGATTGAATATTGTTATAATTTTGTTCCCAGTTGCTGGAATAATAATAGAATTTTACTATCAAATTTGCTCATTCCTTTTTTTTAGGTCCCATCCAGCCATTCAGAGAGCTACTAAAATTTGTGCATGTTTTCCTGAGACCTTCTCTCTAGGTTTCATCCAGCCATCTACTAAAATGTTCGCATGTCTCAGCCTTGCATTTTTCCAGGTTGCACTTATCAATTCATCTCTCTACTAAAGCTTCCATTGCTGTATGAATGCACTTCATTTACCCTTTCCAAAGTGCCAAGTCCCCTTGGTGTGACTGCTGAATAATCCTTGAAAATCAGATGCGTAATTGAAGTCAACTAAACTTGAAACTTTTAACCTTACTGTGTTAGTATTTTCAGAATACCACCAAAATTATTCAGCCAGTTGGTTGTGTTACTCTGTATTTATTACACACCATGAAGTTCACACTTTGTGATGTTTATCTGCCTCCTGCCTTACCCCTGAACACCAGCCTCAGTGGGCAGTAGCACAGATGACTGTTAAGGTGTTCTGAAATCACCTGCAGCTGCAAAACAGTGTCTCTCCCCTGTTCATCACTTCACCTATATACACCTGCCATTTGTCAAAACGATCCTATTGTTTTCATACTCCTTCCATTTTAACACATTCACTTGGGCATTCATTTTGATAATTGTGAAGTGTTCGTATGTCTTGCTTTGTTTGTCTTTGATGTTAACATTTTGTTTGAAAAATGGTAGATTACCATGGAGAAATCCCAGCAACCCCTCTACAAAACTAATAACACCTTTTTGATTTCTTAGTTTTTCAAATTACTTAATAAAATAGAAATCAGAGTGGTCCTTTCATAACATGATTATCACACATCATCACGTAGCATGCATCACATCAAATGTTTTATGCTGATCTCAATTATTTCTTTCCAGCCAGATGGCTCTTCGAGCCATCATCAATCACAGTGGTGACACTATTGACAAAAAGAGATGAAAGTACACTTTATGTTTTCAGGAAATACGGAGAAAGATTTACAGTGGAATTAATTAGCCTTGCATTCATTTAGTTGTTAGCACAGTATGTTAAAAGGTCTGACGTGACTTTATCATTACTGTGCTTTCACTGAAAATCAACATCTTCAACATCTGCTTATGGCATTGGATGATGCAGGTCATGAGAACTCCTCCATTAAGAGAACTTCCTTCCGTTTTTTTCCTATGACTGAAAACAAATTTTTCTAAGATAACACATTAATGCTTCATGTGTAGGCATACCTTTTACAACTCAATTCTTCCTCCCAGGAGATTTTTAAAATTAAGTTTGATGAATCATTAAAAAGGAATGAGTAAAATGTTATAGCTAAGTACTTAAACTATTGACAGACTTTCCATTAGCCTTCAATGGTTAAACAAGCCAAAAAATCAGTATCACCAGTGTTTATAAAAATGCAACTATATATGTGCTTTTGTCATAGTTGTTATATTTGTCCATGAGAAAATATAGACAAATTATAACTGTAAGTACAAAAGATAACTTCAGATTTAAATTTTGACTATGGAAGCCCAAATCAAAAATCTAAAAAATACCCCAACCCCCAAAAAGAATGTTTAAAAATGAGGGTGAATGTTTTTCCAAAGTTGTTCTTGTTCAGCGCTCTTCTTGATTGGAAATGTTCTTCAGATTATTTTCTGATACTGTATAAAAAACATGCTATCTTTATGTGACTTATGTATTAAATCCTAAATATATCTGGTTTATTCTTGCCTTTCAAAGGATACATTGGTAATTTTCATTTTTTTTTTCCTTTTTTTTCTCATTTATTTTACCATTAGGCTATTAAGATACTCTGACTTTTTGCTTATTTTTATCAGAAACTGATCTGTGAGTTTTCTAGTCAAGATTAAAAATTCTCTTGTAAAGATAGTCTTTACCTTATTCTGGTTTTCTAATAATCATGATTACAGTATTTCAGTCTAATGCCAGTTTCATGTTTTTCAGACTTTTGATGTCTATAAATGAGTACCCTCTGTGATTAAAAATTTTAAAATACTTGGTTAGCAATTGCTTGTAGTGATTTAACATCTGATAATAGTCAATTTTTAGTGTGACCAAAAGGAAAATCCAGCATGAGGCCAGTAGTTCTTTCCTTAGTTTAAACTATTCTTCTATAACAGGGGGAAAAAATGAGCTGTTTATTCCTTGCATTTTAAATTAATATTCTAATACAGAAATGACAAAGTATAAATACAGGAGACTATTTTTAGCTTTTGCATATCTTGATTTATTAATGTTGAATGCACATATGGTGCGCATTTTAATTGCAGACACGGTCACCAGAGAAATGGCATCTTCCTCAGGTTAGATATATGATTGACCTTCATTTCATTGTGGCTTTTTCTTTTGTATTTACTGTGGATTACACATCTAACACACAGAATCACTCCGCAGCTTTCATATAAACTCATGATTTAATAATAGATCACAACCCTCATCTCATTTTTCTTTTACTTGCTTGAAACATTAAGGTTTACCATTTCAGCTACTGAATTAAGCAAAGCTTTCCTCATCAGTTTGAAGCTTCCATTGTGAATGCTTATGAGTACTGTGATTTCTTTCCCTTTCTTTTACAGGTTTTACATTTTCATGTAGTTGTTTTAAAGCAGATGATCGTCTGTGCTTTCAGTTTCTTTATGTACTTTTTTATTTGTATTTCTTTTCACAGATGAAGATGACACTTCAGTTAGTACTCCACCAGCAGGTTAGGACTGTGATAGTGCTTTGAGTGTGTATGTATGTATGTATTTTTCTTTTGACTATTAATGAGGAATTAGTCTAAAGCATTGGACTGAACTCAAAACACACTACGTAGAGAAAAAGTTTTTTGAAGTGCCCTACATTATACTAATCTCTGTTCAGAGGTACAAGACTTTTATACCAGATAAGTCCCTTTCCAGTCTTGTCTTGAGGTCTTTGGTAGAACTTCTACCAGTTAAAGATAAAATATTGGTTAGTAGATCTGAAAGCAATTCCAGATAAATAAATAGACTATTTAAATAATTCAAAGTACTGTCCCTCATATAAATATTGAACAACATAAATTCATCTGTTACCTGGAACTACACAAATCATGGAAAAAACATCAGCCTCATGTAACCTTTCTAAATCCAATTACTAAAAAGAAAATCTTGAATGGGAATTAAACTAATTGGGATTTTCCAGAGAAAAGGGGGGAAGATTTCTGAGGGTTTTTTTTTTCTCAGCAGTTCATTTTTTCTGGTATTCAAGTAGTTCCTCATGGATATGGTTCTAAATATTTAGTCTATTTATCATGAAGGATCAATGTTCTTAAAATCTCAATGACCTGAGGTCACTTAAGCTATGAGCGCTGAGCTGGTATCACCTAAACTGCTCTTCCCTTTCAGATGGGATGTCTAAGCCAGCGGAAAGAAAAGATTCAGGTGAGACCTCCTGAAAAACATGATGAAAGACTTCAAAATTACAAAATAAAAATATTATTTGTACTTTATTTCTTAGAGATAATACTTTATTTTACTTTTATTGTTTAGATGGTAGCAAACTATAACTGTTCAGAGAGAGTAGGTTTCTAGCAGCTAAATCAGGAGTCAGAGAAGGCCCTTCTGCACAGGACAGGACATGTACCAGTATTTTACACATACATACATACCTATCTATCTATATCTACTTTTGTATAGATAGATACATAGCTGTTCCATTCCTCCTCAGCCTGCAGGGTGACAGTGGCTTACCCGAATCCCAAGCATGGGTCCCAGGAAACTGTAAGAGAATGGCTTCTGCTCACACCTCAAAGGACGGTGGGGAAAACTTAGCAAAATCATAACCTCTTTCTTCCTACCCTGGCAGGTAACGCATACTACACCCACTTTTGTGGTTTCAGGATTTGCAGCCTCTGGAACAAATTGAGCAGCAGGTACTTCAACCATGGTTATAGACCTGGCATAGCTGCCTATGCCAGCCCCTTCAGCCAGCGTCAACCCGCCTTCTGTTCTGTTTGTTTAATAATTAGGAAAACGTTAATATCTACAGGTGATGATAATATTTAGGTGTTCTTTTATGTGGTACCAAATTAATGACTCTATGTAAGCTTTTTCCACCCATTAATATTCTTTTTCCATTTATTAATATCCTTTTTCCGTTTCACTCTGTGGCATGCTAGGTTTGTTACTGCACATAACCAGGTCCTGTACTGAGCATCATCACTTCATTCTGTTCCCACCAGTAACCTTCACGTGTTTCCATATAATTTCCTTTACATTGTTTCCATATAATACCATGTAATACTGGCATAATCTAAACATTTAGATTATAGAGAGAGTATATATAGATATGTATCTATATATATTTGTGTTCATTTATGTCTGTGTATGTGGTCTCATATATGTGTACCTATGTTTTCGTATATGTGTATCTATGTTTTCATATATGTGTATATACATGTGTGTATATACATGTCTCTACCTGTGAGAAATATTGTACAAGCAGACATATAGAGAGGTGTTAGGCACACCACCCACAATTGACTGAAGGACCAAAAGACAAAGATTTTATAGCAAAGTTATCTAGAATTTCTATACCTTTTTAAAATTCCTAATAGACTTTAGGATAATAAAACCAGTTTGGTTACATTTTCCCCAAGGTTGTCATGAGTTGTGTTGCATTTGTGAACAATGGAAATTTTCATGAGTTAAATAGGTTCCCACAGCAGTAATTTCTATATAACAGAAAGACAATTCTGATTTCTTGCAATGAGTTTCCACAAAATATACTGAGCAGGAAAAGGAACTTTTAATTTGAATACCAGGGTTTGACTAAGTGGGAAGTGTTGTGTTACTGATTCCTTATTTATGCTAGTCACGAATCAAAACTGAAAGAGCATTATATATAAACTATAAAAAGCTACCTTCACTTCTGAAACAACCAAATGTACAAGGGGAATGAGGGAGATGCAGCTCTGATTTGAAAGAGCCTTTGTTAATTACAGCTGTGGTCTCTGGTGGTCATTTGGGGAGGTGCCCTCTCTTCAGTTTTGAGCAAAGTTCAGTTCACTACATGGAGAACCACAGGCTGAGTGCCAAAGATGTGATCTGTGAACTCAATGGCACAATTGCCAAGCAGGTAGTTAAACACAAAAGCTTCCCATAAGCATTGAACAACATCTGCTTAACACACCTGATAGCATCTTTTACATTGAAAGAGGAGCCAAAAGTGAGAATGATACTGTCAGGTTCCATCTGCAACAGAGATCAAAGGAAGGGACAGGGAGAGTGAATTCTGCTTAAAGACTTAGAGCTGAAAGATAGAGAGAATTTTACTTAAAATACAGAGTATTCTTGCTTGAAGATATAGTAGAAGAGAACAAAGTTCAGAAGTAAGCTTCATACCTGCCCTATTTTCAGGAAAAGAGGAAGAACCAGCTTGTACAATTGACTTAGTTTGTTTTGAGAGAGACCCACTGAAACAATGCATCATATGTGGTTTTCTTGTGTTTGTAGCTGTTTGTGTTTTCAGAACCTCCACCTATTCTGAAAAACAAAGAGCTGACCTTTGTGCATTTCCTCTGTAAAGCACTCATGGTTGAATGCTCAAGTTGCTCAGTACCCGTCTTGGCTGATCAGGTTTCCTCTCTTCCTCCCTGATAGTTTCATTTTCTCTCACCACAGAAGTAGCGCTCTTGAAGGAGCTGTACACAATGTAACAGCCAAGCAATGGATGTCAGTGTGAACAAAAACTTACATACCTTTCAGGACACCTGAAGAGAGAGGTGATAGGGCTAGAGAGTTTAGTGAGTTCAGGTAAGTGTACTTTGGTGGGAGCAAAACACACTCAGGTGATTGATATTCCCCCCTTTCTCTGCATCTCAGTATGGTCTCTTGGAGAAGGAGCTCCAGAAGAGTCAGAAAAGCAAGATGACTCCCAAAGATCCACTCTATTCGTCGAGAAACCTCAGAGCGGTACAGTGAGTGTTGGTAAGTGCTTAGAAACAAAATGACAAGCCACTCCCAGAGAGACAGATGTTGAGGCAGAGCTGGGAACGGTATGAGCAGTTCCTGTGACACTCAACTTCTGCCCTCAGCTCCAAGTACTGCCACTGGTTTTAGCTGGATGTGAACTCCACTCTGAAGGCAAAAAGGATGTATGGAGAGAATGAAACGCCAATTGTTTATTTCAAGACAAGCTCAAAATCTAACAGTTTACTGAGCGGAATGGTAAGAGGTATAGTTTCTGAATAAGAGAGCTGGTTAGTGTGACCCTGTTGGCTGTACTGTTATGGATATATCAGGAAGATCTTCCCAAAGATCTGCAGCATACCTTAGAGATTGCCAGGTCAACTTTTCTACCCTATAGCTCTGCATAAGTCAGTAAGTAGCCTAATAGGAGCTGCTGCCCACTGTAACCATTCAGGGAGATTTGGTCTGGACTAGCTTTGGTTTAGTGCAGTGATCTACATACATATTAGCAGTTGGAGCACTCCCAGACACATCTTTGGTTTTAATTTCACCCCAGAGGAATCCAGTTCAAGCAGAGTGAGGAATTTCTGTGTTGTGAACCAGAATACAGTCAATGGGGACAGTTAGGAGGCTCACTTCCAAACTGCACTTCTGAGCCATGCCACCATGGTCAGGGAGATGCTCCCTAAGCAGAGTAGCAGGAATGGTGATAAGTTCAGTACAGGCTACTTAATGCACCTATTATTCCGCTGGATGTACAAAGATGTGGATAGATGTTGGGATTTCTTGTTTTTAATTCATGCCTATTATTTTTTTGTTTCTGAGTAGAAAAGGGTATTTGGGGAGGATTTATTTGGAAAATAAACATAAGGAGTTGGTTGTATCCCCCTATGAATGTTAGGATGGAAACTCAGCATGGGCTGTGCAGTGGTCTTTTGAAAACTGAGGTAGCTTTTACTATTCCCAGTTCATTATTTAGAGAAGACTCTTTCCTCTCCCTTCTCAGCTTAGAGAGTTAATGATAAAAATGCTCCAGACTTCCTTTTTCAGAATGGAGTTTATCTGTGTTGCAGCTGCATGATAGCCTAGGAACACCTGAGTTTCTTTTGAGCAAGAAAATTCAAATATTAGGAAGAATTCACCCATGAGGACATGGAGTTTTGCCTCAAACTGTCCTGCTTCTCAATGTCTCAAGCTCCACACTGACATGGACAGAAGGCTTTCAGACCCAGAATCATTAATGTCTGTATCACTGCAGTACTTTCACAGTCTGTGTGACTCCAGCTAACTCTTACTGTTGTGGTAGAGCACATGGAGACTGAATAGAGCAGTAGTGAAAGAAACTTGCACAGATGTAACTGACCAACCACATGTTCCTCAACAGCTGTGTTATTCTCTCCTCTTTTTAAAAGGTGGGAATATTACATTTATAGCCAAAGTAGAAGCCAAAGATCTTCTCCGAAAGCCAAATGTTAAGTGGTTTAAAGGAAAATGGATGGACCTGGCCAGTAAAGCAGGGAAGCACCTGCAGCTGAAAGAGTCCTTTGAGCGTCACACTAAGGTATGTCTTTGCTTTTCCTTCTTATGGGGGTGAAGCTCCAAAGAGAGTGTAAAGATTAGTTTAACACAAAAGGTAGAAGTTCCAGAGCAGTGGATTCTAACCCTGGCTTCCCCACAGATTTCAGGGATGATCTCTGACCCTGCACAAAAGCAGGCTTTTGTGTTCTCCCAGTGCAGGACAAATCATGGTGGGGAAATCAGTTTTCTGTTGCCATTTCTGGGTTCCAGATTCTTTTCAGAACCCCTTATTTGGGTTATTCCTTCCTCCTGGTTTAGGTCTGAAAGACTAATTTTTAACATGTGTTTTGTGCAAAAGTATCTCCCCACATTAATGAACAATTATGTTTGATTTTTAGATTCACACATTTGAGATGCATATCATCAAAGCTAAGGAAAACTATGCAGGGAACTATCGCTGTGAAGTATCTTACAAGGACAAGTTTGATAGCTGCTCTTTTGATCTTGAAGTCACTGGTAAGGTTCCACTCATGTCTGTAAAGCTTTATAAAGATTTCTTTTCCTGCCTTCCTGCTTTCCTTGCTTTCTTCCTTTCCTTTCTTCCTTTGCTTTCTTCTTTTCTTTATTTCTCTCTTTCAAATGCCACTTCATTTTGTTTAGAATCTTTAAATGAAGTAATGCTTAGAGTTAGCATAGAGCTCAGAGAATTTTCTTAACTGTCTGCAGCTTTTGTTTAAATGAACATGGGGATAGATAGCACTTGGGACATTTGTCCAAAATTAGAAAAGCTGGCAGGTAAAACTAATATTGAGTTCACATCAGGCTCTGGCCCACAAGACATTTGATATCTGCCCAAGGGGCACAGCTACCTGTGCGTGTGTATGCAGAGGGCAGCAAGGCAGGGGCCAGCCTGGCTGCACCCATTCACTGGCTTCGGATCAGAACCATTTAATCTGATTCAGGCTGGCACTAATGGGTAATTCACACAAGGAGAAGCCCTCCTTGAACTGGGAATCAATGTGAGCCTGCAGCTATAGAGGAAACTGTCTCTTTCCTTTGATGTTGAGCATACAGAGAAAGAGCAAGATGCAAGGAGGAGAGAAAGCATAGGAAATGGAAAGACAAAAAAGTCTGTGTATAAGATAGAAAGGGGAATGAAGAGAATAATCAGAGAAAGATCTCCTATGCAGAACTGCAGGAAGTAGTTTAGAGAAATGCATTAATTGCACTTAGCTTAGCACTGAGCATCTTTGCTTTTACCAGAACATAATGTCCTAACCAGAACTTAAAGCGGAAGCACAAACTCAGGTCACTTAGCAGGAAACCAAACAAATTTCATGTTCCAAATTCGACTGATTACATAAATTACATGAATTTCAAATTTCGTTTTTAATTCTTGAATTACCATTATTTCATAGAATCTTCCCAAGCTGCTCCATCCATTGACATCAGATCTGCTTTCAAAAGAAGGTAACTTCAAACAGTGATGCCATGAAGCTCCTCAGTTATGGATACTGGTAGCATGAACAGAACTTTCATCAGACAGTTGTATCAAGTACTTTAAAAACGTGTTTTGTAAATACAGATTTAAGAAGTGGAATTTGGTGTAGTTCGTATTGGCAGAATGAAATAGTTAGAACACATAGATAGTACATATGATATTAAATACTCTACTGTGAATTTACGGTGCCTTTGCTTTAAGGAAAGATTGAATATTTAATGCACTTAAATATATGTTGCTTTAGTGGTTTTAAAAAATGTACTTTCATGCCCTAAAATATTCTACTGAATGTTTCCTGAAGGCTCTCAGCTACAATATGAAAGTTCCTGGTCCCAACCCTGTACTACTGAAAAGCAGAGAGAAAATTCACATTGATTTCAAGAACACAGGATCTGTCCTAACGTTATCATACAGTAAACAATGAAGGCCATCATTAAGGAAGAACAACAAATATTATATTACAGAGAATGTCAGATAAAGCATTGTCTTAAGTTTTGTTAGCTTTCTGATAAAATAGCTACTCTAACCAGTATAGATGTCATCTCTATATGATTAAATATATAAAGAAAGATATAGAAATATTCAGAATGAAAATGTTTTACAAACAGAAAATGAATGCAGTTTGTTAATTTACAAGTAAAGCTGTGATTCAGAAGTACCTGCTTTTATTTAGAGTGGGCTAGTTTAAAGAGAAAATGCAAAAGATATTACATTCAAGGTGCACTCCTTTCTTTAGCACATTTAAAAAAACCTGCAATAACTGCTCTGCCCAAGCAGACAAAGATATTTGAGTATTTTCTGATTTTCTAACTAATATCTCACATGCAAAATCTGGATGAAATATTGACAATTGCAGTTAAGATTTGCGGTATTTTGCCCTTCTTACAAATATTAAGGGTGTTTCTTTTGTCTGTATGTGCTGTATGATAAGGTAATCCTGTTTAAGGTCACATTATAGAAAGAAATGCACCTTAATGGAACTGTGATTCTATCTGTAAAAATGTACAATGTACTGTTTCTTCTTTTGTATAACTGATTTCTCCCTTCATTTAGAGAAAGGTTAAATCTAAAGTGTAGTGCTCTGCAATCAGTATTTGACACAGCTATGCATTGTTAAAAGCACCACCCAGCAATGCAAATCTTTGTTTTCTATTCATAGCAAAAGATCAGCACAAGTCCTTTGTTTTTATACATATTCACTGCAGAAATGAAAAACAAAGCCGGCTGTGTTGACTAGCTCACATTTGTTTGTGTTAGTGAAATCTAACACAAACCTTGGCAAATTTGTGTATGCAGTTACAAAAATTTGCCATCAAAGTATAATAAGAACAATACAAACCTTTGTGTTATTTTTCACAAGTGCCTACGGAAACATAATTCATGTGAAAAAGGATACAAGTTTGTGTTGATTTTATACAATTGTTTGTGTGTCTGGACAGTGTTGAGTGTATGAGATGTGTAAATCGTTTGCGATGTGTGTTGTCTAAGTCTTCCTGTATTAAACAAAGATTTGATCTTTTTCTATTAATAACAGCGGTGAAGGACAAGAGGATGCAGGGGAACTTGACTTTAGTGGTCTCCTGAAACGTAGGTGAGAACCAAGTGATGCAGTGAGCAGGTGTGGATTGCAAACCATTAGGTTAGCACACAGAAAGAGGCAGGTGCAGCATTAATAACTTTTTAAGAATTTTCTGACCTTTTGTTTTTTAATGTTTCTAACTTTTATTCTCATAGTATAATATGCAAATGTTCCGCTAATTTCACCTTTAAGTGTGCAGAAAAGACACCTCAGATTTGAGTGCACTAGGAAAAACAGTGAGCCACAACTGCAAGAGTCAAATAACATTTAATTCACTTGCTATTTCTTTTGTGTTTGCATGGAAGGCACAGGGGGGAAATTTCCTACACAGGGATGAGCAGTTCAGAAAATTGAGTCTGGTGTAAAAATAAGAAACTGGAAGGGTTAAATTTATCTCTTTAGGTACATCTTAATTTGATTTTATAAGTATCCTGATATTAAAAATCGTATATCATGTTTTCAAGCCATAGGCATTGGCATTAATTCTTTGTAGCTTTCTGTTTCAATATGTGCACACAAATGCTCAATCATGTTTTATTTAACTTAAACGCTTTGATGGAGAAAAACTTGGGCACGTGTTTCTCTGGTTGGCCATTTCAGATCTTAAACCCACTTCAGTCTTTTACCAGGTTACCACAAGATAGTTAATCCACCATTTTAAAAAATTTATCACAAGAATTCTACATGCCATGGAAATCAATGGCAACTAAACACAGTAAACCAGAAAAGGAACTAGATCCTTTATCTCATCTACCACTTACTCTGAAAGTGGAAAACTCAATATCCAGTATTAATACATTAGAAGTTCACAACAGACTCATTGGCTTTGATGGTGAGGATAGCATTTAAGTAACTAAAGCAAACAGGAAAAGCTGAAGGTAAAAGTGGACAGGGAAGGAATTACCTGAACCAATTCCAACCCACCAGCTCTTTGGTTTTTTAATCTTCTCATCCCTAATTAGGACCTTCAGTTTGACTCTTTAACATACTAACACAACTTACCATGCCCGTTCTCATGACTGTCTGTGGGGTATTTTATTAACAACATGAGAGTTGCATGTAAGAGGTCTTGGTATTTTTGTGGAAAGAGAAATGAGATTTAAGAGGCGTTATCACTTCACTAACAAGTAACTTACATGTTTTGTAATATAAATATTGTACAGTCATAAAAACATAGTATACCTATTGTGTGGTTAATGTATAAAGCAGATATTTAATTTTTAAACACCATTATTTGACATTGGTCAAATTGGTGCATCACCTCCTTGTTTCAGGCACTGAAATGCAACCTCATATTTCTGAGCTTAATTGAATAAAATTGTTAATTAAGCCACAGTGTGGATATTAATATCCATGTGTATGGATATTAACATCCATTATTATGAAGACAAACATATGTTTTCATTTCAATTTTTTCAACAGGCAATGTTGGAGGTGCATTCCTTCTCTTTTGTATGGTTGTATGACCAAGGAAAGACATAGAACTTTTCACATTTGGTGCATACTACTTGAAACATGTTTTTTTTAAAAAAAACTTGAATGCATAGAATTGAAATACTGTCTATTTTTTAATTTCGTGCTGGTTGGCAGGCAGACAAAACAATTCTTATCTTAACTCCACAACTTGTTATGCTTTGTGAAAGCAATGGATCAGTAATGGCATGAAGTTCCAGAAGGCACAAAAATATTCAAACATTTAGATCCCTTTTTTTTTTTTTTTTCTTAAGTAAATCTTTCAATGGAATGCACATTTTTAGGTAAAAGATCTGAAAGTGATTTTGTGTATAGGTCAGTCTGCTTCGGAAATACCAAGCACTGCTTGCTTTCCTAACCCCAGAACAAACTACTGAGGTCTAAGAAAAAAGTTGGATTGCTCTAAGTGTCAAAATTTGTTTTCCAGTTATGCAAGAGGAAAATGAGCCTGGAATTATCATTTCAAGCTGGTTGAAAAATCAGGATTCTCTAACTTACCCTCATTCTCAAACCACCGCCCGATTCAAAGGGGTACATTATTATCTTGATTCCCACGGAGTGTACCTCTCCTTAGCATGGACAGGCATTGCACAGCAAGTGACCAGCCCTGGGTCAGCTTTGGGTCAGTCTATGTTTGCAAGCTGATCTCAACTTGCTGCCGTGCAGAAGGAATGTCACTGAAACACCTGTGTTCGCTGCACATAGTCACTCTCCAGAAAGCATGAGAGCAGATAGAAGTGAAAGGAACAAGATGTAAAATTATATGCCTGAGATAGTCTAACAATAATTCTAAGATAGCAGTGTAAGTATTTCAAAGACTACTCAGGGAGAAGCTTTCTTCCTTTTTAAAAGAACACTGATGTATTACAAAAATTAATAAACAACACAGACTAAACAGCAAAGTGGTTTTCCACAGTTCCGCATCCAACCATGCAGAGATTCTCAGGGATCCCTAGTGCTCTTTCTGTGTATGTCAAAGAAAATCCTCTGTCACACTCAGTAAAGCTCAACTCTAGCAGTGTCTCACTGCAAAGCTCAGTCTTTTTTGTTTCTCAAAAGTTGATTTTCTCACTCTGTTCTCAAAAGTACTGATTTCATTAGACCAGCTAGATCAGATCAGAACGATACTCGTCTGATCCTAGTGAATATACAGGAAGAAAAATCCAGATTTCTGCTCCAGTTCCTGGATTGTTCTTGCAGTTCACATTCTTGATCTAAGCTGTCCATCTGAAAAATTATCATTTTATTCTCTCATTTAATGACTACCATTATGAAAACAATTATACTTCTCCTTATTGCCTGTCTTAGACTGGAGTTGCAGATAGTAAACCCGGTATTGAAACTTCTATATAAAGGTGATGCCTCACACAAGAGACTGAGAACATTTCCTGCTCTTAAAAGTGAGATGCAGATCCATCCTTCACGTCCAAGCTGGTGTGGAAATCTACAATTCCTATCCATATGGCAACTTTGAGTAATGTTGAGAAGCACTGGTGTAACTATAAACAGATTCCCCTGTATTTCAGTGTCCTTTCATTGATCACCTGAAGCAGCAGTTACAGGGACTCAGGGTTGGAAAGCATTTTTATATAATTATGAAATGTACAGATTAGACTCAGCTCTCAGTGGTGCCATCATAAATTGTAACTGATTCCACTCAAGTTTCAGCAGATAAAACTGATTTAAGTGGGATTAGCCTGCATGCTATTACAGTACTACATTTTTCAAACTATTTTTTTTTAAACAATGAAACAATATAAAAATTCTCATAACTGATTGTATCAGAAAAGGTCAAATTAAAACTTATACCCAAATTCTGCCTTGAAGAAGTAAAGTGTGAACATCATTCTGAACTATTCCACTTGTAATGAGTGAAATAAAAAAATATGAAGGCAGCCTTCAAATTTTGGTCAAAACATTTCTAGCCTCACCATAGATTCACCTTCATTTATTTTTTATGGGGTGATAAAGCCTCACTAACTCTTCTCCCACAATTTTATTTTGCTAACGTCAGGGAGGTTAAACAACAAGAGGAAGAACCTGAAGTAGATGTGTGGGATCTCCTGAAGAACGCGAATCCCAGCGAATATGAGAAGATTGCTTTCCAGTATGGCATCACTGACCTGAGGGGGATGTTAAAGCGCCTGAAGCGGATGCGCAGGGAGGTGAAGAAGAGTGCAGGTATGGCAGAAATATTCTCATGCTCATTAGTCAAACACGACCATCTACCTTAAAAACCCAAATATGCTTCATTTCCACCCAAGGGCACTTGCACACTACAACCCAAGCCTCATTACTTCATGAAGTTAATCAGAAAGCAGCTTTCATCTGCTCTGGGTAGTGTAAACACTCTATCCTACTCAGTGATTAGCAAAAGTGTCTCTCCCTCTCAGGCAAGAACTAGTTCCATCTGGAGCAATGTCCCCCAGTTGTGTGGAATGGTGTTAAGTGATCAAACAATACGGAAATCACACCTTGTTATCATCAGTATCTTCTGCTTTAAATGGAGAGCACTCCAAACACATTGTTTGCTCTTCATAATTTCATTTTGCATGAAATTAATTTACATTTCTTGGAAATCCCAGGAGTACTAAAACCCCTCCACCCTGCACTGGGTGAAGACATTCAGGTCTGTCTTTCCCCATCTACTCTACTGAATAGTATGAGTGGTGTAATTATATACAGAAATATAAATATGTGTTTCTATGTATGTGTGTATAAAATGCACGTACATGTCACATAATATGTCTACACACACATACGTATGAATACAACACACTATCCATTATACTATTGTGGCATCTCCTTGTTCCTGGACAGCATTTCAGAATTGGATGTAATATATGTATTAGCTGTTTCACTGGTTTCCTGGGGGAGTCCTTTTCATGTAGGTGAAGTCCTCCACAAATCCAGCTGTAACTCAGCTGCCTGATATAGCTTCTATCCTCATCCATTACCGCATGTCGTAACATGTGTTATGTTACTACATGTTAATTTTTATTTATATTTTTCATTTGCTGGTATATCTGATTCAGGCCCCATTGAGGGAGGGAGGAATGGAGTCAATGGATTTTGACTGAGTCACCAGGGCAGGTTTTTTATCCAGTGAAGCTCTCTATGGGGTTGAAGCCAAAGGAAACACCTCATCTTCCCCTAGGAGCCTGGAGAAGAGGGGAGGGTCTGGCAGGTTTGGAAGCTGAAGCAGAAATTGTGTGGCTGGCAGGAAGAGCTGCTCCCTACCCAGGTGTATCACATGGACATGCCTGAATGTTTTCCTGTAAGAGGGCCATCTCTCAGCACCTGTGACCAGCCAGTCTGGCCCCTTTCCCCAGCTCCTTTCTGAGGAGGATGGAACTGCCAGCTAAAACAGGATCTTTTCAGTGGGTGGGGTTTTCCCTACAGGAGGGGCTCCAGATGTTGGGGAAAATGTCTATAGTAGTGATAGGATGAGAGTAGGACATTCTTCTCACGCCACCTTAATTATAAACTGGAAACTGCAACAAGATACATAAAAATCCTTTTCAGATTTAATAACTCTACTCCTGTTGTGTTTGATACATTCAGCCTCCTGCAATCAGGCACATGCATGCTATAAACCTTACCAGAAACTGGTTACTTAGCTGTGGGCGATTTGTTTGTGGCACCATTTATTTATTTATTTTGGGCCCAGAGATGTCTGCTCTCTGGGTCTAACTTTTGTGCCTGGCAATGTTGAAATGTTGATGCTAAATTGTTTTGAAATGTTTGAGTTTCGCATGGCCTTACCTTGTCCTCAACAAGTTGGCCTACAGCAAGTTGTTACAGCTACATCTACCCAATCCTATTCACAATACAGTCACACTGCAAAGTCAAGAAGATCTACTAGTTTGAACTTGGTCAGAATAATCAGATCTGCATAGTTTTGTACTTTTTCTAATGTTTCTAGAAAAGAATATGATTCTATGCAGATTAGTGTAAGAGTATATAGTGACACATAACATTATGTGTGTGTATTCTGACAGCTTTGATGAGTTTTATGCATTGTCATTTCAACATTTGTATTCTTGTTTTCTGATATCATTTTATAATAACACTTGACTTCCATAACAGCTTTTGCCAAAGGTCTTGATCCTGCATATCAGGTGGACAAAGGAGGTAAAGTAAGATTCATGGTGGAGCTCGCAGATCCAACAGTGGAACTCAAGTGGTATAAAAATGGACAAGAAATACGACCAAGTGCAAAGTAAGTAATTTTATCATATGTAAGCAATAAAATGGGTACACGGGTACTTCCTTGTCAAAAGTGTTGCACAGATCTATCTCTTTGCTCTGGTTGCATCAATTTTGTTTCTGAATTTCATTAGATGTGAAGTGTGTGCAAATGATGCTTTATTGCTCATGACCCAGAAAAGTCCACTGTAGGCTAAATGTGTAGATCAGCTCCTTTGTCTCAAGAGAAAAGTATTAGGGATCCTCAACAAACCATGGTGCCATTTCCTACACAGAAATTTTTAAAAAATCAGGAAGCACTGTGAGTAAATAAATCACTTGTGCTCAGTCCTTTGTCTGAAGGCACACACAATCTTTCTACAGTAATTGTGTGCTAAGAGGAAAGATGTTTGACATCACATACTTACCCAACTGGCTTGCAAACCACCTGACAAAAGCGGTGTGAGGTTTGTGTCATCTTCCACAACCCAGTTAACTTTAACACCCTGAATTCAACAAACCTTCATTGTCATTCATGTGCAACAGGTCTAGTGTACCTAGGAGTCTTCATCAGCATCAACTGCATATTGGTTTACTCTCTGGCTTTACCTAGAAGAAGTGGTCTTTCAGGTGCAGACATTTGAGTACATGTAGAGCAATGGCTGGAAGTTGAGCCCAGTCCCTTGTGTGATCGCAACCAGCTCTTACAACCTGGTGCAGAAAACCACATTCCACAGTCAGACACAACTAGGAATGATGATGTGCATAGCAATGCAATGTTCCCCAAATGTTTCTCAGCACACAAAAGGTGCAGATTTCCTTCATTCTATTGCTGCAAAAGTCAATGAAAGATTTTGGTTAGTCTTCATATTTGACAAAAACCAATAATGATAATAAAGAGAGTACCTTTTCTTTAGCCCCTTGATCTGCCATGAGCCATTCAGAACTGTTTTGCCGGCAGGTCTATGAATACCTCTCCAGCAGAAGGGCCTGGACTGAGTGCTCCAGTGCATTTCTACCAGGCTGCAGAAGCAGCTGTCAGATGCTAATGAGCTTTGGTCATTACAAACCTGGAGCAGATCTAAACTAGTGACATAAAGGTGAAAGGCTCCATTACCAAAACCCCATATCCCATTACTGATATCTTGTGCCATCTGGCCTACCAACAATATTAACTTCTTAACTTTGGCTATTATTATACTTCACAAAAATGTTGGAATGAGTGGTGGTGTCCTCTTACTAGTTATTTTCAGCCTTACTCATCTAGAGTTTCAGACTCCATTTTATTTGCCATCATTCCATGCCTGCTCTTTTTTCTTTCTTTTTTTTTTTTTTTTAATTGATTTTTTTCATATCACCCAACCCTGGGACTTTGGAACAAGCCAGAAGGAGCTCATTGTCACTCTACACCACAGCTTTTTTTTCTAGAAGTCTCTGACAGCACTGTTGAAACTTGGAAATTGCTTCCAAGGGCAATTTTTCCAGCACTGTGTAAACCCCAGTATTTTTGCCTCTAGTAATCCCTAAGACACTTTATACATAAAACAAAAAGGGTCCAGCACTTTTGCTAATGTATCTTTGCTGCACTTCTGTTCAAACAGATACATTTTTGAGCACAAAGGTAACCAGCGAATTTTATTCATCAATAACTGTACGATGACAGATGATGCTCGCTATTACGTAACAGCTGGTGATGAGAAATGCTCCACAGAACTGTTTGTGAGAGGTAACTATGTCAGCCTGATGCTGTTTCACTTGCCATAAATTGATGTGGCTTCTCTGGCAGCATCAGAAATTAATGGGGAGGATCTGGTTCAGTATATTTTTGTATTTGTATTAGCAGCCCTTAAGATTATTCTGCATTCCTGTGATCCCTGGTCATTTTTTTTTATTTTTTTTTTTTTTAATTTTTTTAATCTCATCCTGTGTTGAGTATTTTAGTGGAAACTCTAAAATGGGGATAGGGTTGATTTTAAACTGTGCATTGGGATCTATGGGGCTATGGAGCCCTCCATAGCTTTAAGCCATTTAGGAGACTGGTGTGTCATAGCATTGGCTTTCCTTAACACCACACTTAGGCACCTGAGGACTTTGATACTTTTAGTCCACCTAGTCTGTTTCAAGTACCCTCAGACCAGGCTTTCTAGCAGTAGTTTTCATTCCATCTGCACTGGTTTAAGGGAAGACTCTATCAAAATTTATGAAGGGGTGGCCATATCTTCACTCTCTTTGCTCCCATGGTGTTGATTACCCACATGTGCACAACAGAAAAAAGGGAAAATACAGTGAGAGAAAAAAAAGCATAAAATATTTCAAACCCCTTTTTAAATTAACAGAGCCTGTTGCCCCTCTAAGCAGCACAGGATAACTGTTGTACAGTCTCTCCCTGATGAAACCCTTTTGGGGACGAGAAGGAGAGACTCACTCCGAGTTGGGGGTAAAGACGGAATGGCACATTTATTAAGATGGCACCCGCTTATATATGGCAGAGCATGGAACATTTGGGAAGAGGGGCAGAACTTGGGAGAAGCATGACATAAAAGGAAGAACAGGGGAGGGCTACAACCATAAAAGGTAAAGGAGGGTGGAGATAATCATATAAGGGAAGATTCCATTGCAGCAAAATCTAGCCAATCAGGGAGCAGGGACAGCATGTGGGAGAAGAAGAAGAGCCATTTTGAGCAATATTCAAATTAGTATTTTTAACTTTACAACTATAGACTCATAAACCAGGGAACCTGTAACAACCCAATATGTGATAATAAACTCTCTTCTCTGGGAAAACAGTTCTTGATTGAAGTTCTCCTCCTCTACACCTGGTCTCATCAAGCAGTCTCATTATTTCTTTTCCATTCAGTGTAATTTTGTTCTCCTGTATCCCACTATTACATAAACTTGAGTTATGACATCAGAAATGGATTAAACCAATGAGGTCACCACGATAGGCCATCAGGTCATCTTATTGTGCATAACAGGCTATAGGACCTGAGGAAAACCAGTTTTATGAGAGGGATCTGTGGGAGGCAAGAGGGGAATGTCAGCTTCTCATGTCAAGCTGCCTGGACAAACTGCCAATAAAATGGGATGCAAGGCACATATTAATATGAACAAATGTTTGGTTTTTTTTTTTTTTTTATTTAGCACATTTCCTGCTAGCATTTTAATGAGTAATCGCTTTTCTGATCTAAGGCAGAAAGAGCTGCATTGATACTCATATTAGAATTTTAAAGTAGTATCACCTTCTACAGCAAGATTTGGAAAACCTCTCTCACTTACTTTTCTCTCTCAGATTGTAAATCTGTAATTTTTTTCTTTCCAAAGATCCTCCAATTTTGGTGACCAAGGGCCTGGAGGATACTAATACCTACGTTGGTGAACGAGTAGAACTGAGCTGTGAAGTGTCTGAGGATGATGCAAATGTGAAATGGTAAGCCACACTTTGAACATAGATTTTTCCTTGACAATAAAACCCAGAAGATTTTAATTGTGTGCAAAAATGGGGGGAGCTTTTTCTATACCAGTAAACCTGAAAACTGTTAAGAAAATCTCAATAAAACATTATTCAAAAATGTAGCAACAACAAAAATATCCCTCTACATTCATGGGTGCATTTATTTAACCTTTTCTAGTGCCTTAGAGTCTTGTAAAGTCTTCTCTGAAAGCTTCAGTCTATGGAAGTCTTATTTGTACAGGACTTCTATTGGAAAATGAATCATTTTTTGTTTTCCAATAGGTTTAGGAATGGCGTAGAACTTACCAATGATCCTAAATCTCGGTATCGAATCAAGGTTGAGGGCAAAAAACACACTTTGGTCATAGAGGAAGCAGCAAAAAATGACACTGCAACTTATTCAGTTATGACAACTGGAGGGCAATCAGAAGCCAAGCTTGCGGTTGATTGTGAGTATCATCGATCCTGCTCTTGAATTCATGTCACAGTTTGCTGGCATACAGAAATAAATAATTTAAAGCGAGACTTAACTTCCGTTCCAATTCCTTTGCTGCAAAACTCCAGAACAGTGACTTCCCTTTAGACACTCTTTGCAGTAGCAAACAATGAGGTTCTGCTTGATAACTTCTTATTACTTCATTAAGATGGAAAGCAAAGCGATCCATCCAAAGATACAATAGTAAACAAAGTGAAATTTTCAAGGGAAGTATTTGCTCTTCCTAATCACTTCAGGTTTCCACTGGAAAGTCAATCCTAGGCACAAACACATGACTATGTAGCCCCCTCAGCTTTGTGCAATATCTATTTAGAATACCTGTGTTTTTTAACAAAATGTATCTGTCCGTCCTCTAAAGTTATCATGCATTATGCATAAATGTGCACTTTTTTTTTAATACTCATGCTGCTTTTGACTATTTTGTAAAAATTGGCATCCTAACCAATTCATACTATTTTATTATCAAGTTGGAAATTATCCTCTATGGCTACAGAGCTCCGTCACCTTTCCTTTCTTATAACTTCTTCTGAGGAATTTCCAACTGTCTCTCCATAACACATTGCCTTTCCCATGACTCTTTGTTTTCTATGCCAGATTGTAGTCAGGGATATTTACTGCACACAGATTGCAATGGACTCTGTTCTGCAGCATTTAATCTTCCATGAAGTGGAAGTCTACTGGGATACCAGTTCTCAAACTCAAGTTTTGCAAAAGCCAGTAATACCTGTGGGTATTCATAGAGTGAGTTAAAGCACCTCAGCAAAGGTGAGGACAAGTAGTGTATGAAGTTAACCTTACTGGCAAGGCAGCCTTTGCCACAAGCTTGATCGCTGTTAGACCATAAGAAAGGTGGGGATGTAATCCCTTCTAGTGCATAGATCTGGGGACACAGGTCATTCACTTCTTTAGAGTTTCTTACTGGACTATGGGGGATAGGAACACTCTACTTTTGCCACCTAAACATCAGAGAGGGGACAACATGCCAATTATGCTCCTGGGCTTAGTTATTCTACTGGCAATATCCACAGTTTCCCCAGTCAGGGTATTTTGTATCAACCTTTCTAAAATATCAGACTACATGAGGAGAGTTAATTTAGGGATCTTACATGTACATATTACAGTATTTCAGTTTGAGAACTTTATTATCAGAGGCATTTTTCTGTTTAGAAAACTCTCACAATGACTAGCATCAGCTCTGTGACAGAATCAGGAGCTATTATTTGTTATCAGCATTAATATCTCTGCTTCTGTTTTTCTAAGTGAGACCATTGAAGATATCACTTGCACTAGAAGACCAGACTGTGAGGCTTGGACAGGAAATCCACCTGAAGTGTGAGATATCTGAGAACGTGGAAGGGAAATGGTACAAAAATGGGCAGCTGATTGAAGCTAGTGACCGTGTAAAGCTTTATCACAAAGGAAGGTAAGCCTGTGCATATTGACTTGGCTTTTGATGGAATGACACTGTAGAGATGTGCCAATATCTGGGTTACGTCACTGAAAATTATCTGCTAATCAAGCCTAGCCTCTGTCCCTCAAAACATTTATTTTTATCATCTTAAAAGCTGCTTCTCCTTGCTTCCTTTAATCTTGTGTATTTTGGCTGTGAAGGACAATAATCAAGTCCTTGATCCATCTAAGTTCAAGCTATTAATTTTTCTTGACATTGCTGTTGCTGTAAGTATGGGATATTAAGTAGTGAACTGCACTGTGAAGATGCTCCTAAACCAGCTTTGAAATGTTTGCATTGACTCTCTAAGTAGCAGCAAGGGACAAGTGCCAGCTGTGCAATGGCCCTGTGGGTTGACATAAGGTGAAGGAGCTCCCCACAAGTCATGTGGGCCCATAGGGTGAGGTGAAGGAAAGGCGAGCAGGAAGGGCAAAGAGGAGAGTCCTACCTTGAACAAAGCTTAGCCACAGCAGGTCACAGGAGAGCAAAAATGTTATCATGCTGGAAGACACAGACAGAAAAAGCAGACTGTGATTTGCAATCCCATGTTTTTACTCTGGCAGACAAATAGTAGATTGGATCCTGTCACAAAGATGGTCCCACCAAAGCCAGACTATTCCCACAAAGCGATCACATAAAGATTTCTTCTCAAACAACCAAGCTACAATTTCATGGCAGCAGCGCAGAATCCCTGTGTCAGAGAGAGTACACTCCTGTACTTTTCTAGTTCTGTGTTCAAATAAACAATATTGGAATCGGTTGCAGTATTTGGTGGTTGTCTCAATAATATTTTGTAGAAATCACACAGTATTTAAACAGTTAAAATACCATTAAGTGACCAACAAAGGATTTTTAGTCAGTAATTTTACACACTGCCACAGATCTCCTAAATTTTTCGCAAATGTTTCCTTATATCTTCAAGTAGTCTCCAGAAATAAATTACATTGATTTCTTTTTCAATTTTTTTACAGAATCCACAGATTTGTTATACCAACTTCTGCTGTTGATGATGAGGGTGAATACATGTTTGTACCGGATGCCTATAATATTAATATTCCATGCAAAGTCCATATTGTGGGTAAGTATATTGCACAACTACTTATATATAACATCTCTTTCTCTGAACTTTGGAAATTAAAAGCAGCATGAAATATCCTTGTTTACAATCAGTTAGCATCCTCTGGACAGGCATCGACCAAAGAAAACAGACCTGCTGCTTTGGCAAAGTGCCAGTGAGCTGCTCAGAGGGTCCTTTGCCTGTGCTCAGGATCTGCACTGGGGGGAGCTGAAGGTTTCTTGATGTTGAATTGCTAAACTTGAACCACTATTAAACGTTTGTGTAAAAGGCCTGTTGCTATCCACTTCTCAGATATACAGCGTTGTCTTTGAAGAACTGGCTTGCTAACACTGCAAAATGTGATTTTGTTCAGTAAAAGATTAGTAGAATACACACATATTTAACTATTCACCAAATACATTAAATGCTATTTAGAGGGGAAAAAAGTTTCTGGCCAGCTTTCATTCACTCAGCAAAACAGAATGCTTGTTAATGATCTCAGCACTTCAAATAAAAACAAAACAAGGCATTGACTCTTCCCACAACAATACCTCACCAGCTTCTAACTGCAACCCACAACTTGGAAGGCAAAAGGACAGCAATATAAATGACCAAAGTTTTAGAAACTATGTTTTTTAGTTGAACCAGAAAGAAGTGGGATATCTGTGTAGAAAAAGTATAAAGGGGAATGAAAAGGCAAGTGATACTAGAGGGGAATGCCCACTGCTGTATTTCCAACACGTAAGAAAAGTTGTAACAGGATATTCATCAGCTGTTTTCCATACATATGGGGAACAATAAAAGTGATACTTTCACTTTCAGAAAAGGATTTGGGTTAAGAAAACTTTTAAACTGCAAGAACAGTGAAGTCTGAAGCACAGTGAAAAGTGTAGTGAAAAGCTTGTAATGGAAATTCTCAAGAGTCACTTAGAGGAAATCTCTCAAATTATGTGAATATACATAATTGTCCTTCAGGAAAATAGATTTTTTTTTCCCTCTATATGATATTACTATTCCAAAATCTCTATGGTGTCATGACTTCTTCTTCATCAGATTACTATTTTCTTAAATAGATTTTTCTTCAGAAATTTTCTTCCAAACAAAAAATCAGCTGCCCAGAAATATCAGGAAAATGTAAAACATAGAGCATGTTTCTTTATGTTACAGACCTGTGTCAGGTCACTGAACTCTCAGAGCAGCAGCTGCATGACAGATTTGGACAATCTCTCCTTTTTCAGATCCTCCTAAACTTCACCTGGATGGTCTTGGGGAAAATAACACTGTTACAGTAGTGGCAGGAAACAAACTACGACTTGAGATCCCCATCACTGGTGAACCAACTCCAAAGGTCGTGTGGAGTAGAGGTGACAAGGTACATTGTCATTGTACACATTTCTTTAGCTTAACAGGAGCCTTTTCCTTCAAAAAATAACCTTTACACCTGTGAAGACATTGATTTTAGCAGCAGAAAATAAGGGCAAGATGCCCTTTATATAAAAACTCTCTTTGCTCAAGGTTAAAATGGATAAATATTATTTAGTATTTTTTGGGTTTTTTTAAGGAAAGGCTGAAATGACTGAATAAAAAAAAAAGCATTTGGTATAAATAAATAGTAAAGGAGAGGGATACATGAGATGCAGAAGAAAACTAGTGAAAATCTACCAAATGTATACTCCTTCAATACATACTGCCCAGAATGTCTGCCAGGTTTTGACAGGAAGCCACGATATGGTCTGGCTTGGAAAATGAATGACAAGTTCTAATGGAGTGTCAAGTCTCCAATGAAACAATAGGCTGGGCATTTGGCATCTTGCAGCTGGTGTCTTAATGCAAAACTTTTGCACTTGCTGTGTACATACCAAAAGTCACTTTTCACATTTAAATTTTCATTGTGGTATGTGGAAGCTGAAACATGTTATTACTACTGCATTCATCAGACCTGTCTGGTCAAATCTGTGACTACTATTTTTCAAATATCAGTTTGAAAATTAATTCACGTAGGGAATTATTCTAAGTGAGTTCCTACTCCAAAATATGTGACAGCATTTGAAATCTGTGAGGACAAACTACTGACCATTACAATCACTCTGACCTTTAAAGTGAATGAATTAAATTTTGCACTGACTTCTGGGAGAACCCACTATTCTCTTTCCATCAAAATAATGTCAGGTGGTATTGACAAAAGCGTGTTCTTGCCCACAGGACAAGCCTAGTGCCTCATCCTTTGTGATGCAGTGGCTGAACTGAGTCCTAAACAGTTACAGTGTTTTACTTATTTTTACTTATTTCAGTTATTTTGTTATTTTTGTCATCATTAGGTGACTAAAATTCTGAGGTTTACTGTGTTTTTTCTTACAGTTGCTTTAAGAATTTTGCTAAAGTGTACTGGACTATTTTTGAATTTTGATTTTTGAGTCTTTTATTCTCAAATATAGAAAATATGACTTCTTTCTGCTTACCTTGATTCCTAGGGGATCACGGACAGTGGAAGAATACGGGCAGAAACATATCCAGACAGCAGCTGCCTGGTCATTGATGCAGCTGAGAGGGAAGATTCAGGTCCTTTCAGAATAACTTTGAAGAATGAGGCTGGAGAGGACACAGCTCTAATCAACATTAAAGTGGTTGGTAAGTCATGTGGAACTGCGCACATGAGCCATGTCTTTTATCACAGTCATTTTCAATAAACATTCTTTGAAGACCCACACTTTCCTGCACTCCAGCAAGAGACAATTCTCCTTCCTCTATCTGAAGGGTCTCTTCTGTAGATGTTCTCCCTAGCTACCAAACTGTTGTAGATATTCAGAAAACTTCCTTTTACCTCTTTGTCTCCATTGTCAGGTGAGGAACTGAGATGCAAGGGTACTAAGGCTCTGTGTTACTGAAGGGCGCAGGAGCTTGCATGGGATTCAAGCAGGAGTTAATTATCATTCTGCTGCCACCTCATGCTGCAGGGACCAAACTTCTGTGGTTCTCTCAGGCTGCCCTTATCACTCTTTGTTCTCCATTCTTCCTGTGGCTGTGAGCTCTGTCTTACCTCATGTCCTCAAGTGCCTCTCAAGTGTCTTGATTGTACTAAAGAACTTGGCACTTACCCATTCCTAACTATCAGCTAGGACCCACAAGCTTTCTTTCTCTCTTCATTACGAATTCCTGTTGGACATCAAAAACTATTCATAATAGTTTCTTACTTTACATTTTTAATTCAACCCATGCATTAAGAAGATTTTTTAAAATAATATTTACTTTGTTTACAACAGACGTCCCTGATCCTCCTGAGGCACCAAATGTGAATGAGGTGGGTGAAGACTGGTGTACTATGAGCTGGGAGCCTCCAGCAAATGATGGTGGATCACCCATCTTAGGTACATGCATTTTTACTTTTTTTGTGATGTTCTGATATAGACAAAAGAAACAAACCTCAAATAAGGGATGCAATGGGATCAGAGTTTTGCTCAAGCCCTGGAGAGTTGCACTGGGAGTGTCCAGTTGTGAGAATCTTCTACCTGCTCTTTGCCTTTTTCAGATACCTGTTTTTCTAATGCATTGAGGTTTGCCATTTTGAATGCTGCCACATTATCCAGCCCCCTGCTTGAAAGACAACCTCTTACAAAACAAAACTTTGAAATGTTATTAGCCTGTTTGAATGTTAGAGGGAATTTCAGAGACAATTTACTGAGTTAATCGGAATATCTTCTAATACACTGAACCAAGAGGAAAGTCAGAGAGGCCCAGAGGCCAGTAGGATCAGACCCTTTTCACTTTGAACTAAACGCAGCAGTGCTGTAAGTGAAGTCCAAAAAAAGGTTGTATGTCGCCATGAAAGCAAAACAGGGTGACTGTCACATAGCTTGCAATGGGGAAAATTTAACAATAATCCCTAAATCACTCTGAGACTAGAAGGGGATACCCAGAAAAAAAGGCCATGGGGCAGTCAAAAACCAGACCCTTTATTATTGACCTTTATGCCATCACTTCCTATAATAAAATTGTGTTTGGTCAATAGGATATTTCATTGAGAGGAAAAAGAAACAAAGCTCCAGGTGGATGAGGCTGAATTTTGAACTGTGTAAAGAAACAACTTTTGAGCCAAAGAAGATGATTGAAGGCGTTGCTTACGAGGTCCGTGTGTTTGCTGTTAATGCAATAGGCATGTCCAAACCAAGCATGCCTTCGAAGTCCTTTGTTCCTTTAGGTAAGTAATCAAAAGCACAGAGTTAGGTATGCCTTTAGAACATAATTATTAATACATTATTATAGTCCTCTAATTATATAACTGTAGTTCTTTTTGCACTTATGTTGCTCAGGACCTGTCTTTATGAGGTGCTTCATAAAGTACATGTCTATCTCTGGAATTATAGTCCTTTATAAACAAGAAAAAAGGAGGCATAGACAGAAAAATGATGCACTTAAATAAACCAGTGACATACTGTAGGTGAGCCTGATACAGTCAACACTGCAGTCAATGTGTTTTAAGGACCAGAAGTAATAGTTCCACATTTTTGTGTATCATAGGTGCATCCTGAATGAGTAGTCAAACTATTGCCAGTCAAACTGGCAATTTAGACAATAGGTGAAGATGATGAATAATAGACTTGGTTGGTTTATGTGTCTTTCTCCAGCTGTAAGTTCAGGCAGTCACTGGCTTTTGCCCAAAAGTGGTCAGAAAAAAATGACTGGAAGTCTTAAGACCACTATTTTCAGGCTGCACTGTATGCAAATGAGACTTTCTTTCACATTTCACTACTTAGGCTTTGCTGTTACATAGTAGCTTGCCATTTTAAAGTGTACAAGTAGTCACAAATTATTCATATATTTCCATTTTTAAAAAATCACAG
The DNA here is from genome assembly GCA_035222235.1 of Margarornis squamiger. Taxonomy (NCBI): domain Eukaryota; kingdom Metazoa; phylum Chordata; class Aves; order Passeriformes; family Furnariidae; genus Margarornis; species Margarornis squamiger. Next base: position 63,049,346 of record JAWWTY010000037.1, read on the forward strand.
GTATACAATCTATCTTAAAGGTAGAAATGTATGGGGAAAAAATGTACCCAACATTGCAACTAATCATAGGACAAGATACATTTGAATAGTCCCTAATTTCACTCTATGCCTCATGGAACCCCATTAGCTTACGCAGGGACTTTTTTCCTAGAAAGGGATAACATATTTTTAATATCCTTTGGCAGACAATCCAAGTTAGACTAGGTCATATTTATACTATTCTAGATGCCATCTTATTGCTTTGTATTAATGTAACAGCTAGAAGACCTTGTCGTTCACCTAGTGACAGACAAATTCTGTGACCTCTTCATATAATGAAACAGATTTTCAAACTATTGTGACCACAACAAGTCCCTGTAAAAGAAAGATGTCTTGTTCTGCAGGCCAGCAGCGGTTCCCACCTTGCTCAGAGGTACCTCCAGAACGAAGAGGAGAGGGCAGAATGTGGCTATTATTGCTACAGCATGCTCCCTTCTTGCCAGAAAATACCTGCTGTGGTAGAATGCACTGCTCCCAACTTCTCTGCTCTACCCTCCACATCTCTTTGTCCTTCTCTCTCTCCTCAGCAGGAGGAATTTATCTCTGGCTCAGGCTGTGAGCAGATATGGGATGACGTAGCTGCCTCTCCTGCTGGACAGGATTTAGCCTATCACCTACAATGCTAAACTAGAGCATTACAGACCATAAATATAAACTTTTAATTCCATTTTCTGCCTTCTCCTTGCTGCCTGCTTGCTCCAGCCGTTACCAGCCCACCGACTCTCCTGGCAGTGGATACAGTGACTGACACCTCAGTGACAATGAAGTGGAGGCCACCAGACCAGATCGGAGCAGCCGGGTTAGACGGCTATGTAATAGAATACTGCTTTGAAGGAAGTAAGTCAGAACGCCTGGGGTATGTTACTCATGGTGAAAGTAGGTGAGACTTTCTCCATTTTTTCTCTACACATATAAGGTTCTCTCATCTAAGGCAGAAACTAATCAGTCAGAAAAACTCAAGCAGCAGGGTATTGTTCAGGCTTCCTTTGGTTTGTATTTCGGATCCCACCCACTGATTGTAGTTCAACAAATCTTATATTTGATCTGAAATCCAAGTCAAAAGCCATAAAATCTGTTTCAGTGTACCAAGTACCATGTTAATAGCTATCCTCTTTAAGAAGCCAAGTGACAGTCAAAGCAGTAAAGAGTGGATGGATGCATGAATGTATAGGAAATAAAGAGTGTGGTCCAAAATATGTTCAGATGGGTTTTAGGTACACGAGGTTCTCAGTGTGGCAATCCCTATGCTGGCATATTACTAACTGGCTGCTTCAAGTGCCAGTCCCCAACTCTGAAGACAGATAGCCTTTCCTATAGTTTCCTGCAGAAGTTATCTAGGCAGGCAAAATTCATGTCTAGATACTTTATTTCTCCAACATTTCAGTGTAGTCATATATGGGAGCTTTAACTATCTTCATCTAAGACAAAAATGGATACAGAACTGAAAGAAAAAGATAAAGATGTCAGAGACTGAATAAACTTTTGAGAGCAAAGTAAGAAGGAGCAGGGAAATATATATTACAACTAAGACTCTCTGGTGATCAAGCAGCAGAACTTAGTATTTTCCAGCAGATTTTCTTCTGAACTGGCATCAAATGAAGTCTATTCTCAAAAAGTAAAATCCACCAGCATGTGGGTAAGTATCAAATAGCCTGGCATGATATGTGCAACACCCAGCCTCTGTGGGCCAACTGCCTCAACTGAAGCAATGTTGTGGATGTGGATGAACAGGACATGGTTATCTTCAGCTCCACTAGCTGCTGCTTTTAACTGTGATGTAAATCAAGTGATGGGTTGAACACCTTTTTTCATGAAGGCACCTATTTCTATGAAAGTTTTTCATGAACTCAGTCCATAGCCTGGAGACAAGAGGTAGAGATCAGAACTTGTCATTCACACTGTCACATGTTTCAGATTCAGAGAATCCAGGAAAACAGTAGTTCACTAAATTGGTCAGATGCCACAGGATCAGAGTACACTCAGCTCTCAGGCAAGTGGGAGAGGGTGTGAAGAAGAAACACTGGTTTTTCCCAGGAGCACTCAGCATCTTGTAGTATTGAGCTGAATATCCTTAAGGAGCAGAAACAGACTGCAAGAAGCTCAGAGACCTGGAGAAGAGTACCTGAAGGCAAACACAGCTGGAATGGTAGGAAGGGTTTTCCTTGTGTATTGGGAGGGAGCTGCGGGAACAGCTCAGAACGAGTAAGCATGCCGTCTTCCATTAAGATGCAGTATTCCTATGTTATTTCCATTGCATAGACCAGATGTAGGGGGCTGTCAATGTGAGGACTTCAGTGTATACTGTATATTCTGCTTTGTTTAGCACTGGCAGAATGGAAAAGTTATAAGTACTTGTAATATGCTACTGTCATAAAACCCATGACTTTGCAGTATGTGATCCCCAGATTAGGTGACAAGAGAGAATGAGAAATTTAAATACATTAATCCATATTATGGCTTTCAGAGGAATCTTCCAAATCTGTCTTTAAAGGACTGTTAGATGGAAGATCATTTTATACCTGTTGAATGGAACAAAATCTTTACTTTTTTTCCAGATAGGCTTAAGACATATGAAGATACAACAAAATGGCACTCAATTCTGCCATTTTATTGTTACCCACCTCAGTTAAAATACAATGGGTACAATGTATTTTACATAGTTTTCTGAGTGTTTGTGTATATCTATATATGCCTCCTATATATGCATATACATCTATATATGCATATACATCTATATATACACAATTAACATTATGTATATATGTTATGAAAATGCTTAGGAAGAAGCAAGATAAGTAGAAAGTACCAATTTTAAAAGTCATGTTATTGGATTGCATTTTTTTTTTCTCTGTATTAAGTCCTTTTTTCCTTTCTCGCAATATCTCAGTGCCTCTTTCTTCTCGGTCCTTTCAGTGCGTGTTCTGCTTCAAACTAATTTCTTCTGTAATGTTTCATAACTCTTTTTATTTTCAAGGTACTTTTTATGACTGTCTATATTCACTCTGCTTTTCTGTTCTCTTAGTTATCTGTTTGTAAACTCATTTGTCTTTACATTCTCTATTCTTTCATTGTTGTCACTGAACTTGTTTCAAAGAGGGCTTTTTTGAGACTTCCTTAACATAACTATCATTAGGAGAAATCACAAGCTGAAAATAGGAAGACAAAATACATATAACAATAATTTAAAAGAATAATTTATCATGAGCATTGGTTTGGCTTTGCAAAAATTGGTATTTCCTTTTAGTCTGAACCTCGTAACTTCATCAGTGTGGTGGACTTTTGGACTTCCTTAACTATGTACTACCTTTGACAGCTCTCTATATGTATTACTGAACTGGAGTCTCATCATGAGTATCTGGAGCCATCAATGCGTAGGTGTGAGTAACATGAATATAGAACTCCCCAGGTCTAGTTTTCAACATCCAGCTTGAGCCTCTTGCTGTGGTAATGCAGAGTAGACCAAATTTTCTTGACACTGGAGAAGTCAGTTACTAGTAAAGTATGCTGATGACTGGTTCTTGTGGGATATTTCAAGGGCAGGCTGAGAAGCTTGGCCCTAGTGTTCCCTAGGACACTGTTTATCTGCTTTTAAAGGACTGTTGTAGCTGCAGATGATCTCTTTTCATATCTAGTAAATAAGCACTTCAGAGAGTTTCTGTTGGCTGAGATCTTTGCCAGAGTACTCATCCAGGACCATGCACAGATACTAGAATAGTATTTTTATTATCCTGAAAATAGCCAACTCCAGGATTACAGGAAATTCAGGGCAGTGATACCTTCATCCAGGAAATAAAGCCTTAGGGTTTAGATCATATCTGTCATCATCCATGAGTTTGGTCTTCTTTAATCTTCTATGTTGCCTTTATCTAAATGTGTTCTCTTCCTCTCTTTCCTCAAGTTTTTTTCCAAGACCTCTTTTTTTTTCCTGTCTCTCTTACTCAGAATTTATTTCTGAATTTCCTATCTCTTCTATGATGTGTTTTCTTCTCCTTCTACACTTTCTCCTATCACCACTTTGTTTCATTTCTCTCTTTCAAGTGTTCCTTTTGTCTCTTCATTGTCATACTTCTAGGGCTACACTCAGGCCCAAACAAAAACATACAACCTTATCTCCTTCTCTTTCTTTATCCTTTAGCTTTCATGTGGGCATCGCATATAACTGTACTGTGATCTAGATGCCCTCTTCCCATCTCTTTTCTCCCTGTAGTCTCTCTAAACATGGGTCCTCTAAATCTTTAAAGCCCAGCATCTATCTTTGCATACTTACTAACAGGAATTGCTAACCACTGACAAAATGCTCCATCTGTGTGAAAGTGGGTGTCTCTGATTAATTTTAAAGATGGATTCTCACAAGGTATACCGACAGATCTGTCTGAGGAATTGGTGGAGCCACCTTTTAACATGGAAGGTACAGTATTCAACAAAGGATATAAATCTTCTTTAATGAAAGAAAAACTCTCTTCATAAAAGTAAAAATAAATTCCTGAGAGTGAATTTTAGGAGCAACAGTCTCCAGAATTTTCTGTAGTACATGTATAAGGGGAGGGGGCCATTCTTGGGAAACAGTCATCCTTTTCTGCTAGAAGCTGAAAGAAGAAGCTTGAAGAACTTTATTCCTAAAAGTAAGACACACAGTTATGAAAATGTACCACAGCATTATACTCTAAGTCTGCAGGGCTCTCTAGTTTATAATAGTTCCTTTGTCTTCTGTGCCCATTTTATGCTATCTTTATACAATGTCGAAAGTATTGATCCTGACTTGTTAGTTCATAAATCTGGCTCCAGTATCCAGGTGCCATCAGTGTTAGAGCAGTCTGTGTTAGGAAGACAGGCTGGGTAAGAAAGTGTCATTTGTAATTGAAGTTCTTCTGAAAGATTATAATGTTAGGATCACTCTATGGGTGACATGTGACTAGCTAGGGGTAGGATTAAAAATCCAAGAATGCTGTAATTATGTGAATAATTCTGACACAGCCTTCCTTTTTTAAAGGCACAAGGAGAGATGGCATGTCATTGCAATATGTAAATATTCTGTGTTTCTCTTATTTCTCAGTTCTACTTTCAGGGGTACTCAGTACTTGTTGAAATTAATTGCAAATCCCATTTCTCTCTAAGGAAGCTGTTAAAGCAATGATGAATGCTTTTGAAAATACACTCTTTGTCCCCCTTGTTTTCTACCAGCTGAATTAGAACACTAATCAGCTTTCTTTCTGCTAAAATTAAATGATAGACATACTCTAATAACATTTGTATCATTATATATAAATATATAATCAGAAACCCTTTAAGGTTTGAAATATTCTTCTTATGCATGAAAGTTAATCTACATTGTGTTACCATGTAATTAGAAAAACAAAATAGATTTATTCATTAGCATCTAATGTATCTATTACTGTTCCATAATTTTCCTCATCCATGCAGTGGATGTATTTCTGATTCCCTATTCTTTGATTTGTCCTCCTCCTCTCGCTTCCCTAAACTAGCTGATGAATGGATTGTGGCTAACCCGGAGCTGACAGACAAAACCAAGTTTACTATCAATGGCTTGCCGACTGGCTCGAAAATCCTTGTGAGAGTAAAAGCTGTGAATGCTGCTGGTGAAAGTGAGCCCAAGTACCACCCACAGCCTATTTTAGTCAAGGAAGTGATAGGTAAGATTCTCCTGCCTACACTTAACCCCCAAATACACTCTTTTCCCAGACTCAGACCTGGTTTTTTGAGGCTGATACTTGTTGGAAATTGATGATATGGGCTTACAAAGCCATTGTGTGATGTCTAGAAATCATGAAACCCCCTCTTAAAAATTTTCATAATTCTTTTTATTGGTTTCATTTCTGAGCCTTTATTTCTCATTTTTTAGGGGCTTTTTCTTTCCTGCAGAACTTGAACTTGATGGTGCTTTTCTTTAAGTTGCACTAAGCTTCTCCCCTATTTCTACCACCACAGCACTTGGTGTTACAAAAAATGATGGCGTATTGAATGTAACACTGTGGGACCAAGAAATTTAAGATATCTCACTCATTAGTCAGCTCAGGGAATTGTAGACCACATAGTCTCCTTTTTATACTGATGCCAACCAGTGCTGCCTCAGTTGGAAAAGAAGATAAAAGTCTAACATAAGCTTTTGTTTTTATCCAGAACCTCCAAAAATTCGTCTACCAAGACACTTAAAACAAACTTATACTCGAAGAGTTGGAGAAACTGTGAATCTTGTTATTCCTTTCCAGGTAAGAGGTAAAAATACGGGCAGAAAAGTTGCGGTTTTTTTGTTTTTGTTTGTTTGTTTGTTTTGTTGTGTTGTTGTTTTTTTAAAATACTGCTGGGTTTTAACTTACTTCTCCGTAACTTTGGCTGGTGAGCTAACTTAAGCAGATGTGGAAGCACACTGAACTACAGAAGTGTTTGAGAGCTTTTGCTTTGACATCTCAAAGAAATGATGTTCAGCCAAGTAATGAATTGGGTAGCCAGCTCAGAAAGACTGATTGGTCATCTATCATCCAAAGGACACTTAGAAATCCTTACAGTAGGCACTACATGTGAGATAATTGCTAGCACAATGAAAAGTGGTTACACTGTAAGCAGTTGGATGTGCTTATCAAGGCAGTAGCATTTAATTTTCTTGTCATGAGAGAGAAAAAGTAAAGGGAGGAGTGGGCAGACTCCAACTTTTAAATCCTTGAGATCACAAGTACGACTATTTCTAAATATATATCATGTTTTCCCACAGCATCATGTTAACCTTCATTCCCTTACCTTTTACAACAGTGACTGCCTATTTGCAGAGTCCTCCTTCTTCTGGACACAAGAATTATCTCAGAGTTAATTTCTATTTCTTGTCTGGAAACTTAGTGATACTGGGTGGGCATAACTCGGCTTCTATAAGCCTCATAAAAGTTTGATCAGTGATACTCTACGAGGCACATTTCTCTTGAGAAATTAAAGTAATAGTCTGTGGTTCTTCTCTCAGATAAGGCATTCGGAGCAGTGTAAGATTACCCTTTTCAGACAGCATCTAAAAAACTGTTTGTCTCTGGAAGGCAAATCCCATGGTGAAGCCAATGTAATTCACTCTAATTTAAGTACCTAAATTGGGCACTTAGACACACAAAAAATGGCACACAAGAGATGTCAATCCAGCCTACCTAACAGCTATTCCAACTTCTTTTGCAGTGAAAGAAGAGAGTTTAGGATCCCTAGAGGTTTAGTCTACTACTTTTGTCTTTCACTGGCAGTTTAGAGAATGTAGGTATTTCTAGAGGGTGAAATACTTTATTCTGTATTTTCTGTGAGATATTTTTTCCACCATTTTATTTTAGAAAACTGGAAGGTTTTTTTTTCAAATTTAGCCAGAAAGATAATTGCCCTATATAGCCAGAATTTGCAAATATTTTCAGTATTCAGTGGGAAAAAGAGAAAAAAGAGAGAAAGCTGTATTTCAGGTGAAATGGTATGCTTGCACCTCTAAAGGCTGTATACTTTAAAAATAATTATCTGTTTCTTTCAGGACAGTTTTTATTTCATTTTTTTGGGGAAAAAAGTAGGAAATCGATCTGTTTTCTTTTCTTTCCTTTTCTCTCCCAAAATCGTACAAAAATTGTTTCCTCACTTCTTGCAGGGAAGACCAAGGGCAAAAGTATCCTGGGAGAAAAATGGTTCTCCAATTGACAAGAATGAAATCAACATCCGCAACACTGAAAATGACACCATCATCTTCATCCGAAAGGCAGAGAGGGGGCACTCCGGAGAGTACGATATGAAAGTGGAAGTAGAGAACTTGGTGGACAAAGCTACAATAGATATTCAGATTGTTGGTATGTTTTGAGAACTAGAAATAAATCCAGCCATTCCAAGGCTATAGGAAAACACGAATCCCAAAGAGCTTCTTTCTTTATAGTGATAACTCTCCACATCCAATTATTTGGCTATAGATTTGTGGACTCTGAGTAAATCTCCATACACAATAGCAGGTGCTGGTTGGAATGTGTCAGTCTCTTTTTTTCACTGTCATGCCCTTCCTGTTCTTGTCTATCAGGGATGCAAACGTTTTCCTGTTGAATGGTGTACATAACCAGAAATGGTAGCAAATTCATATTAAGTTTGTCACAGAAAGAAATCCTAAGTGTTGACAGCACATGAAGATAAGAAAGACAGGCGACAAAACAGCCTTACTTTTCATTTGTACCAATCTATTTCTTTACATAATAGGCAAAACCAATAGCACAACTTTAAATATTAAGTTTATAGCAATTCTGACATGTCATAACTATGGAAAGTTTTATTTTGCAACTTTTCATTTGACATAAGTTGTGTTTGTTTGTTTGTTCGCATGTGTGTGTTGTAAGAAAGACAGAAATTAAACTAAGTGGACAATTGTGTAGGAAAGAGATAGAGAAAGCAAACAGTAGAAAATGTCAGCTGCCATATTTTCATTACAGATCGCCCAGGCCCACCAGAGATTGTAACTATTGAGGATGTCTGGGGAGAGAATGTAAACTTATCATGGAAGCCACCAAAAGATGATGGAAACGCTGCCATTACTGGGTACACTATTCAAAAAGCAGATAAGAAGAGCATGGTAAGTAAAAAGGAGATGTTTAAAAGGTTGACGTACTAATGAATTCTCCCTTTTAAAAACAGAGGTTTACATGCTTAAAATTATGTAGGTGGACAGAGCATTGATGTATCTGCATTCAAAAAATCTGCAAGGCATCTCTAGAACTTCTAAAAATCTCTTGTTCTCTATAACTAAAGCCTACAAATGAAAATGTTTTCAAATTAGGCCAAAGAGGAGGACTAGAAAAGGACAGGTAGATTTGAATGAAGTGATTCTGCATTTTTCCCTTGTCTCAACAGAGAAAATAAAACCCCAAGAATATTAATTCTGAAGTCAGTAGGTTGCTCCTAGAACAAACTGTTGTACTGGTGCTGCTGTTTTCAAACCTTTAATGTCATATTGTGTAAGTCATTGCCTCTCCTTGCTACCCACAACAAAAGGGTACATATGCAATTCCTAAACTGCTTTGAGATTTACAGATGAAAAGTGCAATATAGAAATGTTTATTGTTGTCATTAAACTAACAGAAGTTTTACATATCCTTAAAAGACAGTAGTTGGATTCTTAGGTTTAACACTTACTGCAAATTTAAACACTGGAAATCTAGGACAAAAATTTAGTGTCCTCACCCCCAACGACTTGCATTAATATGTTTGTCTGCTTCATGGTCTGATCAATTCATTCTTCCTGTGCCACTATTTCCCTTTCCATCCTTTTTTTTTGTCCCCCTCTTAAGACTGTAAGAAGATATGATCTCTGGTACAGTGACCAGAACAATGTCCCCTCTCTCCAAATTGCTGTGTTAAGAAGAAAGTAACAACAGCAGCATCTAGGGTCCAGTGTGACATGGGTCATTCAGGTCACAAATTCTCCACATTATCTGTGGTGGAGCATTTTGCAATTCTGGCACAGCTGGCATTCTACGGAAAACTGTTTTACCAAAGGGACTTTGGCTCTTAAAGCTGACCAAATATCAGTGCAAACTGTAGTACAGGGAACTCAGCACAAGTTCATCTCTAGAAAAGCAAGAAAAGTATGTAGGGCAGAGTAAAGAAAAGCAAAAATACTGCCATGGCCATATTACACTTTATATTAATTGCATTTTTAGCATTAACCCCTTTCATCTCAGATTGTTTTTTAGGCATTGCATACTAGGACAGAATTCAACTGTCCTGTTACTGCTGCAAGACTGAAGCACTAAAACCCACTTCCCCATATAAGCCTTTAAATATCAGAGACTCCGGCATAAAGCTACATTTCTCATGAACCCTCAGCCTGTAATATAGAGGGTAGGTTAATGCAGTGGCCTCTTGTGAACACACATTACTGCAGAATAGCATATGCTATTGCCTCCCCTCCAAGGATGCAGTTTTCTTATTTACAACTGTACTTTCTCTGTCAGCAGCCTGGATTAGGAATGAGGGAGCCTGCCTTGCTCACACAACACCACCTTTGTAACACTGGATTGCCTAAAACAAACCCTTTAAGCTACCAGAGAACAATTCAGTGTAACAATTCAGTAGGGTTCACTTTCCATTTGGCCTTCACTGCTCAGCAGTGAGCTCTGCGGTATTCTCATCATCACTCATTTCGTTAATTATTGTCTGCATCACTAACATTCCTATAAAAGAAAAATCTACTCCCAGAGGCTTGACGATTCCTCCAGTTAGTGGCTGCAAGGTGCAGGGTGCTGTGGGGAAGCTCACCCTCTGCATTTGTGCCTTTCAGGAATGGTTCACAGTGATCGAGCACTACCACCGCACCAGCGCCACCATTAACGAGCTCATCATAGGAAACGAGTACTACTTCAGGGTCTTCGCTGAGAACATGTGCGGCCTCAGCGAGGATGCAACGATGACCAAAGAGAGTGCTCTGATTGCAAAGGATGGTTAGCTAATTATCCATTCCTCCTCAAAAGGGAAGGGGGGTGCTCAGAGGCTGGGAGGTGATTAAAGGCTGTATCTCTAAAGCATTCCGAGCCCCAAGACCAGGTACAACCAACAGCAAGGACACTTCCCATGAAGACTTCTTGGTTTGTTCACGTAGTTCATAGGCACTGTTTTTAATTGGGAGGGGAACATTTTTCCCATATTCTGACATTTCCTATGGTCTCAGATCTCAGACTCACATCACCACTGGCAGACATAAGCTGACAAGAGCTGTGAGAGGATTAAAGCAGCTGTTCTGTTAGAAGTGGTGGGTCACTGCCTCCCAGTGGAGACTTGGCATCAGCTGTGCGAGTGTTCCCTCCATTTGAGGCAGGATCCAACGGAAAAGCATAACCACTGCTTCACATCTTTTGAGGGTGGGGTTGGACAAATTCTGATTCTGCAGTCAAAAATCCTGACATTTCAGAAGTTGTGAGTTTGAAAAGGCACTGTAAAAAAACACAAAAAACAAACAAACAAACAACCAAAAAACCCCCACAAAAAGCTGCCCATTTATGGAAGGGAAATTCTACAAAGAAGTGGCTTACAGGAAGAAAATCAAACCAGATCACCTTAGTTTGTCTGAAAGGAAGGAATGTGTGAAGTCAGTATGAGAACTTGGATCAGGTTTCAGTGAAGCAATGCTGTTTAATGACACCTGCGCACAGGAATAGATATCTGTCTGTCCAGCTGTTTTAAATGTTGGCTGAGTTTCTGGCTGAAGAGGATTTATTGATAGTGATCTCTGTTGCAAGCAGGGATAAAGTGGCAGTGAGAAAACACGTTTTACTACCATGTTTTCCTTGTACAGAACCTATATCCATTCAGGTATCTGTATTGTTAAATGCACTGTCTGAAGCAGAATGAAAAATAGATTTTCAGATACAGAGACAATTTGTAATCAAAACAAATGGTGAAAAGTAATTGGCAACCAAGTGAACAAGGCTTGTCAAAGGTAAGCATCCTGCAGTACATTAGTCATGATCTGTCCTGTTCTGTAACACGCAGGGCAAGCAGGCAAAGACATGGAACAAACATGTATTATTTTGTATACCACCTACACAGGAAACAAAGAGATGCTCTCAGGCATCAACACTGTAGCATGACCAGGGGCTATAGTTGATTTGCAGGTGCACTTCCAGCCTCCCCTATGAGTGCAACTCTTAGAGTCACATTGGTACCTAAAGCAGTGCAGATCAGAATTGATCCCTTGTAGCCACTTGGGTAATAAGTCACATCCAAAACTCATTTTTATAAATGTTCTATTTTCATTTCATAGGTAAAGTCTACAAATATCCAGTTTACGATGATTTTGACTTCACTGAACGGCCGTTGTTTACTCAGCCTCTAGTCAACACCTTTGCCATAGCTGGTTACAATGCTACTTTGAACTGCAGTGTTCGGGGCAACCCCAAGGTACAGCAGAGCTCCTTACAGTATCCCTTAAAACATGAAAGAGTTTACTGTGACAATGCAAGTTGTAATACCACTTTTGCCATTTGTCTCACTCACAAGATAGGCTGAAGGCAAAAATATGATAAAAAGGACCTACTTATTTGTGCTATAGGCACTATAATAGTTACTCCACAAATAACTCAGTGAAGGGGCAGAACCCCAGGGAAATAATGGGCTATACTGGAACTCACACTGACAACAGCTGTACAATTAATGTATCAGTAAAGGTTTTTACTAAAGTAAAGCCATAATTATCCAAGAAAAAGCTAATTATTCCATAAGTAAGCACATTGCAGGAATACTCTGGGGACCATGTCGTTTCTCAGACCCACTGCACAATGTGTCTTGTGGTTTCTTTTGAACTGTGTCTTTCTGTGATCTGTTTTCTACTGCAAGAAGCTGAACTGGCCTAGTAAAATAAGAAGTCCAGAGTGTTTAAGAACATGTTTGCTGTTCACTCTTCATCTTCACAGTTTCTGATTGTGCAAATCACTGTGAAAAAACATGCTTTTCTTGTTAACTCAGAGTAATTGAGTGTCAAAAGCTATTGCTCAGATGTTTGCTATCATTGCGTGGTCCTTTCTGAATTGATAACAGGCTTATATTTATGTCTTCAATTATGTGAGAGGAGCTACACTGGAAAAAATTATGTTTAAAAACAGATGTATGATGCAGCCCACGTTTACCTTTGATTTAAGAACTACAGTTTATGTTCTATCACTAATTCATCTATTGTCTATCACTTCTGGATTGCTCAACTTTAACTGAACATCACAAAAAAGTGACAGAGTATTTCAGTTCACAAATTTGTGCATTTTGGCTTTGTTTTGTTTTGTTTTGTTTTTTGCCACAGCCCAAAATAACCTGGCTGAAAAACAAAGTCCTTATAATGAATGACCCAAGGTACCGAATGTTCAGCAACCAAGGTGTCTGTACCTTGGAGATCCGCAAACCCAGTCCCTACGATGGGGGTACCTACACCTGCCGAGCAGTCAATGAACTGGGAGAGGCAGAAGTTGACTGCAAACTGGAAGTAAAAGGTAAGGCCTTTAAAACATTGCAAATGCCCTCTTTGTCTGAACACCATCTACATTGGAGTAGAAAGTACATAAGGCAGATGCAAAAGGAAATTCAAACAGCTTTTTTTTACTTTCCTGGATTAAAATAATAACTTTATTAGGACAAAATAAATTATATTGTTTGCTTTGTTTTCTTTTTGAGGACCAACACACTATGCTTATGCTATATTTTATTTTCCTCCATGCTGATTCACATCTTCAGTGATTTCAAGGACTTGTTCACAAAAGACAGAAGGGTAGACTGTAACTCCCAGAGCTATGCCATTTACCTGAGATACTCCAGTAAAACTCTGCCATAGAGCTCTCTGGGACAACATGAAGAAAACCAGCTGTGTGGGATAAGAGGCAGCTCTCTGAAAGAAATGGCAAGAGAAGAAGAGGAAGAAGAAAGATTAGTTCAGGGCAGAATTGGTCAGCTTTAAAATTGTTTATTAAACAGACCAAACATTTGCATCCAAGGAATTTTGTTAGCAAAATCATGTAGCAAAAAGCAGTATTGTTCCCAAGGACCCAAGCTAGTTGATATAACTGCTGCATTTGCTTTAAGAACAAATTATACAAAACTATTGATTTTGCAAATAGAGGAAAAGAGGGTAAAGTAGGTTTGCCTTCTACAATTGAAGAGCTATTTTTGTTTTCATTAACAGATAAATTTTATGAATTTCAGGTAGCTTAGAATTGACTGGGATATCATAAATGGCAACAGGATCTAGATTGGACTATTCATGAATAATCTCAGGACTGTATTTTTCTGAAAATTACTTCCCAGAAAAAGATAGGGTCATATTTAGCTGGACTAATTCCTGCCAAAGTCTTTAGTTTCAACTGTGGAGTAAGCAAGGTATTTCTGAAAAAAAATTAATCTGAGGTATAAGTAAGGAAAACTGCCTAAAGCCAGATAATAGGAAATGTCTGACTAAGGAATTTAGAGGGAATTTAGGTGATATCAATATGACCATAATTATATTACTTCCACTGTGCTAGTCTATAATGAGAACCACATTTACTATTTTTATGCAATGTATTTTTTTTATTTTGCATATCAATTTCCATTTGCTGTATTTTCTGATGTACTTGTCCCACAGCTTAAATGTGCCAGCAAGAAGACATTTCAATAAATGTTTGGTCTATGAAGCTGAACAATAATCAATGTAATGAAAATATGCATAACATGTTTCTTAGTTTTTATCTTTTATTTTTAAGACACTTTTTAAAGGTGATGTCTTCATCCTGGAAGTAAGATTGTTTTCCTTAATCACAAACAAACTTTCTATTTCACAGTGTAACAGAAGACCTCATCACCCGAGAAGGTTGCTTTGTCTATTTTTTAAACACTGAAAAGCCAAGTTAGGTTGCTATTTCATGAAAATTTTTAAGTCCTCAAACCCTAAAGTTCTTATGCACATTTACACTCAGCTGTACCTTTTTAGTCTTCAGCAGTGTGCTTGTAGTACAATCAAATACTACTTTTAAATACAAGAAGTTTATTTCTATCCTTTATTTTACAAAGAGGTTTTTTGCATATAATGTGCAGAATATAATGTGCTTATTAGCCACATGATGGGCTGCTTCCCCAGCCTAAACCTCACCTTCCCTAGTTGATGGCTGGTTTCTGAACCTGATTTCATATCAACCATCACCCGGTGCAGTCCCAGCCCCTTCCACCATGGTTAGTATTGTGGTTCTCTCCCAGTGGTTTGGGCTCTCCATGGTCACCCTTGTGGAGATTCCTCTCTCCATCCTGGCAGGTTTAGCCATTACTTTAGACTTCTTCTTGAAGACTGCTTACACTAGTGATTTGTAGGGCTTACACAGCAGGCAGTTGTAAGGGTTCAGTGCTGACACCCTTAACATGACTGGTGGTTCAACCAATGGATTCAAAGGGAACAGGATTAAGGGAATACAGCAGCTAAGTCTTAGCAAACCCGAGTGTGCTCAGGGTTTGCTCTGTGCAAATATAGCAAATTACTATTAAACTCTCAGAGTATAAAGAACATCAATACATCTAATTTATCTCTTCTATTGACTTACATGTTGAATTAACATCCTCTTAAGTTTCCCAGCCTGTTTGTTCATTTAGGAGGGCTCTTCGGATGACCACTCATCACATTGGTGCAGAGCACAGACCTCCGGATTTCTGACTCACTGGAAATGAAGTGTGTGTGTGTGTGTGTGTGTGTGTGTGTGTGTGTGTGTTTTCATATGTATGGCTTTAAATTCGTTCAGCTTTATTCCAGTAACAATCCAAGTAACAGTCAAGGTCTGGATCTGTAAGATGATGAGATACAGTTGAATGTTGCCTGAATAAGACTGACAGGCTCAAGGCTATATTACCTGTCTGGTGAAGGTACAAGCTACAGTGCTATTACTACAGATAGTAAGTATGACTTACTTACTAGTAAGTCACGCTAAAGAGCTCTATGCCATGCAATAGTATCTATTGTAGTAAGCTATTTTTCCTTCTGTTGGTTAGAATTACTTGTATCCATCTGTCTCTGATGTATTGAAGATCTGAAATTTATCATGCATATATATGGTCAGCCCCAGGAATGTCACAGAACAGGCTAGTATTTCTGATTTTGCATAATATTTGAACAACTGACTAGCTAGGAACACTCTAGCTATGAATACTATCAATATGCTACATTTTTCTACATTGTTAACAATATGCTAATTATTTTAGGTGTAAAATTAACCACCCTACTCATTGCTAAATTTAATTCTCATTTCTTGAAAAAGTTTTAGTGATACCTATAAGCACAACAATTGAAATAAAAACCTACTCTGTCCTCAAAAGAGGTTTTTCATGCACAGATGTTATTTGAGGTAGACAGTATTTCTTTCTTCAGTTCTAAGTTTTGCTGAGTGAACTTAAAGATGGCAGTTATACAAACTGCTCCGTACAATTGCACATACAGTGGCCTTTTTTGTAAATATAACTGTGCTGTAAAAAGTCCTGTAATAGATCTTAGAGAAGAGAATAACTCTACCAGAATCTCGTTGCATGTGTCATACTCATCTTACTACAGAAAACAACTCCCGAGTTATCTTTTGAGTTTTTTGAGGTAGAACCTTAAATGTGGCTTTAAATCTCCCCTTACAAGCTGTAGGGAACTGATTCCTTATCAGCTTCACTGAAGTCAACGAAAAGAATTAGACAAGGCACCATGATTCTTTTATCATGAAAAAATGGCTTTGGAGGACTTTTATCTTAAAAGTGAAATCCAGGTTGGTGATCCGTCTGACAGGTTGGTGATAGCAAAGTTGCTGTATAAGAAATATTTTTTTAAAAGGTGTTAAGATCAACTGAGAAGAATTTCAAATGCGAATAAATACCACTATAAATATTCTAATTCTGCAGTGATCTATCACGGAGTAATTAACCCAGGAGAACCATTCAGCTTGGCGGGGAATAATCAGGTTTATAATACGCATACTCCTCTGGACATTCCATTTCATTCCCTTCCTCTCTTTCCACATGCAAACGCATTTTCTGCATGCAAAGTGTGTATTTATTTGCTTTTTTAGAATAAACTAGCTAGTGTCTCATGGCATAGACTGTCTATGTCACATGAGCAAAGAAGGCCAAATTAATCAAGAATATTAGTATTTAACATCAGAATTACTAAGACTTTAGGCACATTTCATAGAATTACCTGTCCCTATAAAGAATTTATTTAGTGACTGTGAATACCTTTGACCACAACACTTAGGCCTTTTCAGGAGAAAGAAATTTGCACTTCAAAAAACATCAGTTAGTTTGTAGATTTATTGAAAGAACAGAAATATCATAAAGTCATTTGCTGTGCTTAGGCATTCTTTACTACAGGATTAGTTTTTGGTTACAAATTAGTGCTCAGAATGATAATCCATGCCTGAGCTTAACCTACAGAATTTAAGGACGAAATCTTGATTCAATTGCTTACAAGGATAAAATCTTACTTCATTTACTTTATTTCTTCTAGAAGTTATTTTACATTCAAGTTCAGTGGGGTTCAGAGAACTTCACTCTTTCTATGGAAATGTGTTTTCTTGCAACCTTGCCCAAGTGTCAGAATATTGACAGTGCAGTTTTAAAATGACAGTGATGCTCAGAAACCAGTCTGCAACATATTATCATCCAAACCTCCCATTTCAAACCTAAAGCAGGTTAGGAGATCGGACTAGATAATGTTCCTGTAGCTTTTGAAGTATTAAGGTATTTTTCTTAAAAGGCTACAATAGTTACAAACATGAGTGCTTTTATATACATACACATAAAAAAATGTACATATATGGTTGTTTGATAGATTCAAAATGTTTAATTAAAGGTAAGGGCTCGTAAAGAGTAAATAGCATGCTTTAAGTAATGGAAATGTGAATATATGACAAACATACTTTAGTGCACAGATATGTAATTAGTCTGTACTTGATTATTTTGCCTTACAGAGTTTCAACACATATATATATATATCCTTCAGTGTTATGTGTGTGTTTTTTTTCCCTGGTGGAAAATACTATATATATATGTGTTAGCTTCTTTGAAGCTACATTTGGAAACTTTTATCATAAATATACTTTGCATAATTTGGTTACAATCTATACTTTAGACTAATTACAGGTTTTATAGTTACTTGTACATATTAATATAGCTTTTACATATTAATGATAATTTTGAAGTGAAACTGGATCCCTACCTTTTACTCTTCATGTGCTTCTATTCCTACATATTTTACATGACTAAGGATTAAATTATCATCTTGACATAATTGTAATAATAATTTCACTCAACATTTTCTCTCTACTTTTGTGTTTGCAATTAAATTGTTCCTTCTCTTTCTCTCTCCCTTAGTTACACAGTAAGGATTTTTGAATGTATATTCTCATCTAAGGTAAGCTTTCATATGGTTCTTGCATATGAAGCTTATGTCTGTTTACACGTCATACAATGTCTGCCTAGTATGGCATGATTTTCATTATGTCACTTAATGAAAATTTTTTTTTAAAATTAGTAGCACAATCATTTTAGTGCATATAAATTCAGATTTTTATAATAATTGCTTGTTACAGTAATTCTTCTTAGTACATCCCACTATCTTCTAATGGTGCATGTTTCAATGGAATTTAACAGTGCATGAGTTAGCATAATTAATTAGCATGAATAAAATGCAAGTAATAAAAGAGCATTTTGCATTTACAGTAAATTATTTTTATAGGAATATACCTCTACATAAATGAAATATTTATTCCACAGTTAACTTCATTTAAAAGCGAATGATTCGTATCACAACTTGCATTCCATGAGCTGAAAGAATGCCAAAAAGCATGCTTTTTTTTTTGTCTGTATTGTGCATCTGCCTAAGGTTGGGAGCGAACAATTCTGCCACAATGATGATGTTAAATGAGACAGTGCAATCTCAAAATCACTAGTAACTAATAGCACTTTAATTGGATAATCCCTGTGTTAATAAAGGTTATAAATTCTTAAAAATCCATACTCGGGATAGATGCTGTTTGTAAGTATCAGCTCAACTGCATTTAGCCGAAGCACTCAGAGACAGTGTTATCTTCATCCTGGCAATGTACTTTTGCTTTAAAGCTTTCGGTGTGTTCCAGGAAAAGCTCAGAAGGTAAGTGCAGGTATCAGCGGGTGGTTTGCAACTTGCAGAACACAATATTCATGCAGAGTTGTAAGGGGAATAGTAATGGCACACAGCTTTTTTAAAGCAAATATCACCCTTTGTGTGGAGAGAGGACTCTAAAGTTTTTAGCAAAATATTTATCTTTTTCGCTGTTTCATATAATTTGTCAATCATGAAATCAACAGAACTATCCATTTGTTTAGTTTCCATGACCTTGATTTCAGTGACACAGGGCATCCACAGTCCCTCTGGGCAACTTGTGCCAGTGTCTCATCACCCTCATAGTAAAGAGCTTCTTCTTTGTATCTAATCTAACCTCACTCTTTTTCAGTTTGAAGCCATCAGCCCTTGCCCTTTCACTATATGCCCTTCTAAAAAGTCCCTCTCCAGCCCTCTTGTAATTTCCCTTTAAGTACTGGAAAGTGCTCTAAGGTCTCCCTGGAGCCTTCTCTTCTCCAGGCTGAACAACCCCAACAAAAAACGAATTCAAAGGTGAATTTAAAAGCAAACCCAAAATGATTCTTCGGACTTCCCCCAGCAGAGGAAAGTTTCAATTTTGATAATTTCCCTCTGAAGACTAAAGGCATCTATATGTAAAATTCTGGCCTTTTTTTTCATATGATTCATTCACATGCATCATCCCCATTGTTATTTTCAAGCAACATGATAAATAGTTTGCTAAATACTTATAAACTATTATAAGACCCAAAGGTAGAATAAATCGAATATATCTGCATGTTTTACACAACTCATCACAGTCAGGTGTTTTCTGCATTGTTCCCTCTCCACTGACTTCCATCTCTGACCATGCTCCACCCAGCCTGATGGAAAGCCAGGAGAGTTATTTGAAGAGAAGCTTATCACAGACTATTGCATGGGGTGATATAAATGACTGAATATATGATATCCTAGAAATGAAATTCACCCTGTGCAAGAGGACAGGAAAGGTTTGTATAGTACCCACTAAATAATGGTTAAATCTCTCGCTGGACTTTTGAACAGGGTTGAATTTTCCCACATCTCAAAGTATGCAACATGGACTAAAACTTGCCACTTATGCCAGAAAATAAAGGTACAAAGTTGTTGCTCCAGGGACCTTCAGCCTGAAGATTATCTTTTTCTTGTTTGTAGGTGGGCTTTCGTTCTTCAAGCTATTGATGGATGGAGTGCCTCCGCATATCATTGATTCGTATATGCGTGAAATACAGGCAGACAAAACTGAAGGGAAGTGAGAGTCCATCCACAGTGTTTCCTCCCACTGCACTGGAAGATGGTAGCAGAGTAACAGCATTTTAATTCTTGCAATGACAGAAGACACATGTGTATGGAGATTTTATTATTTTCCCCCTTTCTTTCCCCCCTCTTCATTGTTGTTTTCCCTACCTTCTCTTACTGAAAAGAAAGAATACGCATGGATTGCTTTAGGGTTGAAATGAAATGAAGACAACACATGTTTTGTAATGTTCAGCTTTATTTTCTGTTTGGTATTGTGTTCTGTTTTTTAATGAGGAAAGAGGAGAAACTGTGTAATAAACATGAAGAGGCAGTCAGAGTCTGTACTCGGCGGCACAAAGCATATCTTTCTCAGACTGGAAGTACATGGATTAGCCAGTAGCCGTGCAATAAGACCCTTGGAATACATACCTCTGATAATGTATCTTATTCACTTGAGAATTGTTTAACAGAATATGGTTTTACTATAATGTAACTAATACATATGTACTTAATGATCATTTAAGCTGAACATATCTTCCTATAGAAGTTTTGATTTCCTAAATCCAACCCATCGGTCTCTCAACTTAATTGAAATAGTTTTATTTAATGTACAATAAATATGAAGTGTTTAAGAGCTACTAAGTTCTTGTTTACTATTTTTTATGGTTTTTTTCTGTCTTCTCTTACCACATTTCTTGTTAACTTCCATATACATTAAAGCAGGAACTTGTGCCCACCACACTGAGTGGAAAACAGTTATCAGCTATTACCTAACCCAATGGGCTTACACTTTAAGAAACATGACACAGAATGTGAATGAAGATAAATGCTACAGCTACGTGCAATTTTGTACCTATGTTTTCAATATTTTAAATGTTATAAATGCCAGCTGCAATCGCTTCCATCATTCTGAATCGATTCCCTTTCTGCAGCAATTCATGGAGGTGTAGGTTGTATCAGAAAAGGGACTCAGACCAGAGCACTAGTGAGATCACTATGCAAGGCAAAAGTGCCTGAGACAGGGAAAAATAGCTACATTACTTCTCCATATCTGTCATCCTTAACTTCCAAGTATTTTAGGAGTGGGGGTGATTGTCCCCAAGTCTCCAGCAGACTCTGAATCACGTGAGACACAAGGTCACACCTATTTTGGTCAGGTTGTCAATTCCCTATTGCCCTGTCATTTATTTACCAGTTCTCACTCTGGATTTACAGACAGGGCAGGTTCTGTGCTTACTGGCTAATGATTGATCTCTCATTATGGTTTATAAAGATAAAGGCCTGCTTAACCAGTAGTACATTACAAGATGTTTATTTGGTGTTAGTGCATTTTCAAACATTCAGCAGTCAGTAATTATGCAGTAATAAAAGAATGTGTTACTGTGAACTTCCACAACTGAGCTGGTGTTTTTGCAGTGGAGTTACCACTTCTTTCACTTTGGGGATCTGAATGCATTTTCTCATGTTGTTGTGTGAACCTTACTCACTTTAAGATAGATCCCATTTCTTCTCTGCCTCCTTTCTATCTTTGTGATTCCTCCTGTACTGTTACCTGCACAGCAAAGCAATTCCACATTCCCAGTGATCCTGGACACACCCCCCCCCTCCCCCTGCCCCACACCTGCATTTCACTCTGCTCCTGCCAAAATCAATACTCACCTACACATGAAAGAAAGCAACACATCTGCTAAGATGAGAATTTCATAAAGGATTAACAATTTCTGTTTACTCTGTATCACATCAGTAAATTGGGAGTCATTCCATCTATTTTGAAGTGCAAAAGGCTTTGGGAGCCGGTCAGTTTGAATAAATGCCATGGTGGTCTATGCATTTAAGCACATGCTCCTCATTTAAGGGAGTACCAGCCTGTTATAGTCAGCACCGGAAGCTACAGTTATTGTTTGTGCTTGTCAGGAAGCCAAAAATGAGGTACACAGTCATCTCCACTTTGTGAGCAATGATGTTTACAGCTTCAAGCTTGTGTCTGTCTGCCTCCTCAGTCTTAATACACACACACACACACACACACACACACACACACACACATATATTAACGTGGAAGCCAGCATAAACCTCAGCTTCTGTGGGCCCTCTGACGAGGGAATTAGCTGCTCTAATTTCTACCAGATGCCAGCAGTGTTAACAAGCTGAACTAAGCTCCTTTTCACTGTGTGGACATAAGCCTTATACTTGGATGCCCTCAATTCCTCCCCAGTTGTGTTTCTCAGCATTTGCCACGGGCTGTCCCTCGGGCTGGAGATGCACCACACCAGCAGGAGATACTGGGTGTCGGGCTGTGGGTGGAAGTGAGATAAGTGGGCATTAGTGTGCTATAAATTTATACTCTCACCAACTACGCTGAGCAGCCAAGCCTCTGGATTAAAGATTGACTTTGAGAGGAATGATTTGGGGGGGGTGGACAGGAAAGGGATTTCTAGTAGATCTAAAAGAGACTGCAGAGCCTTATATCAAGAATAATAAAAGGTAAAGTTTTGATTTATGATGATTTGCCTAAAGGGATTATCCACGGATGATGTTTGATAGGTGAAATAGTGACCAAACTCACAGAGTTAAGAAAATGCTAATGAAATCTAATGAAATCTGCAGCTAATACCAGTTTAGGAGAATAAAGATGTACCGAAGACAACAAAAACTACAGGCAGAATGACTTAGGGGGGAACAGAAGCAGCAAAATATCATGGTGTAAAAGATGTGGCACAATGCTCCCAAAAAGAAATTTCTCCAAAGTCACATGGAATTTCCAGGTTATTACTGAACCTGAAAGAGACACAGGAGTACCAGAGGACAGCAAATAAAACCCACCTGTAACAGATAAAGTAACAGCAAAACACAAAAGCTCAGGTAGCAGTGAAACGAGTAGCAACTCATGGTTGTGCTTCCTGATGTCAAACCAGTTTAAGTCTTCAGCTAAGTGCATTATTCATATTATCTCTTTGTTATGTACAGTGTCCACCAGCTAGTAGGTGCTGAGGTTGTAGGAATTCAGTACTTTTGAAAGCTCTGCCTTGGTGTACAGTTTGATTCACATAAGCCAAGGAAAATTAATACCTGCACTAAGAAGGCAGACCCATACATGTAAACACACATAGATACACACAAAAAGACAAATCAAAGCTGATTTGAAAAAAAAGGGAGTTAGTTTTAAGGAAGTCACAGGAAAATACTTTGCCTTCTCTTGGCCTGCTCTTCTTGTAATGGAAGGGTATTTGCCATATAAAAGTTACAGTTGTGTAAATACAGACCCATTCTCATACTGCTGTATGTGGAGCTCAATACAGGCACTGTAGTTACCCATTTGCATTGAAAGATCGTGGCCACTGCCAGCACACTTTTCCTCACTGAAAACAATCTCACAAATATAGGAAGGGGAGGAGTAAAAAAAAGGCATGTAATCTTTTAAAGATTATTTAAATTGGGATATACTGTTTATATGGAAGTCTTTATGGAGAGTCAGAAATTTTTAAAAATATTTCTTTTATAAAAAGTATTTCTGGCTTTCCGAACTTCTTTCTAGGGGAAAAAAAAAAGTATAATATTGCCACCTTTTACAGAGCATTGTGAAGGGACTCTTACTTTATGGAAGTCTTTTATTTCATTTTGAGATTCTGGAGCAAAAGGCATTCTATTTTAAGCACAGTGTACTTACTGTCACTTGATTTTCATGTCCTGCTTTCCTGACTGACAAGTAAAGCTGCTGCTTTGCTGAAGCAAAGAACCTTTAGAAGCAAACCCGTACACTGAATGCTGAGGAAGCACTGGAAGTCTAAACACATTGGATTTCAAATTGTATTTCTCTTGTTCTATGCTTTGTTGCTGAATATTTTTTAGATTAAAACAAACCCTTCCCCAAATCCAGTGATTAATTCAGTAGGGAATCTGCTTCTTCCTCTACTCACACAGCCCTTGCTTTTTACACCACTGATTTTCCCCTCCTAGTTTCTCTTCTTTTTCTCTTGGTATCACAAAGATCTTGAGCAATCTCTCCATAAATACCAGTACTATTATGTTCACTGACCACAGTAATGCACAGGGTATTAAAAGAGTTTCAGCTTCTTCCAAACCCAGTGATTCCAGTGGACTGGGGATTTGGCTGGTTGTGAATTTGTTACATTTCCCTTTTGCCCTTCTCTATCTGGCTGTTATTGAATCTTTCTTTATGATGTTATATGTTGCCTCTTATTTTGCTAGCAGTTCCTGTCTCCTCTGTTTTGGCCTCTAATAACAATTGCTGTACCATACTGGTTTTAGTGATCTGTAAATTAAACCAGCTGATGAATGACGTAGCACTTGGAATGTACCTACTGCATCATGAAATTTCGAAACCACTCATTAGCATGTGTTAAGCACTCCTGATTCTTGAAGCAGAGAAACCTACTCAAAAAACAGATTAACTTTACCAGCTGAAGTGAATCAGCTCACCTAGAGTAATAGGAAGTGGCTCTGTCGGGAAATTTTGTCTGGCCAGAAACCTGCACTCTCTGGTTCATAACGGAGCAACTTAAAAAAGAATTCCTGCTACTAAGAAGATGCCATTTGGGTTTATAATACTCATTGCAGGATGCATTTTACACTTTGTACTTCATCTTTCAAACAGCTACACAGGGCTCACCTTTCCTCAGCCTTACTCAGAGGCTTTCTAGAGATTCAGGGATACATCTAAAACCCTTCACATGACCAATTCAAACAATTTGATGTGCCACAGCTGAGAAGGTGTATTTGTTTTGAAGAGCCTTTTCTAACCAGGCCAAGGAGGCAAAGTACTCCCCGTGCTAACACCATGTCTGGGTGCCCCATAACACGCCAAGGGCAGAATTCACCAAGGCAATGGGTATCCCCCAGGAGGTGGGGGAACCCTTGGCCGATGCTTCAGGGTCACCCCCCTGCAGGTAGGGCATGTCACCTGCTGCTGCAGGTAGGGTGTGTCACCTGCTGCTGCAGGTAAGGCGTGTCACCTGCTGCTGCAGGTAGGGTGTGTCACCTGCTGCCCGAGCCCTGCCCGCACACCCTGCCCCGCCGAAAACCCGTGCCGGCCACTGCTGCGCGCACCGCATGGCCATCATCTGCATGATGAAAGGTGTGAAAGGAAAATCCGCTGAACACGGAAAATCACGGGGGAGACAGGGATGCACCGGCACGGCCCGGGGGGGTGGTGGCAGAAGGGGCGGGACGGGCACCTCGAAGCCCACCTCGACCGAGGGCTTCCCCCCGCCGCCGCCGGGACATCCCATCCCATCCCATCCCATCCCCGCCGGG
>JAWWTY010000037.1:63075039-63137691 GCA_035222235.1 Margarornis squamiger
CGTGCCCGGACCATCCCTTATCCCCGGGGCGTGGGACCCGTGCCCGGACCATCCCTTATCCCCGGGGCGTGGGACCCGTGCCCGGACCATCCCTTATCCCCGGGGCGTGGGACCCGTGCCCGGACCATCCCTTATCCCCGGGGCGTGGGACCCGTGCCCGGACCATCCCTTATCCCCGGGGCGTGGGACCCCTGCCGGGACCATCCCTTAGCCCCGGGGCGTGGGACCCCTACCCCCCATGGAACATCCCTTATCCCCCCGTGGACCATCCCTTGTCCCCCCATGGACCATCCCTTATCCATCCCTTATCCATCCCTTATCCCCGGCGCGCCCCTCTGCGCGGGCAGCTCGCTGGGAAGGAAGGAAGGGAAGGAAGGAAGGGAAGGAAAGGTGACCCAGCCGCGGAGGAGCGCTGTCACACGGGGGCCGTGCGGGCAGAAGCAGCTCGTGGGCAGGAGGGAGGGTCGGGCTGTGCCCGGAGCAGGGCAGGGCTGCCCACGGGGCATGGCTCCCGCCGCTTGAGCATCGCTTCGTGCACAGCTGCGGCTCCGCTGTGTTGCAGATGTGATAGCTGATAGCAGCTCGAGTGTTTCCCCGTCCCCATGTGGGAAATACTTGATTGCTTTAACTTCTGGAGGGAAAACAGGCTTGTTAATGTGAGCTGGTGCTGCTGTCACTTGAACTGAGTCACCTGCAGTTTCTCTGAAAATTTGAGGAGCTCCGTCAGAGCTTTTCAGCCTGTTAAAAGTTTCCCATTGCAGTCTCTTTATGGTAGTTACTGTAGGAAATATCGGGGGGAAATTGCTTTATGTGGTTAAAACACCTTGAAAGGAGGCTGTTTCTCTTGTGTTCTGATGGGTTTAAATCCTAATAGCTGAGGTTGGCTATTGGTTGTTTTGGGTTTTTTTTAATAACATAGATTTACTTTGGGGAGTGCGCCTGTCAGAAGAACATTTTCTCTAGTTGCTTTGCCCTTTGTACTAGCAGAGGTGTCTGTGGCAGACATATCAGGAATCTGATCCAGATCAAAATTAAATTTGCTTTAGTCTCACCCTAACCACTCCCCTGATATACATCACCAGGTAGAGGCACTCTGGCATTGGGCAGTAGGAAAAGGGAAACAGAGATGACAGTGAATGGTTGGAAACCAGCAATTGTCTTCTAGTGGCACTTTTGGAATTAAAATAGTTGTGGAGCTACTACCTTTAGCTTAGCTTCGTGATGAAAGTATCAGTTGTGTGCCAGCTATGTATCTGAATGCTTATTTTAGCTTTTTCTCTTTGCTATTCAAAAATAAAAGAAGAAAGTAAATTTTAAGTTATTTTTCTCTTGAGGACTCTTGTACAAAAAGTTGAGTTGCAGACATCCAGGGAATTATTACTTGCAGGAAAGCTTAGGTTGGGTTTTAGGAGCTTTACTAGATTTTGGTTTGTTGTTTTTTTTTTTTTTTTAATTATGGAAGCTGAATTTTATAAGAACCTTTAGTTTGGAGTACACTTTTTTGTTCAGATATCAGTATATCCTTTTTAAATACGTAGTGTGAAGCCAGACTCATCCTGTTGTTTTGTTTGTTGCCTTTGCACTGTGAGGGTGGCCCTGATATTCTCTTGCTGCATCACTTTAGAAGCATTATTCTCTCTCCTGCGTGTTTAATGACTCAGCTTGTCTTCCACCTAAGTTGAGGTCATGTTTCTGGATGGCTTTTTGAAAGAGCTAAAACTGTTTCAACACTAATAGGTGCTGTACTTACTGTTGTAATACCTGCTTTGTAGTTTTGACTTGAATGTGTAGGCTGAAGGGGGTAGGTGGAACTGAAAATGATATTAAAGACAATAGCAGTCACAGACTGAACTAATATCATAGTACACTTCAACATCACCTCTCTGTATGGCCAAGCCACTTCTTCCATTGATGAACAAGTCTTGATTACCTGATGGACATACAGAACTTTTTATATTCTATTGATGGAAGGGTAGGAGCACTGGATAGAAGACTTGGATAAAATAAACAAGAGTTGGTTTATTGTTTTTTATTCCCTAACCACTCTTAAGTGGGCCATTTTGGTTAGGCCTTTATTGAAAACACAAAAGTCTTGATGTTTGTACAAACTGTCCAAACAAGTAAGACTGCTGTCTGAAATCCCTCAGAGAGTAGCTGCTAACAGATGCTTAGAAAAGCCATCTTTCTCCAGTATAGCCTTCCAGCTGCCAAAAGACTTAGTGGTTTAGCAGTTTCTTCGAAAGGGATTCTACTTTGGTACTTTCTAGAACAGCAACTGATGGATCTCTTTCCCCACAGACACTTTCTACCTCATGATATTGCATTTTGAATCAGTTGTTTTGAACTTGTTTGTACTTGCAGCTTCCATTATGCCCTGTTGCAGTGATTTCCACAATTTCATACTGCTTACCCCCAACCCCGGTGCAATTAATGTCTCAAGCCATACAATGCTCCCTTGTTCTCTTAACGTGGAGCCATTATTTCCCTATACACTGTTCTTTTTATCTTCATCAGCATCAGCAGCCACTAAAAGCCAGTTTGTTACTGACTAGCACAATATGTTTTGTATTTATAAAAATATTGTCTGCTTCAGTAATGTCTTCTTGTCTAGTAGGAACATGGGTTGTTTCACTGCCTCCTGCAAATGCATGTTTCAACATAAGCCTTCTTATTTGCAGCTAAACCATTAGGAGATTGCACCCCTCAAGCACTGTTGTAAACAGAATCCATGTGTGTACTTTTTTGTTGTGTGTTTACCCAGTTTTCTACTCTCTGTAACTTTGGACAGTAATCTTTAAAAATAATATACCATTGTGGTGGTGGGGATGACACCACCCGCACATTTCATCTTCTGTGGAGGGCTGAAATACCTTGTTCACTGTGACTGCAGCCTGGGTTGTGGGGTTTTGGGTTTTTTTTTGGTGGGTGTGTGTTTTGACATGAATTTCAAAATATTTAGGAATGAAAAGTTTTGCTGACATTAAGTATGAACAGTGTGTATTTGCTGCATTACAGTGCAAAAGGAGCACTTTTTAGGTGAGGATTTCAATTTTATCCCCACCATTTGACAGTGAATTGTTTTGCTCTACTGCTGGCAGACTTCTCTGAAGTAGCTACAGTCAATTCTTTAGGATTTGCAGGTGAATCTCATGTACTTCTCCCCATTCTGGGTAAAACCTGGAAGAAAACTAGACAATTCTCCGTATTTTCAAAAGGGAAGAAGGAAACTTTGATCCTCTACTTTTCATGGTTGCTTGTGGAGGGGCCTAGCTTTGGTCATCCTTCAAGTTCAGCCACAGGTGTCTCTAAAATCGCAGAGTAGTTGAGTGGAGGAGACCTTTCAAAGCCATCCTGTCCAACCCCCCTGCCATGAGCAGGGACCTCTTCAACTAGACTAGGTTGCTCAGAGCCCTGTGCCACCCCTCTGGGCAACTTGTGCCAGTGCTTTACAGCCCTCATCATAAAAAACATAAATCTTCCTTATATTTAGTCTAGATCTACCTTTTTTTATGGAGTCATAGAATTGTAGAATGCTTTGGGAAGCTAGAATTTTAGGACAGAAGTGCACGCTAACAGTAATTGTCACTTTGTATTGAATTTATATCTGTTAAAAAAATCTCCTAGCAATTACAGCAGGATCTAAGCAAAAAACTGGGAATAGAGGGAAAAGAGGAAGACAGGAAGAGAAAACCATGGATTATGGATTTGTAGTTTGGGCAGTGGTAGCAAAAAGGGGGTAGGGGCTCAAAGGTTCTCATGCAGAGAAGCCAAGGGAAGGAAGGGAGGCTTGTTATTTCTAGCTATAAAGTAGAATTGTTTAGGGAACATTGTAGTGAATTTATGAAAGGGTGTCACACCTTGTTGAAGCATGCTGTTTAGAAAGCCATACATCTAGGGAGAGCAAAAAGCAGGGGAAAGTCTAGGTGACTCCAGCTAGTTCTAGTGTTAACTGCTTGGAGGGAGAGGAACATTGGTCAGATGCTGTGTCTCTCTCTCTCTTTTTAAAAAAAAAAACTTTCTTAAAAACAACAAAAACAATCCCACAAACAAACAAAACAACAACAACAACAACAACAAAAAACAAAAACAAAAACAAAAAAACCAAAAAACACAAACAAACAAACAAAAAAAAAAAAACACAAAAAAAACCAAAAACCCACCTTTAAAACTGAAAGAGGGATTGTCTTGATGTTTTTCCTGCCAGAGGGAAAAACGAGGGGAAGATATTGGCAGGTATGATATATAATATAAACAGCAAGAGCACAACTGAGCTTTTTGGGAGAGTAGAGAAGTAGAAGAGGTCAAACCGGAGAAGCTGGTATGAACTGGGTCTATGTGTCTGTAGCAGAGTGGAGGGGAGTGTGAAGGAAGAAGCCCCTGACTTGGTAGACAAGTGTAAAGCATTGAGTGGAGTGGGAAATTCAGCCAATACCCCACAGTGAGGAACAAAGCAGTCAGTTTTGAATGGGAGAGGGAGGTTTTTTGGCATGAAATAAAACAGTGAAGGTCTGGGAATTCTGACACATAAGGAAGGAAGCTCTTTCAGAGGGAGCTTGTTGGAAAGAGGAAGATGCCAAAGGAATGCAGGGAGTCCTTGGTGTGCATGAAATGCACTTGGATTGCAGTACAATTATTTGATTATTATTTTCACTTTTTTCAACTCTGCCCTCTTTCTCTGCTGTAGTTCAGGTTTGAATAGCCGACTCCCTTCTTCTGCTATTAGTACAGTTGCACATAGATCTTTGTAGCGAACAGAAACAAGGGAAATGATCCATATTTGGGGGGAAGAGGGAGGGAGTCCAGACAAAAAGTTTCTCGCTATTCTGGATTTGTTCCAAAGAGGGGCCATGTAAACTGGGGCAAAGCTATTAACTGTGGACTGAGGAAGTGAGACTATGGCTAAATGTGATGAGTAATTAAAGGGAACTGAATCTTTGAATATTGAAAAAGCTTGGCCTGTTGAACTCTCTGGACTTGAGAGCTTTGCTTTAAAGAAGTTGTAAGGGATCTCCCTGACATATGTAGTCTTCTACAGCTTTCTGAGCTCTTTCATGGGGTGGAATCATGGAAGCTGCTGTTCTACCTCCATTTTTTCCTAAAGGAGAGGCATGTCACATATACCTGTCAAACACTACATGCACATGGCTTTGTTTGGACACCCTCTGGTTCAGTAGGTGACCAAACCTGCTGTATCAGATCTGTGTGTGACGAGATTCTGGGCCTGTGTCATCTTTCAGACATCCTTTTGAATTGAAGCAGAGAAGCTTCTCCCCCACTCCTGGCCTCCTTCACCCAGGTTTGTGTTCTCTTCCAGTTCCGTGAGAATGGCATCTGGCTCTGGCCAAATAATACATTTGCTTGGGTAGGATATAGCTTCGGGCAGAGATAATAAACACCTCATCAGTGAAAAGCTGATGCTTATTGGGAGCCTCCTGACCTTTCTGCTCAGTCTGTCAGCCATGTCAGCATTCTCAAATGTTCCCACTTCTCTAATTTGCAAACTAGGGTGCAGTGTGGGAAGCTGTCAGGGGACATCCCTGGATGGAGAGCCAGGCATGTGAGAAGGCGGAAGAGACAGCAGCTGTAGTTGTATTGAGAGGGTGGATAGCAGGGAAAATCCATGGTTATTAGGAACTTTGGATACCTCTGTGCACCTCTGGTGATTTGGAAAGCTGTGTTTTACTGATTAAAACATTGGAGCATTCATTTAATATACTAAATGACAGTTGATCACAAATGAATTTTGGTTATTACCACTTTGGGTTAAATTAGAACTGACTGCCTCAGGGTGAAGTGCTCCAGATGGTGTTTCTAAGCTCTCTGACACCTGTTCCCCTGTTCTTACTGTGATCTTTTTCCTGTCTCCTCAACTGTGGGGATACTGATACATCCACTACAGATTCTGATGGATACAGATGATCCTTACTGGGAAGAACGCTCTCCCGCTGCTTTTCCAGATCATCAAGGGACAGAGTACTTTAGTTTTGGAGTCTGGGAGGGCCATGCTTTGATTTGTCCCAGTAGGAGCTAATGCAAACAGATTTGGATGAGCAGTCTGAATGATTATACCTATAGCTTGCAAGTAGACAAAAAACATTGCTTTGTCAAAAAGACCTAATAAGAGAAGTCTGAGTTAAAGCTGACTTATTTATTTTTACATTTAATATATTAGATTTGTTTTGCAGTAAGATGAATGTAGTCATTGTTACCTTGAACAAAAATTCTCACATCAGGTTCTGTGGGTTGTGGAAACTTTCATAAACCAACTACAGTGACCAACATGCAAACCTTCTGTTCTGGTTAGAATTGAGGGTGTATTTCATGGAACTTTCATTTAAAAAGATTGTGCTGATTCTATGCATGCAGCATAGGACTATGGCTAATGATAAAAAAAATTGTGCCATAACAGGTTTCTGTTCCTGAGTGGTGTTTCAGTAATGGAAATGATCAAGTTAAGAAACTGCCCATGCTCTGGCATTTGACTTAATTGGTGATGTGCCCCATACTAGGGTGAATGCAGAGTGGCTAAAGAGTTTGGCTAGCATATTTAGCATTGGATACAGTCTATTTTCATCTGTGATATGGAGAACCTGATAACTTTAAAGCAAGCTAAAATCTATTTCAGTTAGAGGTACATGGTTGCAAAAGAAGGGAGCCTAATGCAACCAAAAAGCCAGTGGCGTCCTGTGCAGAATTGCCAGGCGTGGTCTGGTTTACTTGCCAAAATCCAGGGATTAGGATGACAAGTTTCGATATATCTCAATCTTTTCATAACCAGTAAAAGTATGTTGCAGCAAGGGTGTCTTGTAGAACACTGAAGATTACCTTTGTGGCACTTCACAGTAATATTGGTGAGATCTGACCTGCTGTCTGAACCTGCTTAACAAAGCCTTTACTGACTGGACTTAGGGAATACATGTAATCATGTTGGTCAGTGTGTGCTGCAGGAGAGGAATTGCAGAGGTGTAGCACTGCAGCAGCTATCCCTTACCTGGGAGTAGGAGAGGATTTGGCTCTGTGAATGTTCACTTGGTTAACCTGCAAGTTGCGTTTCCAGCATTTATACCTGTGAGTCTCGTTTCATGAACAATGCTTTAAATGCTAAGGATACCACTGGACACAACTTGAGGCAAAAATGTTACCTATGCTTTGTTCAATAGGTGTTTTAAGTAATTTTTAGCAAAACCTAATTCCTAGACAAAGCCATACTGACTGTCCGTATGAAAATAATGCTTTTGAAAGGAACCACTGCAGAACAGTTCCTTTGAATCTAAGACTGGTGTTAATGTAACTAAGTCACAGCTCGATTTGAAACTCTTACACTTTATGTTGATAGTTGCTCCTTCATATTTAGTTAATGACTTAATTTGTCTAAACCCTGTCCAAAGTGCCTGTGTAGTCAATTTTTGTATGTTGGAAAAAATATCTTTCCCTAGAGGCTCAAGTCTTTAGTTAGTAAAAAGTGTAACGGGTTTTTATATCTATATGTTGTGTATCTGAGCAAATCATCTAAGTGTCTATCTTGTCAGATGCTGAGAGCTTTATTATGTGCTTTGCCACTACTTTATTTTTTAAAGATTAATCTTATTTTTGTAACATTTTTCAGCACAAAGAATGGAAATAGTTATAGAAATAGTGTGGTTTTAAGGTAGAAAAATTAGTCAGTTGATGCAGAAAAGGTAAAGTTTTGGGGTTTTTTTAAAGTAAATTGAGGGACCTGTGTTCCACTGGTGTATCTGGAGTAGTCAACTATGGTAGTTAACTACAGTTCACATAGAAATTAGTGCAACATGTTTGGTTTGCCCATTAAGTAACAAATAGCACAATATAGTATAGTTCAGTGCTGAACATTTACAGATTATCAGCTAAGAAATTGGGAACTACCCAGTGACCTTTTATATGAATCTCTTTCAGGCACCTTCTTGGGCATACATCCTGGGTGCATTGGGACTTTTTATCTACCAGTCTCTGGATGCCATTGATGGGAAGCAAGCCAGAAGAACAAACAGTAGTTCTCCTCTAGGAGAACTCTTTGATCATGGTTGCGACTCTATTTCCACAGGTAGCCTTAACCTGCTATTATCCATCCTAGTTTATAAAGTTACCTGTTTTCAAGAGGAGCTGATTAATCACAGGTTTGTAGAAGTTGGAAAGGATCTCTGAAAATCATCTAGTCCAAACCCCTGCTCAAAGCAGAGTTAGCATATTCCCATCTTTTAGGATAACTTCACCATCTCCTGGTCAGTGCAGCCAAGTCTGCTTCTGACCTTTGCACCCAGTATCAGAGCCTTCTGACCAGTATCAGAGGGGATATTTCAGATGTTGAGTAAGATGCATTCTGCTCTTAGTTTGTGTGCACCTTCATGTACAGTGTTCTTTGAATGAGCTAGATGGTGAAAAAAGAACTCTTTAAGAGCGTGCCTGTGCTTTCCAGCGGGGTACAGGTGATGCCTAATAAAGTATTTTAAGGACCTAAAAGACTGATGCTGGCATGTGAAACTAAGGATTCAATTTACAGAGTGAGGTGACAAAATACCAGTTTGGTAATAGGGCATCCAGCCTGGCACTTAGGAGAAGGAAAATTTATATTCCTTAGAAGAATGAGTTTTGTAAAAGTTTTGAGTCCTTAAAAAGTAAGCCTTGCTCAGTTTCACTTTCTATAATTTAGCAGCTGGTAGTGCCAATGCCCCCTATAAAGCTTAATGACTGAAACCAGTTGCCCTGGGAATTAGTACATTCTTTATGCCTCACTTCCCAGAGAAGTGCAGCTGCCAGATTCTCTGAGCTGGGCTCTTCAGCTGAAGTTCTCGGTGTTGCAAAGAACACGTGATGACAAGGCCCAAAGAAGGGAGAATCACTGTAGGATAGAAGGTGGGGCCCTCGCTTGGCAGAGGAGTGCTGCGTTTTGGTCTCTCCTGCCAGGACTGTCCCTGAGGTTAGCAGGTTGGCTACTCAGTAAAGTACCAGTCATAGCATTACTGTAATGTAAAGTACCCTGTGATGTTTTTTTTCTATTTTCTTTTTGCAATTTCTCTTAATTTCAAGCAAAGAGGGTATATAACTAACGTGTTCATTTCTGCTTTTCAGTTTTTGTTGTCCTTGGATCCTGCATAGCAATCCGACTAGGAACAAATCCTGACTGGTTGTTTTTCTGTTGTTTTGTGGGACTGTTCATGTTCTATTCTGCTCACTGGCAGACATATGTATCAGGCATACTAAGGTTTGGAAAGTAAGTAGGATCTTTAGACGTACATGTGGCTTAATGTCTGGGACTGCTAGCTACTAGATTTGTTTCTTCTTGGTTTACTCTCTGCTTTCTCTTCCTCGCACCTTCTTTCTCATCTCCTTTCCACTCTAGCAGACTTTTGTTTTACCTGGCAAGACCTTTAAACACTATAATACTGAGGACTTGTTCTTCTAGCAGCTGATTTTTAGCTGTATATGCTTTGTTTGCATGCATTTGGCTCTTCTGTCTGCAGATTTGTTCTCAGAACCCTTACAAGCTCCATACAGGTTCAGGCCAGAGAGGTCTTGTTTGCATTGCAGACAAGTGCGCTGTGTAGGAGGAGTAGGGACAGAGCAAACATCTGCACTACCTCCCTTTGTAATCTCCCAGTCACAGAACAGTTTCAGCCTCAGGGGACTGAAGCACATGCATTTTTAGAGAAATTGCCCTGCTAATGGTTTTTCCTTTCAATAGACATCTTCAGTCTTGGAACAAACTGCATTTTTCAGCAAGTAGCTCCACAGAGCTATGGCAGTGCTTGAAGAATTACCCCACGTTTATGTGGGGGCCTTGCTTTTACTCTGGCTTTGATGTCCTTTAGGTTTTGTGTTAGGTCGCAGCTCTTAGGTCACAGGTTGCTGTGATGCTGTTTGTAACTTGATAGAAATTTCATCTGTTTCACT
The DNA here is from genome assembly GCA_035222235.1 of Margarornis squamiger. NCBI lineage: Eukaryota > Metazoa > Chordata > Aves > Passeriformes > Furnariidae > Margarornis > Margarornis squamiger. The sequence goes on from JAWWTY010000037.1 coordinate 63,084,949, forward strand.
GCAACGTAGGAGGAGAAGTCATGACATTCATGTAGAAGATATGATTTCAGTTTAACTGCTAATAGTGTGGGGATTGGTGCATCCTCTTATGGCTGTGGTGGTCCCTAGCCATGGCTTTTTGCTGTTTTTAAGCAGAGCTGCACTTTAAGTGAGGAAAATTGGAAATGAGTGATAGATGAAGGCTGTCCTGCTAATCTCAGTCAGTTGTTAAATCACCTGTTCAGAGTTCTGCTTAGCTTTGACCTGGAAGAAGGACCTTAGCAAATCTGAGCATCACTGGGCACACAGGCTGGTGACCAGCTACCTCTGCATACTGTTCAGTGTCTGCATCAATGCAAATATTGCTGTGATATTACTAAGGGCACTTTTTGATTTGCTGATAGTGCATTTTACCACACAAACTATAACTCTTCTGCCTGGCTGCAACATCCTACATACATTTTTAAAGGACATCTTGTACTGTAAACAAAAATAGGTGCTTTAGAGTGATGGCTGAAATAGGATCATTTCCGTACAGGACAGTGGGGGCCACACTGGAGGAAGATGGACTGTGCCATGAGCTCTGGCATTCTGCAGTCTTGATTGTTTTTCTGTGCCTTTTGTTCTTGCATAAAGTGTGAGAAGGATTTCCCCACATCAGGAAGGCACTGAGGCTCCTATACCACATAAAAGTTTCTTCATTAAAAACTTAGTGACTTCTGCCTAAACACAGTGATAGTGCATAGTACAAACAGGTCACAATGGCCTCGTGTTCCATGGTTACTGTTTGAAGTGAAACAGACACAACTGTTGTCCAAGATAGCTTATTTTTGTTCAGTGAAAACAGTCACAAGTGTTTTCAAGGCTCATGATTTTGTTTCTCTTAAGAACAGAGGTGTGAGTCTAACTGAAGAAGGCATTAGTGTAGTGTTCTAAATATGATAATACATAGTAACATGGATGGAAGCTTTCACTGATGCTGTTCCTGAATTAGCAGCACTTGATTTTAGAAATCAAATCACAGATGAGAGATTCCTAGTGCTGATGGCCAGGAAGGATCAAAGAGCTGAATATTGTAACATTGTCAGGTTATGTGGAATACTGCACAATGTCTGATTAAAGTTTTTGGACTCTGCTTTGTGTTCTGTTGCAACCAACAGTCTGAGCCACTGCAAAATTAAGTAGTAAACATTGGCACATATAATGCTCCAAGTTCGAACCTCTTCCCACCAGCAACAACAAAGGCAATACAGATTAGAAATCTAGGTGTTAATAGTGCAGAGTGCAATCTCTGAACACTTGCACAAGGACACTTTTACATGATGTAACCAACAAGTTCAGCAATGCCTGGGTAGATGGAACACTTCATCCCCGGCAGAGAGGGAAGAGCCCACTCCCAGCACCACTGTCCCATGACAGACTGTCAGTTGACTTCGGGCCAGTTCATGAAATGGGCAGACGATGGAAAGCCTACACTAGATTGGCAAGCTGAACTGGTTCACCCTAGAGTCTGATGAGCAGGACAGCTGGTAAAATTGAGGGCATGCAGTGGTGTAGGAGGATAAGGACTCACCATTCTAAGGGCTTTAGGCAGTGACAAGCACCTCAGCTTATCACCTAGCTGAAGTTTAAACTTTGGCTCTTCTAAGACTGAGAGTCAGAAGATTGCAATAAAACTTAGTATATTTTATCACCATCTTTCTGATGAAAGAAAAGAGTTTAATGTTACTGTGATTATCAAGTTCAGATAAATGTTTTCTAGTAGCCAAGAATTGATTGCTATCTCCCTTTAAAAATACACTGTTTCCTATGCAAACAGTTCACGTGCTAAGCAAGTAACAATACATGTTAACTTTGGTCATAATCCCTCAAGACAGCAAATTTATTCTAACTGCTAAAAGAAATCTTGAATTTTGAACGTTCATTGTCACTGTTTGCTGGTAACATCCTTATGAAGATCAGGAAAATCTTTGGTATGTTAAAAGGTACCTTTGATGTGCACAATTTTATTTTCTTTTAAATTATTATTTATTTTAAAGCTTTATTAGGAGTATTGATTTTTATTTTTTCTGGACCCTCTTCTTAACTTTTTTATATGAGTTCTCAAAACATTTCATCAATTAAATACGGTAATGAAGAGTTGTCTGTGAGGGGAGAAAAAAAGGTGGAATACAGAGTCTAGACTTGATAGGACATACAAGGCCACCTTTTTTAAAAAGCAAGTTGGCAATTACATGTCTTCAGAAACAGGACAGATATTTAGCTATCCACTGACTCAGTCCTCCCTTATGTTCTGCAGGCTGCATCTGTCAGGTTTTCATGTAATGGCTTAAAGAAATCCCTTCTGTCCCAGCCTGCTCCTTACAGTCTCTGCTTTTATATGCCGTGCTTTTAATGGAAATATTTGATTGCATTTATTTATGAACTTGCCTTAAACTTTAATTTCATACTTGCATATCAACAAGTCTGTAAATTTTTACAGAATTCTCAAATAGTTAACAATGTGTTCATGAAATATTTCCTCCTATTAAAATCATATGTAGCTTGCTCCAGATAAGGAGTGTGGCTTTAATTTTAAATCTTAGCCAGAGGTGTGTGCCTCCATATGGAGTACCTTTCTCAGTCAAGGAAAGTAACATTCTATGTATATTGATGTAATTTGAAGTACAGTTACTGGATTTTTATTCTCCCCCCCCCCCGTCTTTTTCTTTAACTACTCTCTTTTTTTCCTTCATAGAATTGATGTAACTGAAGTTCAGATAGCCATAACAATGCTGCTCTTGATATCTGCATATGGAGGACCAGCAATATGGGACTATAAGGTAAGTGTATTAAGTGTTCAGAGTTCTTGTGGAGTGTTCAGTTCCTGTAAGTGTTCACAATTCCTGTCGTATTTGAAGCTGTTCTGTACAAGAACCATTGACACCTCCTAGTTGTCTAATGTTCTGGTTTGGGTTATTGTACAGATATAGTTTATTTTGATGTTGTAGTTAACTTGGATATAATGGTGTGACTCCCTATACACAATTTAGAGCTACACAGAGGAAAAAAGACCCCATCTGCCACATATAAACTTCTGATCTGGAACTAATACTCTGCACTTTAGCAAATAGTTTTTTGTTTGGTTTTATGTATTTTGTATATTTTATTGTAGGACATACATTTCTGTTCAGTTAAAAGATCTATTTTAGAATTTAAGGATGAAATGCTTTAATATAATGAAACCATGGGATGAAGTGGGGGGGTTCTGGTTAATTCATATTTATGTGTTGATGCACATGTACTGATTTTTAACAGTTAGTCACAGTCACATAAATATAAATATCTATATTTAAAGAATTGTTTTCTGTCTCTGACTTTTATTCTTATCTTTAAAGATATGCTTTAGTGGACAGTATCAAAAGTATATGAAACTTAAGATCTTCATCCTTTCTAGGGTTTTTATTCAGAAATTTATATTTCTGCTTGGTTACACCACAAGGAAGAGCTGAAACCATTCCATACTATTGATAACCAATACAAAGTAGCCTAAATATAAATCACCAGTAATTAAAATAAATTCATAAGTTTATTCAGCAATTAAATGTTTAGCTAAAGTTTTTTCTTTCCCCATACTGCAAGATGGGTTTTTTCTTGTTTTCAAAAAGCTTATTTTTATGTTGGAAAATAAAGTAGGTGCATTATGATTGATTTTTTTTCTTCACTATTAAAATTTGTTGTTATGCTGTATCTCAAAACACTACGTATTCAAAAATATAGTCAATGGTTTCAATTTATTACTACTTCTTTTTTTAATCCTCTGCTGCCTTTGGAAGTTTCCTTGAAACTGCAATTGATTCCAAAAGGTAACTGTTTAATTAAAATTTGTATCTGGAGACTATTCATGATAGTCTCATGATTTGCAAAGATACAGCATACAAATAACATACCAAAACACACAGCAGGCAGATGGTGTTTGTGTTTCCTGTGGTTCAGTGTTGTGTTATCCAGTGAAACAGAAGGAACTGTCCTCCTTCCCCTTCCTATACCCTGGTGGTGCAGTAGTCTGTGTCAAGTTTTTGTTTATATAATAAAAATGTTTGGAGAACATAGTATGGAGGAACAGAATAAGATCCAACTGAACTCAAAAGTTGAGTTTAAACATTACAAAATATATTTGTTGTTTCCTTAGTAAGGAAACAAATTCCAAACACTGTCCTCCTGAGCTTGTTCTCGGGAAAGCAAGAATTCAAATAAAACATTTGTTTAATAGGTACAAGTGGTTTCTTTAATCACTTTTTTTAAAAAAGGTGTTGTGCTTAACCTCTGATATCTTTCTCTTGTTTTGTTGTGGGTTTTATGTTTTGTTTTGGGGTTTTTTTGTGTTCTGCTAAGGTCCCTTTGGTGGGCTTAGAACTGAAGTTCTTTGCAGTTATTGGCATCCTGTGTGGAACAGCACTTTCATGTTTCAATTACTTCCGTGTCATCTTTGGTGGAGGGGTTGGAAAGAATGGATCTACAATAGCAGTAAGTTGCTCTAAAAATCTGAATGAGGTTTTAATAATTTATGTCCATAATTTATTGCATTTCAGATGATCATAAGGGTTTAATTTGTTTAAGCATTCAAGCAAACAGGCATGTCAGTGTTGGATGGCTAAAGCAAAGATTTCATTATCTACCTTCTTTCTGCCTGCTACTGGATTTCTTCTGTCTTAGGAACGAGCAATGAATTTTCTTAGCAAATTGATTAGTGGTCACTGCAAAGGATACTAATAGCAGTGGCGTAATCCTGACGGACTTTTCCAAGTCTTGGCAACTCTGATTTTGTTTACTGGAATTTGCAGTATGTGTAAAATCTGGACCTTCCTGTGTGACTGAAGTCTAAGACAAGTTTTCTGTCCATTTACATTTCAGGGAACAAGCGTTCTTTCACCAGGCCTGCACATTGGACTACTTATCGCGCTGGCCATTACAATTTATAAAAAGTCTACAACTCAGCTGTTTGAAAAACATGCTTGCCTATATGTCTTAACATTTGGGTTTGTGAATGCCAAAATCTCACAGAAGCTGGTGGTAAGGATTTTTGTTTCAGTCCTAAACCTCTTAAAAATAAACTAGTTCTTGGCTTAGCACTTGCTGGATCAGCAGGCACTGTGCAAGTTTTCCCATTCTGCTCTGCCACTGTATGCCCAGTTTCATTATGACCAAGACACTGAACTAGACTCAGAGAGATTACATATGACACTGATGCAAATGCATACTTAATGTTGAAGGTATTGGTTAGAGCTTTCAGTTCTGTTTAACTTACTCCTAGAAATACACGGTCTGTCTTTAACATCCTAACTGTGGTCCCTCAAACCTTACTAATAGTGCTGTGACTTCTGATTTAATTATCTGAAATAGGAATTTACTTTAATCATTAAAATGCAGAAATGAAAATTTCAGTCTTTATCTTTTTTTTATATGTAAAAACCTTATCAACAGATAAAAAACTGCCTTACTATGTATTTACTAATAACAGTAATCCAGCCAGCTCTTTTTTTTTTGCTCCCAGCATGACATTTTTCAAACACTAGAATAAAGAGGTATTTGACGAATTTCTTGCTAAACCCAGTGAGCTACTACCTGTCCAAGAAAGAGAATGCTGATTAGAATACTGAGCCTTAAGATTGAACTTGAGGCAGTTCACCTGTTGTGTCAAACAGATGAACTTCCTTGCTCATTCCTTGCTTATTCCAAGGAGCCCTGTGTCCTTGCAGCCAGCAGTCACCCCTATGTGTATGTGCCCTCATTCATGGACATTTATGAGCAAACCATGTTTCCCTTAGTGCCTTAGATGTAGCTTTAAGGGCAATCTGCTCCAGAGGCAAAACTGTAAAGGTAGTAGGGAGGGGATTTTGTGGGTTTAGCCCTCACAGTTTTCTAATACTGTTTCAGGGTGTCTTGCCCTTCAGGCACTCTGGAGTGAGCAAACTGCAATAAAAACTGAGGGTGGGACCAGGTGGGAGGCCCAGTGGAGACATGAGCTGAGATTGGTGCAGTTTTTGTGAATGTGCCAGGGCTGCTCCATGGACGCTAACCCTGCAGTGCAATCCTCTTGCACATCACTCCAGATGTACACCAGGAACTGCTCTTTCCAGCAGATCCTGCTAGCAGGAGAGATGCATCCTTGGCTGGCTTAGTGTGGAAGCCTTTGTCAGCTGCTGTCCTGGTTGTGTTTGTGGTTTGCCCTTAGACTGGAACACTCACAGGCTTCTCTGTGAATTCTGCTGTTCAGCAAAGATTTGAACATGGTATGTTCTTATGCTAAGAGACCACTTTGTTCACTGGAACCACTGGATACTTTATTTATACTTGCTGAGTATCCACAAACAAGGAAGTAAGGAGCGACAGAGTGATTATTTTATGGCAAACTTGGCACTCAGACAATTTTAAGCATCCTGGTATGACTCTTCTTAAGTCTTTTATTAGATCTCCAAGTTTTTACAAAGAACTCTTCTTCTGCCTCTTATTTAAAAGTAAGCTCAAGTTATCTCTAAGAATGCTAAGTATGGAAGGAGTAAGGTGTGTGTGTGGAGAACAGATTTCTTCCCTTTGCCCCCAGTAATGTTGTCTTGGTCAGTCTGTAAAGTGTCTGCGCATACATCACTATCTTTACTAAACAGTGAGAAAAAAATCTTATCACCTAAGCAAAAGTTTGCTTCCTAGTTAACTTTTGGCTAGGAAAGGCCAAAATTTTCAGGTTAGACTTGAAAACATTTCAAGTGGATAGTACTTGTTTTTAGTAATGCACTTGCATAGTCTTAGCCTTCGAATACAATGCTGAAAAATTTAACTGGGGAACCCCACCTGCAGGCAGCTGAAATGCACTGGTACAGATGTAACTTACAAGAGAGCATTGCTGGGCAAGGGGGTCATGCCAGTTTCCCTTTTTTCCTTTTTTTTTTTTTTTTTTTACATAGGTGGCTCATATGACAAAAAGTGAAATCTGTCTTCAGGACACTGCGTTTATTGGGCCAGGACTTCTGTTTTTGGACCAGTACTTCAACAGTTTCATTGATGAATATATTGTTCTATGGATAGCACTGGTAAGTGTTTTATACTTTTAATTTGCGCCATAGTTAAAGGAATGGATTGAGAATTGTCTTGCAGTTCTGCTCTGCCATTTCTGACTTGCTCATATTTCAGCTGTTGCTGTGGAGGGAGTGCCAGGGTACCATGTAAACATGTATTTTGGGAGCTCACTGGCTTTCTTTCTTTGGAACAGAGATGTGAAAGTAAACATACAGCTCTCTCTTGCAATTATGCTTTAGTTGTAGTGGGTTTTCAAAGTTGTTCTATGAACTGCAGACTGACCTTTGTTTATCAGACCTTGTAAGTGTTTTGGGTGTTAGAGTTTTGTGGTGGTTTTGTTGTATTTTGTTGGGTTTTTTTCTAAACTAGACCACTATGTAGCTGTATGTTAAAATGATTGTTACATTTGTCACTTGGATAGATCCTGATTAAACTATAACATGCTTATAGTAGGGACAGTTGGAAAAAAATGGATTTTTTTTTTTAACCTGCTCTGTTTTGTTCTTTTGAAGTTCATATCCTTGTTTGATATGCTGAGATATGCCACTGGTGTGTGCCTACAGATTGCTGCTCATCTTCATATACATGTCTTCAGAATTTCATCTCATCAAGCTCCTGAACAGGTTCAAAACCATAATGACTGATTAAATAGGTCAAGGACGAGAGAAGAAGCAGTTAGGGAAATGTTGAATGAAGCAGCCTCTCTGTTTTTGGGAAGACAGATTAAGCTTTTGAAGAAAACAGACTCAGGAGAAAGTTCATCGTGCTCCAGGCATTACCAGATGTTAGAATTAGTAGTTACAAAGTTCTGCAGATACTATTGTGATGAGTACTTTTGAACCAGGATGTATTTCCCCCTGTGTTTCAGACCATTAATACCACATTTGAAAATGTTGCCATTTCCTGTTTAGGTAACTTAATTTTGCACTTCTCTTCTGCTGAATGTAGGCTGCAAACCAAGGTGCTACCAACCAGAATTCGAAGAGGAATTTCACATTTCCCTAGACCTAGTGACTAATACTGTAGTATTAGTTTCTAAACTTTTCTTGGAACTGCTCTGAAGTGATAGCCACATGTACCCATGAATACAGTACTGCATTATTAAGACTGGTAAAATGAGGCAGCTGTGAGGTAAAACCACTCAATCTGTCTTCTGGTGTTTCTAAGGAACAAGCTGCTGGATCAGTAGATGAAGGAGGTACAGCTCAGGAAAATTTTCTTCTACTTCAAAGTACTGTTATGAGTGCCTTTAGGATTCATGCATTCTCTAGCATCTAAATATATCACATATTGCTACCACATAAAACTGTAGCTCATACTTTCTTTCAAGGCCAGTTTCTGGTTTTGTAGTCAAAAAAAGATTTGTCTCATTACACTTCATCATTGTCTAGCCTACAGGTAGCTGTGTAATTCAAAGATACTAACTTTATCTACCCTAGTGTGTATCTGTGAAACTAGGCAAGTGAATGACAAAGTTAATTGATAACTTAAATGACTGCAGCTCTAGCAGTGCAACTCATCCATGTGTATTTCCCTCTGTGGTATTTTTGCTATCACTGTGTTCATCTACCTTATAATTGATGTAATTGTCTTGTAGCTACCACTGTACTTTATCCAAAAAAAACAGCACAAAACTGAACCATAATGTAAAACTCCAAAACAGGAAATCAGGCCCACTGGCTAACATGTGCCTAACTACAGGGCTGTTTTCATTAGAGAAAAGCTAAATAAAAGTACCTTGTTATCTTTATGAACAAATTGTTACTTGCACACAAACCCTATAAGCTTAAGCTCCTTTAAAGAGGTACTATTTGAATATGATTTATGTAAAAATCTGTTGAATGTAAGTGTCCATTACTGCTTCAGTTGGTGATATGTACCTGATCTCCGAGTTCATGAAATCCTTCCTGAACTGTTCAATAAAGCATGCTACAGTTTGTTTTAAAATACTACCACTGCAGCTTCCAAACTGCACATTAATTAAAAAAGACTTCCTGGGGTGTTCAGGGAACTTTAGTGGTGGTGTATTGTCTGTTAATCTGGAGGGAATAAAGTAGCATCTACAGCACTCCTGCCCAAGAAGAATATAACGATACCCTTGAGGGATAACTGTAACAGTTACTGCCAAAGGACTAGAACTCTAAGTGATGAATATCAATTCTGAATGAATCCTACTACTCCTGTTTGAGGCCGGGAAAGACACAGCATCTACACGTGAATTTAGCCTGAACACAGGCCCTGGGCAAATAGAAAAGAAAATGGTAAAGACCATTTTAGTTTGGCTGAATACTGTCAAAAATTAACCGCCTGATGAAAAGACACAGGCACCTTCTTTAGAGTGGGATGACTTGGTTCCCCAATGGTCAAAACTGTGTCATGTCATAGTAGTTATAAGTAATTTTAAGGATATGACTGAGGTATGTGGATGATAGGAAGCTAATTCAGCCATCAATCAGAAAACCAGAAACATGAGTCAATACTAACAATAAAAACAATACTAACAAATAAAACCAGAAACAGGAAGTAATACTAACAAACAACATCCTATTGAAGATAGGAAGCAAAATCTGTTAACTATTTCATAGCATCCTCCAATTGTCCTTAGGGGACTGAGACACATCAGCCCATATTGCCTCATGCCTCACTGTAGCAATGTAACTTCCATAGCTGCTCCTTCCCTGAATCCTGGCAGAGACAGAAGGAGGAGTTCCATACCGGTAGCTTGTTCAACTTCAGTTGCAACCTAAGAGCTGAAGTTTCTGCAAGTTAGTCATCTCTAATCTGACTTCCAGAGCTGAAGAACCATCAAATGACTTGATTCTGAACTAAAAATGCTAGTAAGCGGAGAAGAATATGGTTTTGAAATATGTTGCTATGAAAACATCACATTTGTGTGTGCGGCTGTGTGGATGGTTTTTGTTTTATCTACTGTTGTAAATCAAAGCATTAAATGTGTTAGCAACTAGCTAATTTGTGAAAGTGGATATTCAGGTGTAATGGTTTTCAGTAGAAACAAACTGCATGCACACTAAGCCAGTTGTTTAATTTATATTTACTGTAATGAGATACAGGAAAGATAAATGCTTTACCCTTAAAACTTAGGCCTCCCTAAATTGCTAGTCACTTGGAATTGCAAAAAATAATATTCCATTTCAAAGGCTTGTAACAGCTTGTACTAAATAAATGAGGTAGATTTCTTCTAGCAGTGGCTCTACAAGAAGTATATACCCCAAAATGCATAGTATTTAATTATGCTTACTGGAGCTGATACATAAAACTCACCCTTCAACTAAAAAAAACCCAACGTTTTCTGGACAAATTACAGCAGTTCATAAATACCTTACTAATACAAAGATATTGCAATGCCTAGCCTAACAAAACAGTAACAAACTTACACATCATTAAACAGTCTTACACGAGCTATGTCATACCCTGTGAACTTATAACTGCTGATAGCAGACTAAATGCTGAAACTATAGAAAGTTTCAGCTTGTGAAAAATGCTTCTCTTTGCACAATTTACCTAAAGTCCTAAAGTTAATATGTAAAATCTGGCTAATGCATTTTTAATTAATTCTGCCTATTCTTACAGTTTGGCATTAGAGAAGGTGAAACAATTTTAATAGTCCAGTGCAACTGAAAGTGAATATTAAGTAGTTAAAAATTAACTGGACAGACAGCAAATGGTTTGGTGTCCATACTTCCCCCCCAGTAATAAATTTACTAGTATATGTTCTTACAACATTATCAGACACAAGAATAGAACAATCCATGAAAGCCTTTAAAAGGAACCTTAAAACATTTAAATCTTAACATCCTTCTCTGTGGCTAATGCCTATACTTGTGTCATGTTACTTAGGTACAACTTGTTTCTCCACTGAGCCGTCAGAATAACATGGACTGAAGAGACTTGCGAACAGTTGCCATCTCCTGCTGTTGCTGTGACAAGAAAAGGAGATAATGCTGAACAAATGCCATATCAACATGATTCCTTTGAATTAAATGAATGTCAAATGACTTTTAAGAGAATGTTCTATTTTTGCATTTAACTAAGTTCATAGATCTGATACTTACGGTGTCCATCATAATCTTCTTCTGCAACATAGCCATTTCTTTGCGAAGTTCATTTTGAGCACCAGCTAGGAGATTTTCATTGCTCTTCTCCAGCTCATCCATGCTCTGAGTTAAGAATAATCTTAATTCAGAACTCAATGTCAAAGGGTTAATTTAAAACAAACAAACCAATCATTATTCCTACTACAATTTAATTTTTAGAGTGATCACTCATAAGTGATTAGTTTTGTTACAACCTTGGTAGAAGAATCATCCAGGACTTCATACTTTACATTCCTATTTAAACAATATGGACCCTGTGAAGGAAATGGTACCTCTCCAGTCAGCTTTTGTGAGATCTCAGCTAGTTATTCAGCATTTTAATTAAGGTAAGAGTTCTACAAGAACTTGGGCATCTGTCAGGAATGCTAGGGGGTCAATATTATGACAGCCTTGAGGGACTTGAAATAAGGACTATAAAACCCATTTCTTTGCACACTTCTCTCCAAATAAAACTCACTGGATATCTTCCTTTTGTACATATCATTATGCCTACCTCCGTTTATCTGTCTAGTTGCATTTTCTTTAATCTGTATTTACTTAAGCTTATTTGAGGCTTAAATTCCTTTTGATCTTCTCTGAGGAGAAAAACCAAAGTAATACTTGACCTTCGGTTCAGTTTTTCCTCTTTGATGAAAAATTTTTGACATTTTGAAACAGTTATTATTTATTAATGCTTCTTTAATATCCTCTGTAAATTTTTACTATCTTAAGAGTTGCTCTATTTCAGATATATTTTCCTAAACTACCAGACTTGGGGAAAAAAACCCCAAAAACAAACCCAAAACCAAACCAAACCCCAAGCTTATCCTAACTAACTGAAATTTCAAAATTAGGAAATGACTTGAATAGAAATTAAAGTTTGTCAGAAACTGACAGATTTGAATCCACCCTGTTATTGGGGGCTGCACAGCTGGAAAGCGGCTTGGCAGAAAAGACCTGATGGTCCTGGGAGTCACCAAATGGAACATGAGCCAGCAGGGTGCCCTTGCAGCAAGGCAACCAACAGCCTGCTAGGCTGCATTAGGAAAAGTGTTGCCAGCAGGTTAAGGGAGGTGATCTTTCCACTCAGCACTGGTGAAGCCACACCTGGAGTGCTGGGTCCAGTTCCAGAATCCTTAGTACAAGAGAGACACGTACATACAGGGTAGAGCCCAACAAAGGGCCATGAAGATGATTAAGGGACATGTGAGGAGAGCCTGAGAGAGATGGGACTGTTCAGCCTGGAAAAGATAGTGCGGGGAGTGGGGGGAGGGGGAGGCGTATTTATATACACATAGTACCTGAAAGGGGGGATGCAAAGAAGATGGAGCCAGGCTCTTGAGGTGCCCAGTGACAGGAACAATAGACACAAACTGAAAACAGAGGTTCCCTCTCAGCATCAAGAAACACTTCTACTATGAGGATGACTGAGTACTGGAACAGGCTGCCCCAAGAGCCTGTGAAGTCCCCACCCTTGGAGACAGTCAAAAGCCATCTGGAGGTGTGTCCTGAGCAACCAATTCTAAGTAGCCCTTCTGTACCACCTGCTGGCAAGACCAGATGTCCTTCAGAGGTCCCTTCCAACCTCAGCCCTTCAGTGATTTTATGGTGCTGTGCCTCTGCATTCATTACAAAACCAGTCATTTAGGGTATTTTCATTTTTCTCACAGTTTAAATTTCAAATACCTTAGAAAAGGAGGAGGGAAGGAAATTCTGGGAATAGTGTTTTGTTCTTAGTGTAAAATGACAGGAAAATTTGTCTGTAAAAAAATTTATTTTTTTTTTTGCTTGCTGTCTACTATGTAGCTACTTGATTAAAAAAATACCAGACAATTTAAGAAACTGATTTAATACAGCATTCTTAAGTGATAAGGATCAACTGCCTTCCAAGAAAAATATTTACTATACCTTTAAGAATTGCTCGTAGAGTTGCTTAATGGTTTTCAGTCTCTGACTTTGAACTATTCTTGCCTGTTGAAAAACTTTTTGTTGCTGACGAAGCATATTCTGAAACAGAAGCAAAAGGAAAAGCATAATTGCATTAGTTGTTAACCAAAATGCTTGGACAGCACACCAATGTCACTTTTCAGAATCGGAAATTCTGCCTTCACTTGAAATCTGTGCCATGTAGATCTCTGCCCAGAGTTACCCTTGCCCTTATTAAAGAGAGCTCTTATTAGTGAGACTGGATTAAACCCTCCTAAAGTCCCTTCCAAGCTGAATTATCCCTGTAAAATCCTATGAAGATTGCTATCCCCCACAGTTCCTTAGTGTGCTGCATAGGAAAAAGCAAAACTCACAAATGTGTTGGAAGTAGAAATACAGCAACATCACTTGAATTACATTCCACTGTATAGCTCCTATCCCCTTTCAGTTATCAAATTCTCTTATATTTATTACACAGAGGCGTATTTTTAAGCAATGCATGCAAAAAGACAAGTACTTTCCTTTATTCCTTTGTTCCTTGACCCCTATGGATGCACAGAAACAGCATACATCTTTCTTTTCCATAAATGGTCTTGGCTTTTCTCAAGCCATGTGGTGGTCTAGGGCATCACGTAGTGCCATTTATAAACTTGCAATAAAGTTTATAAATACACTCCTCTTTCCAAACTTAATCATATATTTGTTTAAACTACATAAGGTGTTTTTACATTTCTTGAGTGTCTAAGCAACAGTATTTCCTCCTTGCGAAAATACAGTGAAATTCATGCCATGCTGGAAACCCACCGCTAGTTTTTCTTCCTGCTCCTCTGCTTTTTGCACATCTGTATCCCATTGCTGAAATAGAGTCAGGAACTGCTGGGAGAACTCATGGTTGAGCTTCTGCCTGTAAACAGACACTATCAGTAAGTATGACAAATGCTACAAAGAATTACAAGGAAAGCTAAGGTTCAACATGAGTAGAATAAAAGCTGACATAGATAAAGAAGCAGGCTACTTTGACATCTGACCCTAATTGGACATTGTGTTTTGAAAAACCGAACACACATACAAACTTTGCACGAATGTGGATTATATATATATGAGGAGACAGCACTCACGTAAAAAGGTTAAAAAGAAATTATAACAACTTTTCTTCCTAACAGTGTCAAGTTTTCTGAGATTTACTATGTTCTTCTAACCCAACTACAGATCTTTGTTGTAACACAAGTGGTTTATAATGCAAAGTTGATTAGCCATTCATTAGTTCATGATGCTCTAAGTTTCTCTATGTAAATTTAAATTATGTCTATACAAGTTTCATATGTATATATATATGTAGAACACCACCACCAAGACAGTTTTAAGTATTGCTTTCAGTTTTCAGCTGTATCATTTTTCAGTTTGCTCTACCTGTAGTATCAGATGTAATAATTAAATATGTCTTAAGAGGGGAGATGAATGTTATGTAAGGTGAAAATTATTTTCTTTTTAACCAGAATACTATTAAAGTTTTACTAAACATTTTTCAGTTTTCAAGTAGAAACAGAAAATTCCAAAGTGGAAAAAACCCCACATTATTTTAAAAGACAAACCATCAAAAAGTCACTTTTCATAAAGATAAAATCAGCTTTTTAGCATACCTTGCCCTCAAAATTCCGAATCTTAAGTTTCTTTATTGAAAAGAGAATATGCTAAACTATTACTGTCAGTTTAACGAAGTGGACACAACTGGAGGCAGCAGCGGCCCTGAACAGATATTTAACTAGTAGATACAGTACTTGCTATTTGATTGCAAGAAGACAGACCAACTATCCATGCTGTGACATGAAAGGGATCTGGTTCCACAGGTTTGAAAACCCAGGGTAAATGTTACCTTTGCTCCTGCTGCGTTTTCCAAACATGTTCAATCTTCTGGTTACTGGTTTTGAGTGAAGCTTTTGTATACATTTCTAATCTTTTCCTCTTAGCTAAGAGAGCCTTGTTAATGTCAGCTAAAAGTCAAAGAATATTTAGAAATTAAGCATAGTGGGTACATTGACAGTTATTAAAAATGCTGATGAGTTACACTTTGGAGAAGCAAATGAGGTGTGTTCTAACAGAAAGAGGGCAGTGTGATCTGGGCTGTGTCCCTCAACCTGCTGTTGGCACTGGTGTGAGTGCTGCTTCCCACAGCCCCTCATATCCCCTAACTAACCTTTGGGGCTGGAGCTGCTCATTGCCCAGCCCCACAACAAGTGTAGCATCTCCTTCAAGTCCCACCTCTCTCAGACGCCAGACCAAACAGGACCTAGTGGGATGTGACTCAGCTGTAGCTTCTTTGATTCTCTCAGGCCCGTGGGGGGTCCAGTGTCAGAGTGGCTTTGGACAGACACACACAGTGAACTGGAACTCCAGTGGTTTGAACTCGGGGCAGCTGCAGGGTTTCCATTCTGCACACTTACATCAGATCATGACACACTGTCTTCATGTGCTTCCCTACTGATTACTATGGTCCAATATACACCTCTAATGTATCACCTATGCACATTCCAAAGTGGAAAAAAACCCACATTCTATAATTAATTAAATAATTCTAAAATAACTACACATTCATTCCTGGAACACTGGAAGCCCTATTCAGTCAATTCACAGTGCATAGTTACATTGTATTTGGACATCTCACAGTCTATAAATTCTCTATTCAAAGCTAGAGATATCTTGCACAAACCTGACTCAGTACAAACATCTTGCCTCTTCTCTAGTATCTAATGATATTTCAGTTAACGTCATCAAAATCTTCATCACTTTAGCTGCACGACTGTGGTGCCTACTCAGTTTCCAGACCTTCAAGGAATTTAGTTATGCTGACACTTTTTAATTATTTTTCCTAGAAAAACCACACCTGTTTCAGAATAATATTCAAATCACTTGGATTTCAGAAATAAATTAAAGGTAGTATGTGGTTACTATCACTGTGAACATATTGAATGAACAACAAGCTATTTTTCATATTTTGAAGAGACTATTATTTTGTATTAATATAAGTTAGTGTGTTTGTTTCGCTTTAATTTATATTTGGAGATTTAACAAGTCTCAGGTTAAGGTTAATAGTTTCTTTTCCTTCTCACTACAGATTTCAGGAAACACCTGTCAAACTTCTCTCATTTGCTGAGGCATCTGCCCCTGCTAATGCCAAACCTACTATTTTGTGCAGACAGCATCCTCTCTCTGATCCATTCACTTTCCTTCCTTCAACCCTTCCTTTCCTTCCTTTCTTAAGTCTTAAATTACAAGCAATCATAACTTTTTAACATCCTCCTCTTATCTAAATTGCCAGGTCTACAATAGCATTCTATTATGCAATACAAAAGCTGTAATTTTGTGACAGCAAAAGCTCTTCATGCATTAAAGGAATTTCTTTACCTCCTTAAGATTGACATGCAAGTAATGACTCTGTACAGCTTTTTTATTACATACAATCAAAGTATTAATCAGGTACTGAGAATGGAATATTGACATTAAGATGGTTTCCCTTACTTCCACACCTTTATGATATTTTCTTAAACTGTGATGGGTATTATACATTCTTAACAAGTGAAACGTGTTTTTTCTCTAACCTGTCAGCTATCTAGAATTCAGCTGGTAATTTAAGTAAAGCCATCTGAGAATCTGATTATGACTATACTAAATTCTGCTAAGAGACACGCATAAATCTCTCATCAGTGGATGACTGGCATTATATACCCTCATTATTTGGCTCTTCTATAAATTCGTACTCTTCCTGACTGCTGAAATTCTCTTATCTGTCCATTACCAATTCTCTAGATTTCTGAAGGTGCTGAGTACAGACTACTCTCTCGTTCTCTACAGCAACTAAAGTGTACTTCCAAAACTGCTTGTCTAGAATTAGAACCATTTGTTCTACTGCGCTGTTCTATTCACATATCTGCTTCTATTCACATATACATGCCCCTTATTTCTCACTCGAGTCTTGCAATCCTGACTACCCTCTACATCACCGTAACAAAAAATTGAGTGAGAACATCTAACTCATATTGCCCCCCTTCTCTACAATACAGTCACTACCTCTTAAACTTCATCTTAGAATTGGAATTATCAAAAGCAGTCATACATCTTTCCCTTTGCCTTTGTACTTACCTACACTAATAGTTACAACTCACTTTACGTGCTATTATTGTGCAATTATTCCCTTCTCTTCTTTCCTTTTGCTCTACGTAGGTATAAATGTTTTTTCCAAAAACTGGCTTTATTCAGAAATGCTGAAAAATGCTACAAAGACTGGTCATTTTATGTAATTCTTGAAATTTATTTTATGGTAAGAAGTTACTGCCAATCCTGCAATTCTTTTTTTCTTTTTAAAATTTATTAGAATGTAAATGTACTTACCTCCAAACCTTTCCAGCATATTCTGTACTTCACCCCTACAAAACAGTGTTTAAAATTTTTATTTGCCCCTTTTCTAACTTTAGAGTAAGACCTATTGTATATGCTTAAAACTAATTATATTCATGTGCCTATTACTTGTAAGCAGCCACAGAGCTGCTACTGCTGTATGAAGATAAAATAATTACACTCTTTTTGTCCTCCTGTGAGAGGTCTGTTTTTCAGACTAATTTGCTTTTATTAAAGAAAATAATACAATCTATTAACTTACTCCCCAGTAAAAAGGTGCTATTAGGCATTTAAAGGGTATTGAGAGAGCATTCAATAAATAAAATTATTCTCTATACAAAAAGAAAACACAAAGGGTATTTGGAACATCCATCCCAGAGAGTATGACTGGCACAGTAAGAAAAATCCAAGACAAATAATATCAAGTTTGTTTTTACAGCACCTTTAAGATGATAACACCACTGTGTAAGGCAGTGGTACAACAGAGTAAAAACAATATCTTCAACTCAACAGTTATAATTTGCTACAAAACTGTTCCATACACTCTTATTACATTCACACTGCCTATAAATATTAATTTTCATAAAAATTATCTGTATAAAGAATTTTTTTTCTTGCAATATTTGGATCATTCGAAGTACTGGTAATATCTTCAAGGAACTAAAATCAGAGGGAAAAAATAGTGAAATTTAATGAACAATTTATCAACAATTTAGGATAAAACAAGTATTTTTTAAAAGAAACAAAAATTTTAAGAACTCACACAAATATATCAAATTTTTATGTATGTTCAAACATATCTACAAAGAAATTGCAGAATTACTAATTTTAAAAAGTTATTCTTTTTTTACCTACAACTACTGTATTATCTTGATGTCTGTATGACAGTTGATTTTTGAATCAAATACTAACCAAACCAAAAACAAACAAAGCAAAGTAAGTATAGTGAATAACTAAAACTGGTATCTACGTGCTTATTTTTGTAAAAAACCCCAAACACCTAACCTTACCCCACATCATCTGGAACCACATGAGTATTCACCAAAGGTCTTTTCTTTCCATGCTTGTCCATTACTGGTGTGTCACCTTTGGAAAAATTACAGAAATATTTACAAAAATGTATTTTGTGGGGGTTGTTTGAGTTATTAAAAGTGTAAATACTTTTCTGTAATGCCATTTGTCTGCACATGTCTCATGGGTCTCAGTTCCCATCAATAACACATGCAGCTCCTAAAATTTCGAATCTGGAGTTGACAGGTGGTGCTGAAGTATTCTGCAAGGCCAGATTTGAGCTGGCACTGCTTTGAGTTCCTCTACACTAGTCTCAGCCAGTTTTACTTTCTCCACTATTTCACCATTACTCCCATTTCACAATATAACAATCATCAGAAAGATAAAAATAACATAAAAAACAAAAAAGACAAATATGTTAGAATTTTACTGTAAAATAAGTACCGATATTCTCTCTAACCCTTAAAAAGCAAAACCACAAATAGATAGTTATATTATTAAAAAAAACTAAAAAATCCTTGGCTGTTGGATTTCTGTTAATGGCAGGGAGAAGTGGGACAGGAATTTAGTCTAAATGACTGAAGAGGAGGAGTTAATGAGAAAAAAGCCCAAAGATAATTGCTGAAAGACAAAAATTCAGAAATGGAGTTACATCAAACTTTACAAAAAACTATCATGGGATGAATGTGAACTGCACTTTTAATCAAAGTCCAATTTTTTATGACATTCCTTAAATTTAAACAAGCATCCCTCATCTGATTTATTTTCTTTTCGCTTCAGCTTTCTCTTCTTCTTCCTTTCTTTTCTTTGGTTCAGACTCTTCCTGAAGTACTCTTAAGCCTGCCAGACTCTAATTACCTTATGTGACTCAGCACTCCATACAAGCAGGCAGAGCTCTTCTGCTCTGTCCTGCTCTCACAATGTTCTATGCAGCCAGGTGACAGAAGGATATGGCATTAAAATAAGGTAACATGTTAATGTAACAACATTCTACTCTACTGAAGACTCCACCTGTAATTTCATGACATGATAGTGCGCTATACAGTGCTATTTATTGTGTTCTCTCCTCGTCCCAATCAAAATTACACAGTATAAATTATACTATATGCTAGAAAATTGTACAGCTGGTTGTCTCAAGCATTATGAACCATGCTTGCTCAGACAGTGGCTGACACAGAAGTGTCCACCTTTCTATTCATAGTCAGAAATGTGGTAAACTTCACATTTGAAGAATGTGCTAAAAGAGTCATGTAAGCACCTTCTCTAATATCTTCCTCTGATCCACTCAGTTCTTTTCTATCCTCCTCAAAGTCATAGGCAGGTATGGTCTGTTCTTCCTGTGCTGGTTTACCAGCTTTTCCTCCATGCTTTCTTCCTGATGGTGCCATAATGAGATCTTTTCTTACTGAAACAATATATTGTATTTGTTACACAACTTTCCCCACAACAGTTTGAAGATAAATATGATTTCATGCTTACATGGACCTGTTATGGATACCTCCGTAATAACCTCCACCTGTAGGGATATGCAAGCAGTCAAACTGTTTTAGTTTCGAGGTATTCCACAGCATCACCTATCAGTGGTGTTTTAAAAAAACGATAAAAAAAATGCCAGGGCTCGTGGGAACACACTTGATTCTGCTGAGAAAGAAGGAAGTAAAGTATCCATTTTCTTAAGATGCCTGCCTGCTCAGCCTCTGCATTTACTATACATTTTGTCACATCCAGTACTACATTCCCCAAAAGCTATGCCAATATTCTATTCTACAAAACACAGAAATGATAAACCATAAAGCACATTGTGATTCTACGAGCCATCCCACACTACAGAGGCAAATATACAAATTCTTATGCCATTTTTAAAGGTCTTGGGTAACTTTCAGGTTCTGAATGATCTTTCTTTATAGCTATTATACCTCTGCATTCTGTAACGTAACTAATGCCATTTCTATGCTGGCAAACATTTTACACATACACTATCCTCTTAAAAGATATTAATTTATTTACTTAATATTAATTTTTATATATTCTGTGTATTTTTATAAATATTCAAGGAGGAAAAATCTATTTAGAAGAGAAAGAGCATAGTTGTAGTCACTAGATGCATGACTGACAAAATACTATCATTTTATCAGCAATAGAAACAATACACAACAGGGAATAGAAAGCTACTAAATCTGTGTTGAAACATTTCTTCTTGTTATCTTTGATAGCAAGAGCTATGAGGTATTTCGAGTTGTCACATGACATTTCCTTTAAAAAATTCTTCAAAAAACTAACAGGATTCCTTGGAGGATGGAAACATATCAGCTGCAAGTACCGTGTTTTCCAAACTGAGCAAGCTATGGCTCAGCAGTGGGTAAACATCATTCTAGACACAATTCAGCACAGCTAGAAATATCAGGTTTTCCACAAGCCAGGGCACAGACATCTGAGAATTAAGTGCATGCACTGAAACTGAGAACTCCAGTAAAGATCTTTTGAATTTCCAGGACTGTGAAGTCCCCCAATCATTAACAGCTCTCTCACACACCTGAGTTTCCTATTTCTGGTTGTTTTTTTTAAAATTTGTCCATAGCTGTGGAAATACATTACACGGATCTATACAGCATGGCCACACTAAGCTAAGGAACACTGGTTTTCAATAGGCAGCTTTCTCTGAGGTTGATGCTTCTGTGTGTAATGTGAAGATTCTCCGACCTTACAAGTGTCTTGGAAAACAAAAGCAAAACATCTTTAAATTATTAATTGGAAAAATCAAAAGCCCCTGCTTTAAAATTACCCTCAAATGAGAGAAAACTTTCAAGACTCCATCTGCTCTCCCACTACTGTGCTTGTTGAAAACACGACGTAAGGAGGAGGGTCCTGGTGCATCTTTGAACTGCAGGCACGTATTTCATCTGACACACTGGCACTTTTCTCAGTTTACTAAGTTTACAATCAGTTCACAACCCACAGCTCCCCCAGGCCCCCCACACAGGTGTAAAACAACCTCGCCACGTTGCAAACCCCCCGTTCCATCCTGTCTGTGCCTGCTTTTGCCTATTCAAGGATCCCCAATACAGAGCTGTGGGGGTGTTTTTGGGCAAAACTCACCTTTTCGTTTTCACCCCGCCCCGCAAAGTTAACAAATGAAAATAAGGAAGACATGAAACCAACCGGTGTTTGCGTGACCTCCCCCACGGTGCCTGTCCCCCTCAGCGCGGCCCCTCACGCCGCGCCGGCCGGCACAGGGCACTCCCCAGCCCCGCCGGGCTGCCCCGAGCCCTCGCCCGCAGCCCCCACGGCTGTCCGCGGCTCCCCGGGCTCTGGAGAAGGGCTGCGGGGCCCTGCGGGGCGCTGCGGGGCGCTGCGGGGCTCCGGGGGGCTCGGCGGGCTGTACGTGCCGCGGAGCGCCCTCAGCGCTGCGGCCGCGGCAGGAGGCGGGAACGGGGCGGGAACGGGGCGGGAACGGGGCGGGAACGGGGCGGGGCCGCGCCCGGCACGGAGAGCTCACCTGCCTCCAACTCACCGGGGTTTGCCCGACAGGGCTGTGATTTATCACCCAGACAACAAAAAGCCTTCAGAACAAGAAGTTATTCTGGTGAATGAGGCTAGGGTGTGGTACCACACGGCCATCTCCCCACAAGTCATTGCAAACAGGCAATGCTTTTCTGTCAGATTGACTTCACAAACCACAGGTTTTACGCTTCGGATTCTTCTACTGTTCTCATTTTCTGTCCCCGGCCACTTAAGGTATATCGCTTTTTTGCTTACACCATTCAGTTTCCTAGCACCTAACACCATTTCAGCTTCCAGTGTTCTCACTAGCCCCAGCCCTCAGAGAAGTTTTATTCAGTGCTTCATTCGGCAAGTTTAAGTTTTCGCTGGGTCTGCCTGGGGTGGAGTGGCCTCTCCTCACAGCACCCCATGCCTGGCTCTGTCCCCCCAGCCAGGAAAGGTGCGACACACTGGCAAGCAGCTTTGCTTAAACAAAAATCCTTTGCAGTGACAGCTGAGCTACCTGTGCAATCTCTTTATTCGTGCATAACTTCATCAGGAAAAAGTGCCTTGAAAATTTCAACAAAGTTTTCCCAACTATTTTGATTAGAATGGCAACTTAAAAAAAAAAAAAAAAACAAAACAAAACACAAAACAAGCCAAAAACCAAAACAACAAAACAAAAACCAAAAACTAGTAAAACTTGAATCTACCTAATAGTTTCAAGTGTAAGAAGCAATCAAAGCTTTCTTGTATTTCTTGAAATGTCTCATTTTCTGCGAGGCTGAAGTACTGAAGATTTGAACTACTTATCTATTTTCTACATAAGTATTGCTAGCATGAAATGTAACCTTAACAATTAAAAGTGCTTGCATTTTTATAGTGCTTAAAAGTTTGATTCTACTTTGAAAACAAATTCATGCTTCAAATTAATATTAAATTATTATAATTGGAAGGTTTTAAAGGAAAAATAAGGATCCATACACATTACTAATTTATCAAAATGGGGTTTTGTGTACTATAAAAAAGAAACAACAGACAAAACTTCCATCACATTTTAGTTAATTTCAAAGCAAACCAAGTATCTTACAATACATATGCACATACATTTTGTACATCATCATCTGATTACAAAAATTAATGCTTTTTTGAATGCTGCTTACACAATTAACTGAAGATACACCACGAAAAATTTCTGCTTGAAAAGATTCAGCACCCCTTTCCCACATAAAACCACACTACTCTGATGTCTCAGCAAAACACAAGGCCAAGCCCTGTTAAATTTAAAACCACCAAAGCTTTGTATATCAGTACAAATATTGTTTACCGAAGTGAAACACTGCTCCCATATTTTTCTACTTTAAAAGTTTATTACCCATTCGTATAGAGAGGCACTTTTCCTTTTATACTTACAATCCTCGTAAAATGTTACTCCTTGATCATTTTCATTTGATTACAACCCTCTCTTTGTAATCAAGCCAAGAAATAACATCACTGTATTCTTTGGACTAGAATACACCAGACAAAAAATATCTTTCAAATAACCATTAGATGTTCTATTATTGTGTCATTTTTTTTATTAGAATACATTTCTTCCAAACCCCAATTAAATACTACAAATAGAGAGATGAATTGTCACTGTGCTTTAAAGAATGTCAACGTCTATAAATGTGTACTAAATTTAAATGACAAGTTACATAATTCTCAATTTTCCTGTAGGTCTAAAAAAAGCAGCAATGAGAGAAATTTGCAAAATGCTTTGGAATGCAAGATCAAGGACTTGTTAAGCTGATCCCAAACAACTTTTCCTTCCAACATTTTATCTCATTGGCAACATCCACTGCAATAAATGCAGTTACATTTTCTTAGGTAACCCTTTTTATAAAAAAGGATAACATGGCCATGGAACTAAGAGTTGTAACGTAAGACCTGTTGAAAGCTGCCTATGTACAGCTTTCCTGCAATTATTTTTCTACTGTTGTTTTGCATTGTCACAGCTCCAAACAGCTTTTATATCATGAAGAGTACTGCAGAGATTCTAACTGTAGGTGCATGATTTTTTTTTCTTCATATCAACGTAGTTAAATGTCAAACCAGAAAAGACACTTATGAAAGAGAGATTTAAAATGCTTAATCACATCTTGAGGTAGACTGATCTCCAAAATAAAGCTCTTCTACACTTTGATTCGTTCATGACCAGCTTCTTTTTGGATCCTTCTCCTTGGAAAAATCTTTCTTTTAAGTGCAATTAGCTGAGGAGAGAAAAAATATAATATGTAGTTCTCTGCTGGGCCAAAGGTCCACAGCTGGTCAGGTTTTCATTTAGAAACTATAAAATCTGTACCATTCAGAGTAAGTAAGTTAATACTGTACTTTTATTTTTTTCATTACACAGGAAAAACATCTTTTTACTCAAATTCATCTGTTAGGCGTGCACATTTCCACTGGGCTTCCAAATAATCAGAACACAAGCAGAAAGTGAGAAATACAGTATGCCTATATTCTGATTATTTTAAAGGTAATCTCTGTATTGAAGTTAATGCTGGGCTACATTCAGTTTCTAAAAGATCAACACAGAGTTGGCATCTTAAAAGTATTTATATTCCTAACTGTAACACTGAGTTGAGTATTCCCTTCCAAAACCAAGTTACTAATGGAGTTTTTTAATATATACAAGAGACTGAAAATCAAGGGAAAGAGTCATGCAAAAGTTACAGGTGGGAAAAAAATAATAATCAAAAGCCAACCTTTCAAGAATTACACCCTCTTCATCAGACCACGGAAAGTGTTACTTAAGGCCCCAACCTGCAAAGAATTACCCATATGATTTGTTCCATTGACTCCCTCTGAGTTTAGCAGGACTAATCATGTTCAAGAAAGCCATTTTAAGCTTGCAGAAGTGGAGGGGTTTTTTCCTTCGAGTCAGATTAAATACCTTTTGAATTCAATAGGAGTCTTTGCAATTACATAGGGAAAAGATTTTGATTAGGCCTCTAAATACCTTCAGGTTCTCTTCAGGACTATAGTATTGCTATTACTTAAGTTTCCTTCCTGTTAATTTACTTTGCACTTTTGTATGTCAATAGACTAAGGATTTCAAAAGCAAGTACTGATTTTGAGCATCCAAATGTAGCACACTGAACATGGATTTGTCAGTCACAAGGCACCTGAGAAGGATATACCACTTTACCCCCATAGGACTTTCTTTTCTAGGAATCTCAACATGATGACTTAAAAATTGAAGCAACCTAATCATTATTCATGTAACTTCTTTACTTCTTTTATGAAGGAAAAATCCTAGCTACTCTTCAAAACTTACTTAAAAAATTCATCTGATGTTATCCTAAAAATTCCACAATCTGTTAAGTGTTATATAAATCTGATAGTACATTAACTTTACCTGTTCAGCAAAAAATGAGATGACTGTAAATACAATAAGTGTTACTAGAACACAGTGGGTCCAGAATTTGAGCTTGTCTCTGTATGCCCTCCTGGACAAGAAAAGAAGGAAAGAGAAAAACAGCTTCATATATTATAAATACAAATATTTAAACTTTAAAGACTTCCCATGAAACATGCAAAGAAAGTTTCTTTTCCAGTACTTATAGGGTGACTAAAAAAGAGGACAGAGGCTCTCCTCACAAAGAGCCACATGGAGTGGACAAGGGACAACATGTAAAAGTTGGACTGGGAGAGGTTTCATCTTGATATAAGGAAATTTTTTTTACAGTGAAAACAATAATTCACTGGAGCAGCTTCCCCAGGGACATGGTATAGCCCTCACCATTGGAGGTTTTCAAGATGTGACTAGTCACGGTGCTAAATCTTGGAATCATTTAGGTTGGAAAAGACCTCTAAGATCAGGTCCAACACTGCCAAGGCCACGACTAAACCATGTCCTCAAGTGCCACATCTACACATGGCAACTATGGTTTCACAGTCACAAGTAGGAAGGAATGAGTCACACTGAGTATGCCCTTTTTCACCAAACTGCAGTTCCCTTTTGTGCTACAGCTATGTGCCTGGACATAGAGAGGACACTTGAGAGCTGGCAGGAGATAATCTCAGCTAGGCACCCTTTCCCAGGAAACGTTGGACCAAATGATCTTTTGAGGTCCCTTCCAACCTGGACTGCCCTACAATTCAGAAAACATTTTGATTTTCACCACCCCTTCAGCACCCACCCTGGTAGAATCATCTTGGGCTACAAGCAACATAAAATAAAATGTCTTTTTGGAGCTACAAGGAGTCTTGATGGAGGTTCTCAAAACTAGAGCCAACAATGTCTACTCCTCCAGCACAAATGTCTAAACCTATCTGCTGAAATGGGTTTGCCCCCACTCCCTCTGCCACTATAATCCCCACCTGTTCATGTCACCTACAATCTTTCATATTCCTTCTACGGTTCCTCTAATATTTTCTCTTTCCTTACTAGTGGCAATTTCTCATAATTTGCTGATCAGCAACAGATTTACTGTATTGGTTTTGTCTCATTTTTGTCACTGTCAACCTTTTGTGTGTATTCTCAAGTCAATTACCTCAGTTTCTGAAGTTCTTATTTATAAAACAGCAACAGATAAGCACACAAAAATCTCACATATTATGTACAAATGAGACACACGTATATCTTTCCTAATTTTTATCCAGATGGTTTGGGGTTTTTAAACACTTAAAGAAACCCAGAATTCCTGAATTACTTAAACAAAAAGACAAAATATTTATCTTTGAAGTAGGTTAGGGCCCATTGATAAAACATTAATGACTATTCAAGCACCAGAGAAAACCAGATTCTGCAGACCTCAAATTTTAGTCCATTCAAGTCTTTTCACATTATTTTCACTGTTAACTCCTTCATGACAATACTGGGGAGAAAATGGTTTGTACCAATCTCTTCCATAATTATATGCTGTTGCGCTACAATAACTTGTTTGTAACATACCATTCTTGGAGTTCATGCATGTGAAGGAAACGATTCCGATATTCTCTTGGCAGTTCAAATTGTGAAGGTATGGGAAACATGGATTCATAAAAATCCCTAAGCACTGCTTTCACTGTTTGAGCATCCTTATGATTATGATCAATATTGTCATTTAGGCAAACAAATTTTCTAGAAAACAAGATGAAATCATTAGAATTTTTTTTAATAACATGGCAAAGATATTGGCAAACCAATAACACAATCAGAATCCTTTTAAACAAAATTGATACAGTATCCTTTTAAAACCAAATTGATATACTTTTTATTGTTGTATTATTTTAATTTTATTTTACTTCTAAGAGCACGAAGGTTGACAGCAAGTCAAAACCTCTGAGGAATCCAGTGGAGGCCACATTCCTCTCTCCTAGTTATATAATGCTGCCACCTAATGGGCACCAAAACATGCAACAACTCAGAGCCCATCGTAAACAGTATTATGATTTGTGTAAGAATTTTTATAGTTTTAAATTATCATGAGTAAAGTACCTTAAATAACGAAATGAGCTACACTGTAAGAGGTAAACATACCCAATTATTAATATTTCACTCTGTATGCTGCATTTTTTAGAAAAAATCAACATAAAACCTGCAGAAGATTATTTAAGAGAAGGCAAAGCTTGGTTCCCAGGCTTTGGATTACTGACAACATTATATAAATTTGATGTGGCTTGAATCATAGATCCAAAACTGAACTTGTATAATCAACCAAAATACAAATGACAACAATCTGGATAGAATTTATATGGAAATCACTGTGACCAAATAAGCACATTCCAAATAATGCCTCTTGCAGAGAGTTATTTCTCACATAAGAAACATGCAACTGTTTAAGTTACTGTAAAAAACCCTGAAACTAAATTAGTGTGCTAGACTGCTGTGTAGCCTTGGCCACTCTGACCTGGTGATTGACAACAAAAATTCCCCTTTCCACATATGGGCAAGGTTATGTGCTTTATTTATATTGTGAGATACAAGACCCCTACATTTTCCCCAGAGGCAGAAATCATATCTGGTGACATATGCCTTGTCATTGCTAACCTTTGTAAATAAGTAGTTCTGGTCAGCTGTATTCTCTATAGTATGGTATGCTCTTTCAAAGAGCAAAGTTCAGACTTCCTACATGAAGCTGGATATAAGCAGAGCCCTATAGCATGTGTAGCAGCCCACACAGGCAATTCCCACTGAATGGTAATGTACTGAAATCTGGCGTAATTGGTAACCTCGCTCTGGACAGTTACGTGCAGGGGATAAACAGTCATTCGAATTGTTACATCTGAGAACAAAATATGCCTCTCCAAAAATGAGCGCGCTCTATACACCCTATCAAGTAATACTATGCAAAGCACCTGGTTATGGCAATCATGTCTACACTACGAGCTATTTGGGAGTTCACTCTGGACTATCCCTGACCTTGTCCCTTGGACTGGCAGCTCATTAGCCCTGGGAATGCAGTAGCTGCACTCCTGGAGCATATATCCTTGGTTAGCTTCATCTAAAAGAGATGCAGTTTACACACAGAGCAAACCAAGAGACAGTACATGGGAGTGATGAGGGTATTAGTCTGTTTCTAATGGAAAGACTGTTTTAATCCATCCAGAAGAAACGAAACATGACATTCCTTTGGATGTTCCAGAATAAACATCTAGACAATTAATGCCCATTTTGCCTTAAGGATGCAAAACAAACATTTTAGGCAGATCAGTAAGTGAATGATACTTATAGTTCAGTCCAAGGCAGGCCACTAAATACCTGTTTTTAGAGACTGTGTAATTATTGGTTTATATGCAATGAAAAGATGGCAAAGAGAAGGAAATGGCATGTCTACGAAACTGTGCCAGCTCTCCTTTGATTACAGTACTGCATATACTTTGCAGGAATACGACCCAAGTTATTGACTCAACCTCACTTCATGAACTTGAACACTGAAGGTGAGAAACTCCTGTTACATGCCCTCTTTGGGCCTGACAAGGCTCGAAATCACACTTCTCTTTAACAAAGCCTCCTACCCTGCAGACAAAGAAATAGAGAACAAAGAGAAAGCATCAGGATGAGCTAGAGCACTGCCTATTTTCTTTTAAAATGGGTCATTGTGGGAACTGGAATGCTAGAGTTATGTGGCCAGAAGGCACTCTTGTAAGGAGCAGCCATAGATATAAACTGCCTTCAGCTGAAAAATGTCTCAAGACTAGCATTTCCCTTTCTGAGTAAATGAGCTAGTAAAAACAGTACAGTGTGAGAGAAAAGTGAAAACCTCTTTATAAATATAAATAATGGTGTAGCATTAAAGGCAGCTGAGATTACCCAATAACTTGCTGTGACCAAAAGAGGAGGTTTCACTTTCCCTGGCCCAAGGTACCTGGTTCTACTTTCCTCCTTGCTTTGTCTTGACACTTGTCAGACCCCTTCTTGAGGCCAAACTCATTAAACTGGCAGAGAACTCTGGTTTTCTAAAGACAGAAGCAAGATGCAAGATAAAAGTGTGCAACCAAGAGAAGAAAGGAAAGGAGACAAGTGGAGGCACTGTCCCACTTCTAAGACAGCTACTAAATTATCTCACAATGTCTTCTCAAACCCCAGTTTTATGCAATGGGCTCAGGTCTACAGTTAAAGGCTTCTGCAAAGCAGTTTCAGACTGGAGTCTCAAACACAACACCCTTGTTTTGCAAAGTGGTTGCTGTGAAATGTATTCCAGGATACAGATTTTATCCATTTATCTCAGTCATTTCTGGAGCCTAATTCAACATTACAGAGTCTACTCTTGGATTTGAGTATCTAAACCTTTTATCACTGCAGAGAGAGAACAGAGGACTACCTTCCAGCTTTTACTTGTTTCTCATCAAATATTAAAAAATATTTGATATGTTGTAAAAGAGCATGAAAGCACAATGCATACACAAAACTGATGTTGTAATAACACACCCCTAAGTTTTAGTATAAAATCCCTACATAAAGCAGATCAAAAAGCTCCTCCTTTAAAATGAAACTGGTTACAATATAAACTGTATGCCCTCTAAAATGGCAGAAATGAAAGCTTCAAAAACAGCTGAAGTTAAGAAGTTTTCAAAGATTTTAGATATATAAAAATGTAACAAATTACTGGGATAACCCCTAGCATAACAGAGAGAGGAGTCACTTAGCTTCAGTCAAACAGAAAAAATTAGAAATATTTTAGATTCAAAGTAGTCTTAGCTTTGTAACACACAGTTTAAAAATACACAATAATACATTATTCTTTCAACACACAAAAAGTTTAAACAGTCAAAGCAGAAAGTTAAAGCCACCTCAACAAATTCATCACAACAAATCACAGAACAGGGTACCTGGGATTTTTTCGTATGTCATCCAGCTGACCAACTACATGAGAAACATTTGTGCGAATCATTTTGAAGGCAATTTCCTCTTCTCCCATGATTTCAAACCTTATTGTAAAATAATATTTATACATTAATAAAACAACCTGAAGTCTGGTTCAATAAATATTAATCTTGAATTTAACATAATTTAGTAACATTTCTAATCCGACTCATTGGAATTTGCCATTTGCTTTCTATCAATATATTTACCATTTTCAGTGGTTCTTGCATAGAACCACTTTCCTGTAGATTTATTAGAAACCACCTATAAATCAAAGACATAAATTTTAACAAAAAGCATAAAAGCTATGAACATTTGACCCCAGGTTAACAGTCTTATTAGTAGTATCACACTTATATTTTTCACCTTTCTTTTTTCAATATAAGAAAACCCCTGGCTGGCTCCTTCAAGTGTTAATGAAGACAATCTACTCCATTTATAAAGCTCACAAAATTAATACAATTATTTAGCACATACCCTAATGATATAAATATATTACCACAAGTCAGTTTAAGTGCAGCAAATCCTTGCCCCCTGCCCCAACATTTTTCAATCTCATTTGTTGGTCAGGTTTTCCCATTTAGTGTAAACCCTCCTGGGAAGGGAATGAATTACAAAGTTTACAGCACAACTGGGTGTTCTACAAATTAACGTACAATAATGTCCAAAAGCTGCCCTAAGCAGCATCTGTAACCTTCTCTCATTCTACAGTTTTATTTCCCTTTGTAGCCACTCCTAGGGCAACTGTATGCTTTAGAGACCACGCTGCCATGCCCAGTGCCACTGGTGAGAACAGGAGACAAGGCTGTAAGCTCCAGCCAGCAAACAGCCTCACTGGCATGCAACTGGCTTGCAGGTTTCGAGCTATAGAATATGCTGAGTTGGAAAGGGCCCATCTGGTTCATTGAGTCCAACTCCTGGCCCTGCACAGACACCCCAAGAGTCACACCCCGTGCCTGAGAGCATTGTCCAAACAATTCTTGAACTCAGACAGGCTTGGTGCTGTGGCCACTTCCCTGGGGAGCCTGTTCCAGTGCCCAACCACCCTCTGGGCGAAAACCCTTTTCCTGATATCCAACCCAAACCTCTCTGACACAGCTTCATGCCATTCCCTGGACTCCTGTCACTGGTAACAAGAGTAAAGAGATCAGCACTTGCCCCTCCATTTCCCATTTCAGAGAAGAAAGATTTGAGAGGACCTGATTTCAGTCAAATCTCCGCAAATACAAGTACTGAAACAAACTTATAGTCATGATCAGTTTGTCCTGCACTTTCCAAGGTGGATGGAACACCCTTCCTCATCAGTCTCCTTCCCTACCTGTCACTCCTCCTCACAGGGAAACAAGGTAGTCAGGGCTAAAATGCTTTTTCTGTTCTTTTTTTTTTTTTATGCTTCAGTAGAAGAAAGGATGAAGTAGATTTACAGATTCTAGGTGCAGGACTGGCTCTTTCCTCCTTTTTATGCTACTTTAACTGTCCTCACTCACTACATACAGTCAGTTCATACAGCCATGTAAACATACTCTGGCTTACTATTGTACAACACAAATTAGAATATGGCCCAACATGACATAAGTAACACGAAAATATTTAGTCTACTGAATAACAAATCACATCATTCTGCACAGTGAAACATGCATAAATTAATAGCTATGTTTCTTTAGTTCCACTGTTAAAATAAAACAAGTTAAGATTTGTTAGCATACACATGCAATCTTTGTTTATGTATGCATTTATGCCTCTTCTTATGGCTTTACAAAACCTAACACAGCTTTTCATAGGACTGAAACAACATACCTGTATTTGTTTTTGTCCTTGTATGCCTTACGAATTCTGTCGGTCACAGGTTTGCAGTTAGTCACTAGGTTTTTGGTTACTGGAGGCTGGAAGAAAACACTGTTTAGGTTATAAGTAACTGAAAACTAGAGAGCCTGTTATAAAGAGGTACTGTGTAGAAAACTTATATTACAGTTAAAAGAAGCGTGCATATGCTTTACTCTCCTGGAATTAAAAGCAATAGTTTCTCAATCAACTATTGAGGGAAAAAATGAAGCAATAGTGATGCATAACATCACAATTTCTTATGCATACAAGTAATAAAAGAAAAACACAGATTTAATTTTTTTTTCAAAAAACATTGCAAATTCTAGATTTCATTCTCAATAAAATATTCAGAAAAATCTATCTCTTTTGACAGCTGACATTGTTCTGATAAAGGCCACCTGTAACACTGGCCAGGCAAACTCAGCACAACAGCTGATACATATGTTGAAACAATTCTGGAAAATAAAATCCCTATTCTCAAGGGATATTTCCATGGTCATAGGCTCATTCCAAGACATATAGCTGTTGCAGACAATAGAAGTAAAAATAAATTAGGCCTCTGTGCTGAACACAAACACTATTTTGTAACTCTTTGTACTGATAACATTAGTGCATTAGGCATTAGTGTTTAGATTAGTAATATTTTACTAACTTTCCAAAAAGATTAATTTGACATTGTTCCAAACCACTGAGACTTATTTTCACCCATCTTATAATATATTCATGGCAGTCATCCTTTAATTACTACTAGTCTTCAAAGTTTTCTACTTAACTAAATTTTTCAGAATTAATTGAAAGCCATAAAGAAGCAAAATGAAGTAAAGCTGAACTGGATGAAAGGTCCTCAGCTGTACAGGATTCTCAAATCCACATTTCCATTTCTTCAAATCATGCTGACAGGATGGTTTTTATAGAATTCTACTGTAATTCAGACTTAAGAGGAAAATATTTTTCAAACTTTGTAATATAACTTGATAAGAATACAAGGCAGGACAGATGTCCAGAGGGAAGGAAAAAAAAAAAAGAAAAAAGTCAATGTTCATATACATTTATCTACACACATTTTACAGATCTCTTTTGTATGATTTGCATGTGTTTGGGATCCATGATGCCTTCTACTACTCAAAAGCTCATGATCTATACTCAAATTTTTGTTGCTTTGATAATGCTTTGATTTGAAGCTATAAAACATGAGGTCATCCATTTTGTAAAGCAGATTGACACATTTTTTTCAAATGCACAGGTTGATGCAGAAATTATATTATCATTGTAAAAGCAATTTAGCTATTAGTATCAGATCTAAATCTCAGATCTAAATTCCAGCAGATTTTGATGAGAATTTGACCACTTAAAATAGAAATTTAGAACTTAAATCATTAAGGAACATCCAGTCCTAAGACCTCAGTTTTTACAGAATCACAGACTGGTTTAGGTTGGAAGGGATCTTGGGAGCTCATCTGGTCCAGCTGCCTTGCTCATGCAAGGCAACTTGGTGACAGCTGCTCAGGACTATGCCCAGACAGTTTCTGAATGTCTCCCGTGAGGGACACGGTCCACAAACGGGCAACCTGCACCACTGTCTGGTCACCCTCACATTAAAAAAAACATTTCCTGATGTTCAGAGGGAAACTCCTGTGTTTCAGTCTATGCTCAGTGACCCTGGTCCTGTCCTGAGCACTGCAGAGAAGAGCCTGGCTCTGTCTCCTTTGTGCCTTTCATTCAGATATTTCTATATATTGAAGAGATCTCCCCCTGAGACTACTCTTCTTTAGACTCAACAGTCCCAGCTCCGTCTTCTCTCACAAGAGAAATGCTCCAGACCTTAATCATGGTCTTTCACTGGACTTCATCGAGTATGCCCATGTGTTCCTTTTACTGAGGAACCTGGAACTGGACCCACCACTCCAGATATGGCCTCACCACTGCTGACTGGAAAGGAAGGGTCACCTTCCTTGACCTGCTGGCAACACTTTGTGTAATGCAACCCAGGATACCATTAGTCTTCTATGCAGCAAGGACACACTGCTGGATCATGTTCCATTTGGTGTCCCCCAGGATCCCTGGATCCCTTTGTGCCAAGCTGCGTTCCAGCTGGGTAGCACCTGGCATTATGCCGCACACCAAACATTTAGGCATCACCCAGGTGCAGGAGTTTGCACTTCTCCTGGTGAACTTCATGAGGTTTCTGTCAGCCCATCTTGGGATATTGAAATACGTCAGTCTGAAGACTTCAAATGCTAAAGATGTCCAGGTGGTAGTTTGGTATTGTTTTCGGGTCTTGTTTTGGTTTTAAATACATGGGTTGTAATTCAGATAAAGACTTATCAGAGAGTTCTAGACAGAAAGGAACTAGACTTACGATCTTTTTGGTTCACAACAGTAAATTTTCCTAGCGAGGATGACTTTTTGAATCCCAATTATAATACCATTCTAAAGCTCAGCTTTTCTCTGCTTTTTAAAGAAAATTAAGGGGGTTTAATGTTAGGAAGTAGCTTGTAAAACTTTCATTTTGTAACATTTTATGTATAGACAAGTAGCAATTTTTATAAATACTTTCCTTTTAGAAATCAAATTAGCTTTTAAAGAACAGTAAACACATATTCAACAAAGAAAACAAGCATCTTTTAGGACCAATGTTTCTTACCAGATTTGGATCATAATATGCTTCCTGAGTCGGAGGAATAACATGGATCTGAGTAATGTTGGCAGGAAGAGCTTTAGAGCAATTTATTAGCATCTGCTCTAGACCTGTCAAATCCTAACAGAAAGAGAAGGAAAAAACCCACATATAATGCTGTTCTCTCACTGACATAGGTCTAAAAATGCAGGGTACACAGGCATATTCAATGTTATCTACATATCAAATTTCACAAAAAGACTTAATATTCAGCAGACCACATTTCAGTAACTGCTAAGTCAGTGGGACTCCCTGTACACCTAAAGTAAAGCAAGTGGTCAGTGCATAGTTGAATTGAGACCAGATAAAGCATAACAATGTCTTTTTCATTTAAAATGAAAACCACACTTTTACTGACAATGTCAGGACAGCACATAATTCCCAAATCAACATTGGCATATTAAATCCTAAACAAGGCAAACAAACATAAAAGTGAACTGAAAGGACAGGAAGATTTTATGATTAAGGCAAAGATCAGGAACATACTAAAGCAGGGCTGTGTTCCAACTATGACAATCATTTTGTGCACTGTGTCACAAACAAATTACTTCCAAAGAACGTGTCTCTGTTTATCAAGTTCCTAGAAAAACAGGGGCATGATGCTTTGTATATGTTTATTGTCACACAGTTTACTAGTATGACTTCTTTGCCACCCTTTTTCTCAATATTTTCTTTAGATCACAAGTCCCTCAGGGCAAGAACCGTCTTTCACTATGTGCAGGAACTAGAGTGAGCACAGCAGGATCCCACACTTCACAGTGAACGCTTTTTCTGACCAACTCACACTGCTTACTTGAACTGGCATACCAGGGAGCCATTTTTATGATGCAGATAGAATTCAATTTAATTGCAGGCTCACAGAACAATGATAAAGTAGAACACTTATATTCTCCAGGTAATATTTTAAAATTGCCAAATGTTAGACATGCTATAAGACAAAATAAAGATTTGACTCATTCTATTTTAAGTATTTTTGACTTTAAAATTGAAGTTACACTCAAAGTTACTGATATGAAAGAGTACCTGCAAACTTAATGGTAGTTCGTGGATTCTTGTGGCCAATGTGCGAATCTCTCGGTCAGACAAGATGCCTGACTGGTCTGTATCAACCTCATCAAAGATCTGAGAAATGTTCAGTGGCTGAACTGCACTCATAAGATAGTAGAAGTAAGAAAAAGCAAACTGCATATCTTCTGAGTGCCTCACTTTGTGAAATGATGTCTTGTCAAACTCCTCAGGAAACCTAGATAGGAATAAAAGCTAATTTAGCACTCTAGTTTCTCGAAGCAAAACATTCCTTACCTAAATATAAATTCTTACCTAGAATTCTGAAAGGTCTTCAAAAGTCTCCTTATTTTAGCCCAACTATCATGTGGTAATAAAGTTCTTATTCCCTTTTTCAAAATATGATTTTAATGAGTACCCATTAACACACTGGAAATAGCTACAGCAAAGCAACAACAGAAAGGTAGAATTACTTAGAGTTTGACATTATTTCAAACAAAAACGTACTCACATGTCCTGTAGCTCTTGCATAACAGTGCGGTCAATCATGTGAGGCATATGAGCAGGGACTTTACGGGATGTAAATCCAAACTTGCTGTTTAATAGCTTATTTACATATCGAAGGGAATCAGCAAATGTATCTTTCAACTGCCTTCCAAAACGTTTCCCTTCAGTAAAGTACGACATTTGTTTGAGAAGTGACTCTTCTTCCTAAAGGGCAGGACAGACATAAATCAATCTTACATTACCGAAAAAGGCAGAAAACATTAAAGACACAGGAAAAATGACATTTCAGCCAGGTGCCATCTCTTTGCAATATCTGAAAACAGGAAGAGAAGTTTTGAATATTTTTCTTCGTATTCCTTAGTTCTCTCTTTAAAAAGAAAAGATAAAAGGTAACCTTTTTCTTAAAGCTTTCATGCTGTGAGGAAAACTACTCTGTAAAAGGATTCCTTAATATTTATGTTCTGACACCTCACACACAATTAAGACCCTGTTTGTAATCATATTTATTTGTAATATTGTGATTCTTTTGCTGACTATTCATCCATATTTGATAAACTGAAATCCTATGAATATAAAGATTCCTCATGCAAAATTCAATTTCAGATGAACAGAAAGAGATG
This sequence comes from Margarornis squamiger, assembly GCA_035222235.1. Taxonomy (NCBI): domain Eukaryota; kingdom Metazoa; phylum Chordata; class Aves; order Passeriformes; family Furnariidae; genus Margarornis; species Margarornis squamiger. The sequence goes on from JAWWTY010000037.1 coordinate 63,121,849, forward strand.
GCCTTGTAAAAACATAGCCCCTTTCCTATTTCAAATAGGCCAAAGCAGTTGCTATCAAATGAAGCACAGTCTCTGTTCTCTTCTAGAGGTTTTCAAAACTGCCAAAATGCTTTTGCTAGAAGCAGAGGAAATTTCCTACACTTTTCTTGACAATCTAGATATCCAGCTTCTTTGCAGACTTTCAATTTAAATTTTAGAAGTATTTATCATTACACCTATTTTCTACATTTTTTCAACATAAACTGGATCCATATTTGCATAAATTTAAGCTGTTATAGTGCTATATATGTCTGAACAATATCACTGTGCCAACATACAATGAATAAAAAGTGAATTTGACCAAAACAAAAAGCCAGTAGAAAAGTAACAGAAATGGCTATTTGGCTTTTACCACCTAGTTAAGAGAGGCTCAGATCATAAACAAACGTAATTTTATGTGAAAAGTCAAAAGCAGCTTTCAAAGAAAGTCAGCATTTGCCTCAAAGGCAAAACACATTCCAAATTCATAGCTCATATTAATAGTATTCCACTAAATGCAGAAAGATGCAGCTATTCCAATAAGCAAGGACATTAAGATACTCACATCAAGAAGATCCTGGAAATATTTCTTTTTCTCCCATGGCAGAAAGCCTTGGTAGCTTCCAGCATAAGACTGTAATTTTCTTCCCACAAACCCCTCCCTTATATTTGTATCCACCGGCTCATGCCCTTTTCCTCCTTCCATTCCCTGTGCACCTTCTCCAGTATCTAAATTCCCAGTATGTTTTGATTTCTGTGTTTCCCTTAATATGAGTGCATTCAATACTTTTTCTCGAGTTTCATTTTTTTTTCCCATGCTCTGGGAGGGAAGCGTGCCTTTAGGCTTTATTTTATAAACAGGTTCATTTGTGTTCATTGTAACAAGAGTCCCCTTTGTTCCTGTAAGCCTTGAAGGAACTTCGTTTGTTTTTATTGTTTTTATTTTGCCACCATTTACATCTTTATAAGGCTTCTGCCAGCTGGTATGGTTCTTCTGATCTTCTGAATAATTATACACACCCTTCTTTTCCAGGCCTATAATACTCTTTATTGTAGTTAAGAACTGGAAAGGTCTCAGGAGAGCAGCCTTGGACAGATTAAATCCTTTCTGAGTGATATCACCATTTAGTAGTTTTAAGTCCAGGTTCTGAAGTTTTAGCTGAACATCTTCAGGAAGAAGAGACACATTTACTGATGGTATTATCATCTCTTCATGTAGACTCCCTTTTGTGCCATTTCGATGTCTCCTGACTTTTGGAAAGCGTTTTTCTTCAGGAATATCCTCAAATATCATTTCAGCCTCTGGTACTGAAGTTATACTTTTAAAATCAGAGTTGGTTTTTTGTGTCGATGTTGCATTCAGTTTTGGTTCCTCTCTAGTATCAACTTCAACAGCTACTTGCATTTTAAATTCTTCTTCATTTTTATTTAGGAATGTAAGGTTAAAATAGATCACAGTTGCATTCATGCCACTATGCATTATGAGGTGGATAGTCTTCCATTTGTTAGCAACTGAAGCATGTCGGATAATTGGATTATCACTATATGAACCCTCAATTCCTTTCTTGGCTATTTCGCTGAAGCTGAAGTAGGGCAGACATTCACCTTTGGGAATAACATAGTAGGTCTGGTTAAGCTGAAGTGTCACCTTATACATCTCTTCAAAGTGATCTGAAAAAGAAACAGAAGCAAGAAACAGAACAAATTTCTGTCAATTACCAGCATGACATTCATCTTTCACCTCTTTTCTGAATTGTAATATACCCAGCTAGATTCACTGTATTAGCAGGGAGACAGCTTTGTGAAAGAACAGTTACTCTGGCTTCCAATTTCTCAGTCACTTATTTTCAGAATGGATGACTAGAACATACTCAGATATATAAAGCTACCAGACATTCCCATGCTAATTCTAAAAACCAGTATAATTTATCACTCTTTCAGTCTCTACCTGAAGAGCCTTAGTGCTTGTTATCTCATGTCACTTAAAATTATGTATCAGTCATAAGTAGCTTGCCCATGTTATATTTTTTCCACATTTTAGGAGATTAACGTTACAAGGACTGGGTTTCACTACTACACTGCATCTTGATTTGAAACTTGCAAAATCACATAGGCTGAATGAGACTTCTTCTCACAGCACAACACAGATTATCTGCCATCTCTCATATGAACAAAACCTCGCTGATAGCAACTGCATTGCCAGTAACACATTTGTCTGAGCTGAGATGCAGGGGAGCCTCTACTCTTCCAAAAAGGACAAAACCTTCCCCTGACTATACTAGACAGCGCTTTCAATCATTTCAACTCATTCCTGCTAATATTTCATAATCAAAGAAACTTAAAACAAATTCACAGGTGACTGAAAGTAGCCTTTGGCAAGAGCCCAAGAGCAGACTTGAACTCACACTGTCAGCATCAGAGGTTCTTTACATTTTTTTGCCTGCTATAGGCACCATGAATTCAACTGTTCCTATTCAGATAAAGACTCTTTGTGTAACTGAAATGTAATTTCTTCACTTAAAATGTAAGTCTCTTGGGGCAAGGAGTTTAATGCTTGCTGCTCTGTAAGGTATCAAGCCTCCACCCATGCTTGGGCACCAACAGTTTTATTAAATAAAGCAGCATATAATATTGATCCAAGCTTGGATTAGTGAGTCCAAGAACCACCTGACTTTTTCTTCAGCTGCTACCAGCTCTTTTCCACAGCACTGTACAGGGCTTAGCACAATCTGAGAGCAATGGTGAATGAAAAAGGTCAGGTAGTTCAAGAGAATCCCTACAGAAAGTTTATCAGTGATGCATTTTACATACCCTGGCCACAGTCACCAGCATCAAATCCACATGAGAGGACGTTGCAGGCCTGATCACAGAATTTGTCTGCCAGCCACGAATTAGCACAGCCTTGGTTACAGTATGAAACACCACTTATTCCTGCACCAAACTGCCATGGTGGTCCATTCCCAATACCTCCAACTGCACCTCCACCAGCAACATAGCGACTACCCCCGCTGTTACCTAGAGAAAAAAGAAAAAACAAACCCACCAGAAATGAGAATGTCAAATGACTGATGAAAGGCACATTTTAAGACACAGTGTTAAAGCTAGACTGAACACTCAACAATCACCTGTGAAATTAAAAAGTGGCAAATTCTAACTAGACCTCAGTGAAATTAAAAAGTGGCAAATTCTAACTAGACCTCAGTAAGTCAGTGTAAAATCTATGGTGTGCGTAATCTCAGTGTAGAACTTTAGGAATCAACATAAAGTGGCAACAAAAATGCCAGCATATTTTATCTAAACTTCAAAAAGGGAGGCAGAAAACTGATTGACTACTTCTTGTGCTTGCAGCCTTGACACTACAGCCCCTAGAGTGGTATCACTTTCTCAATCCACAAGTAACACTTCATTTTTCTACCCCAAAGCCCTGAAAATTTGATCTAGAAACTAATAGTGCAGCTTCACAATCCATTATTATTTGGATTCTGACTCCAAATAATATATGATATTGTATATGTACTGTACAATAACATATAATAATTTAAAATTCAAACTTTCTCCTTTCAGCTAGTCAAATTTGGTATCTAAATAATACCTATGCTCTACTATTTCCTGTGATTTTCCACAGAAATTTGTAGTTTGCAAAAAATAAGGTGTTCATCTGTAAGTCAACTTTTTTATTATTATTATTAAAAGAGGCAAACTTTATAGTTATAGGAAAATGACAAATTACAGAATTATTCTTGTAAGGAAAAATGAACAATTTGCTTTTTCTAAATTCAACATTGCTGTCTTACCAATGCAATCACCTCCATCCCAATCACATGCTGAGTTATTACAGGCTTTATCACAGTAACCATCTTTAATCCATGAGCCAGGACATCCCTCAGCACAGTTTGGTACAGGCCAAGTCAAGTAAACCTGGAAAAATATCACAGTCTGAGACTAGGATTGGCAAAACCAAAGTCAATCAAATGTGTTTATTGGAATACAGAGACTTAAAATAATGCCTCCCTGTGTGCAGTGCCTTAAGATTTCCAAAGCTTTACAAACAATATTTAAACCCTATCACCCCTAGAAGAAATGTTATCAGTTTCAAACAGAAGGAAGAACTGAAGAATTCCCGAGGCCGTACAGCAAAGTAGCAATGGCCAGAAATAGAAAGCAGGACTTTGCAAATCTACTTCTGCAAACCACATTCCAACAAAAACTAGTATTTTTTATTTTTGTCAGCTAGGAAGGGTGAACTCAAACTCTGAAATAGCTCTGCCATTCACTTGTTCTCCTGACTCAAAATGTTCCTCATTACTAACCAGTCATGAGATAAGCAGCACGTGTTGAACATAATCCCTGAAGTATCTGATCCTCTGTGACTTAAATAATTCTAAGAACTGGCAGGATAAAAAAAAGTGCGTAGGTGTGTATATTTTCATCTGGGGAGGCATTAAAAACCACACATATTTTCCTTGAGGCCTTATTGTTTCAAGATTTTAGCAGCACATTTCCTACTGAAACACGTGCTGATCAGGTTGTCACAAACAATGCTGCACCTAATGTGACTTGATAACATAACTGGGATGAATAACTCAAGAACAATACAAAGGCAGTAACAATATGATTTTGCAGTTACATGCCTACATCCTGAGAAATTTAAAACAACTAAAAGCCTCCTAACATCCTCAAGTACTGAAACAGCTCTTTTTGTGTAGCTTAAACTAATTTTGTACAACCTTTCTGTGTTTGTGCACAAGTGTGCAGATATGTCTGCATGAAATGTTAAATTCAGTGGTCTCTAGAGCCTTGTGCACTCACTGCTTTAATAAAAATCACATATTTAAATATTTACTTCTTTCCTCCATACCGGTCTTGTAGATCAAGCTCATGGATGAAAAGTCTGATGGCAACCAGAGCCTTTATGCATAATTATTGCCAGTGTTTCCTCAGCCTGTTTTCCTTGCTTAACTCCAGTTGTTGATAATACATTTGTTGAAAGACTAAATTACTTTGTGTTCATGAACATGGAACAATATCTATTTTAGTAAATAATTATATATATGATTATATAGAGATTGAGCAAAGATATTACAAGTGCCTGGAACAGAGGTAATTAATGGTAAATTTAAATATTAGACCAGTTTGAATGTCATCTGACCTTAGTGTTCCCATGGAAGAACTTATTCTGGTTTGTTTTGAGTATTTCCCACAAAACAAAAAGTATTTACAGTGGAGGGAAGGCTGACAGCTGCCAAACACCACATCAGTCCTACCTGTGCTTTAATAAAATGTGGGAGAATTAGAGAACAACACTGAAACAAAGTCTGACAGAGGAACCATTATACTTCCTGAAATCTATGAGTGAATATAAAAAAATAAAAAATTCTGCAACCCAAAAATATCAGAACAGCACACATAAAAATAGAGACAAGAGGCTTCCCCACACTGCACCTTCATTAACAGTTGTCTAATGAAGAACAAAGAACCTTTAGAGACAAGAAGGAGTGAAGAGGGAAATCATCTTATATTTGCTCTCCTCCCTTTCAAACTAGCATTTCTTTGATTTTTATTATGTTAACATAGAAAAGTTCTACATCTACTTCTGGTAAAATCTATTTTCATAATGGCTTACCTTTTGACCTTTAGAGTGACTGTAAAAATCATCAGGCCAAACATCCTTCCCAAACATAACATCATCATTGAGATAAATAAACTTCTGAGAAAGGCCACTGATACGATGAATATGACTTTCAATAGCTGGTGAACTGAAAGTAGGCAAGTGACTTACATTCTGAAATATTTCCTAAAGCAAGAAAATCAACAACAAAAAACAGTTTCAAAAGGCAAAAAAGAACCCCAACAACCCTCAAATCATAAAAGGTCAGGCATACCAGATATTTGATACTTATCTGCTAAAAAAATAATTATCAAGAACAAGGAGAAAGAAAGAAGTAAAAATATTTTAGCAAAATAAAGACATCAATATCTCATTTTCCCCCACAAAACCATTTTCAAGTCTGCTGCTTAACTAAGAAACTGCACCTGGTTCATCACAAAGACACCAACATTCACACACTCCTCTTTCATTGTATACTAGATCAGGGTCAGTATACACATTTATAATTCTCATGAAGTACAGGCTGCACAAAATTTCCAGCAAACTGAACCTCTTTCAGCATTCAAAAAAAAAAATCATGATTGTTCTATCTCTTTCAAGTAACTTCACAAGCAGACAGCAACAGAAGTTAAATTAGTATCTTGTTACCACTTTGGTTGCTCAGAGCTCCTATGGCATGTCCAGATACCAAAATTACTCCTAAATTCATAATAACCTACTACAGTAATTTTGTTTAACTTATTCAGGAGCTTGAAGGATTCCTTTTCTCTTTTTAAATAATATTTTTAGAACGCATAGCTACTTTTTTTGTAGCCATCTCCTCAGTTCCAGTAATTGTAATCCATCCTGTCTCAACACAAGTTTATTAGGTTATTACTGGTTCTGAGAGAGTGTTTATGGATTCAGATTAAATTTTCTTCTCCCCAGGTTTTTTATAAATAGACTCTATAAGGAAATTAGACATGGGTATACATTAGCTGAAGCCTCAATATTTGGAAAAGAGGCCTAAATAAAGGGCTGATATATACTTCATTATCTGGTTAGCCAAAATACAAAGACATACTGGGGTTTAATAAAACCCTGGATAAGACAGGAAAGAGGTTGACACTTCTTCCAAAAACAACAGCCTTTAGCTAGAAGTGGATACCTGCATTTCAGATCAAACACACTATCTTTACTAGTGCTACTTTCATAGTTGTATTTTTATTTGGGGTTTTTTGGTGGGGTTTTTTGCTTGGCTTTTCTTTGGGTTTTACCTGATGTGTCACTATAGTTATCCGAGGATTATCCAAGTTCAGCCAGGAAGGAATCTGCCCATTGGTGACGATGAAAATGTGTCGTACCCAAGGGGCATGCCTCTCTATTGATCGCAATGAGTACCTCAGCTCTTCGTTATCTTCAAAACGGCTGGCAGAAATATCTTCATCCTGTTTAGACTACACAAAGAAAAAATCCTTTCTTAGGTTCTAAACAGAACATTCAGGTTCTGATCCAGCTAGGTAAGGACAGTGTGCTTGAGCATGTGGGTGCATAAGCACTTCAGGACTTAGCCATTCAAAAATAAAAAGTACATTGATCAATAACAATGATTATTATAAAGGATCATATTCTTCTAAATTATCAGGGTGAAAAATACAATCTTCTGACATCATTGGCTGACTACCTGGTATCATTAGGATGGCTGCTGACCACACTGCAAGGTGACACGGCCTTGTGTGATCCCAGTTCTTGAAGAAAAAAAGCCCAGTAAAAACACCTCCTCCTGCATTTCAAATCAGGAACATCACCTTTCAGAAATCCAGTTTCAAGAGGCTGGGACCTTCCAAGTACATTGCATCACATGCTGTATTAAATGTCACCTAATATAGATATAATGGAAGTGTCATAATGTAGCAGCTCTGCAATTTTCCCCTGCTCTATTATTTTAAAGAATTTAAGCAGGAGAAAATTTGTTCAGCATAAATGATGCTGCAAAGAAAAAAATTATTAAGAAACATATTGAAAATGAGAGAATCACAGCTGTTAATAAAAAGCTTTTATCTGTCCCACACAGGAAGCCTGCTTATCTGCCAGTCAGTATCAGTTAAGCCTTCCAGGACTTGACTGCACACAACTTTATCAGAACATGTGCAGAGGGCAAAATTTTTCACTTAGTGGAGAATATGAAAATTTCAATTAACTGTCAGAGTGTTTGATTCTTCTCCCTCCTTGACTTGAGAATTGGACAATGTTCTTGTGACGTTTCTCACAACCTAATAAGCACTTGATTCTTAATACTTCCAAGCTTCTGGAAGAAACTCCACGTTCCTTGTCATTTACTACCTAGCCTCTACTTGCAGTTTATAAATGTTGTAACCTTTATATTTACCTACCTGACTGACAGAGCTGAGGTCCCATAGTAAATAAGCAGGATTAAGCATCAGTTCTTTCCCATCTATAGTCATGTTCTTCTTTGCTTGCTTGTTCAGTTCTTGGAACCCCTTAGGGTTATTCAGTTGCAAGAGAGCCACGCTGGCTTCTGAATAGAGCTGTAACTATACAAGCAGAGAAAACAATTTCTGGCATGCATCCCCAGCAGTACTCTTCCTTTGTCAATTCCATCTTCTTGTTGTATTTTACTTACTAGGATTACTAATAAGAATGACTGGCAAGTACTCTTTTTAAAGAACTACAATTTTCTAACAACACAGAAAGTAGTAGTATAATGGAAAATGAAAAACATTTAAAGATACAGAAGATTTCTAGATGCTTAATTTTCACTTCACAAAGAAAACTTCTCTTTACACAATGATTCAGGCAACAGTAAAGCTGTTCATGTTATGAATATTTCTGGAGCAAGTGAATAGTAAGTCCCTCATCCATTCTCTCTCACCCTAAAACAAAATTCATATTTTATTAAAACCGTATTATATGACTGAAAGAATAATCTTTTTTTTTTCCCCATCTTAATCAAGCAATGATCTTCTAAGAAAATTAAAATTAAGGGCACCAATGTATCATGGCTGTCAGAAGCATGAAATTTTCAGAATGGTTTACAGTTAGTTCAACCTACAGCTTCGAAATCTGAGATACAAAGGGCTCCAGAGCTAATCCATGTGGGTCTCCAAGTCCTTCATGATGGTTGCCAGTATGCTGTTAAGGTCATTTCTTGGTTGTGGACTGTTTGATCTGTTTGCTGTTTTTATCTCTTGCCACCAGTAAGTCTGTATATCAGATTTCATAATGCACAGGATAAGTGGCTTGCACTACACACCCTCTCAACCCTTTCTCTAACAGCTAGTATAGCTTCCAAATTACAGGGCACCAAAGCGTCTCCCTAGTAATACAGCATAACCAAATAAAATTATGTGTTTACCATATGAAGTAGCATAAGCAGACACAATCAAGCTAAAAGCAGAACTGCACTTTGATTTTCCAAGTCCATGCATTCAATACTCTGACTGAGAATAAATGTAGTTAATAATAAAAAATATTTGAGCCTATGCTTACTTTTTGTTCCTTTAGGCAACATAAGACAAATAATCATGTCTACCAGATTTTCAGTTGTACAAGATCTATATGTGCAATTCAGAAATGATCAAAATTCGAACCATGTCAGGTTCAAAAAAAGTAAATCCATCAGTTTCTTTCATAATAACCTTAAGTGGATTTATTTATTTATTTTTTATTAAATGTGACCCTTTCTGCTCATTTTAAAACACCACTTGTCTCAGAGTTAGCAGCCCTTCCCTTAGTAAGACCAGCTGTTCCACTTGTGACATTTTAAAGCTGTTGATGCTTTGACTCATATGCTATTTGAGATCTTTCAATCTGACTTATGAGGCCTGTCATTAGAAAAATCTGATAAATCTCAGACCTTCCAGGGAATCATCTAAACCTATGGGTGGAAAGGATGGCTTCAGTAGCTAAATGGCTGAGGTATAGTTACGGACTGCAGCCAGCAACATCCAAAAATATCAGTTTCAAAATGCTACAGATTGCAAAGCTGCCATCATTGGCCATGTGCTTTATTTAGGAATACAACAGTGTCACACAGTCCCTTAGAATCTGTCATTTAAAACATACATATACCGAACCAAAAATATTAACATTATAGAGCTGTGAAAGCATTTAAGAACATTTTGTTTCTTTTACTTGTTCCCACCAAACTCAGCAGAATAAGTACCTGTACTACAGACTCCTAATTATATTTATTACAAACACTTTCCCTTTCCCCCCACTAATACAACATATATGCTGTAGTTTTTTAAACTTGCAATATTCTGAGCACAAACAAGATGTGGAAAAACGTACTCTACTTCTCACCGTCAGTTAAGCTAAGCCCTGCACTGAATAGATTATTTTTATTACATCAATGTGGGGTTTTTTCCCAGTAAGATCTTTTTTAAGAAACCAATCTTTTCCTAAACAGAGCTATCAATAAAGTTAAATTTCAATGAAGTTGCCTGGTGAAATAACTAACTAGATTCTAATAAATTGGAAGCTCTGCTCCAAAGATCTTGTTGCTGGTATATTCAAACTGGAATTCTCTCCTGGCAGATTTTCTAATGTCTCACAGGTATCAGCCTCCTCTCAGGAGGAATGCATGCAATCACCCATTCCTGTGGAATATCACCTTCTACAAAACATCCTGCCAAAGCAGGTCAGCAGATCCAAAGGTGTTGTAAAGATAGGACAGAAAAACCAGCAGGTTCATGGTCAGTGTGACCTGACAAGCCTCTGCTAACACAAGTGGGCTGAAAACACTGTAGAGGCACACACCCAGACCACCACTATGCACATTTTTGTCACACACTTGAAAACAAGACAGGAAAATTGTATTCTTCCCACCAGGTAACTTTAAATACAGGTTCTTCTTTGGAGCCAGCGTGTTTGGCAATGCTTACTAGACTAGGAGGCAGGCTGGATGAGCTCAGACATCCTATGCAGAAGTAAACACCTTCATTTCTATTTTCTCAAGGTAGGAGGCCTCAAGAGCACTTTTTTTTCTGAAGTGAGACTTAGACTCTTAACCAGTCTTTGAATTATGTTGCTTTATCATTTTAATAACCAAAGTTGATTGTTAAGGAAGTGAGATGCTCCTTTTTTTCACCCTCCAGTAGGAATATAGGGAAAACTCATAAGCCCACATAGCAAGGGAAGAGAGGCATGTGTTAAACAGTTACTAAAAGCTTCACAAATATGAGACACTGTTGTCTTTACAAATGTCTCAATTTCCCTTTTATAAAGTGACATTTAAAATATAAAATAAAATATAAAAATATAAAGAGACTCATCTCTGAATCAAAACTAATGCAATGCCTTAGGTTTTTTTCTACAAAGATTACTTACTACACCTGTGTGATCATACAACATCAATTCCTGAAGCCACATGTCTGCTCCAACATTGACGTGCAGCAATAAGAATCCCAGACCCATTATCCTCAGGGCAGTGAGGACAGCAAACACCCAGCATCACTGTGCCAGCAGTTTCCTATGTGGATTTTCTTCCATTAGCAAGACATGATCATTAAGATAGCCCTTAGTTTCTAACATGACTTGTCCATATTTGTGTATATATATGTGCACATGGATTAAAGGAGTCAGTATTTTGCAAAGAAGGATGTCTGCAAGCTCTCAGGCAATCAGGATATCAAATTTTGAAAGAAAATCACCTTTCTCCAAAAATTTTCACTACTGTATACAATTTCAGTGAAAAACTGTTAGCTTGACGGCCTCAAAAAACCAAAATCAAACAAATCAAATCCTCTTGCCCTGTCAATCTGTTTCTTGTCAGTCTTGACATCATGACCTAATTTTTATGTCACAAGTGTCTCTTTATCCTGAATAATAGTTTTCCTTGGAAATGTAGTTAAAGGTGGGGGGTGGAAGCAAAGACAAAATGTTCAGCTGTTCTTCATGTATAGGTCCAACATAATGTCTTTAAAGAAACATGGCTCAGCAGCCATCAGCTGCATAGCCAGAGTAACACCTCCATCTAGTGGCTTATTAATACTTGGTTAAGAAAGCACAAATAATAAAATCCAGCCAAATATGGTTTTCAACCTCATCTGTCATAACACACAATGTAGAACAACAAATGTGACAAACAGACACACTGCTCCTTAACTTTCTTCTGGAAATAAAACTCCATATACTACATTACAGCATAGGCCGTAAGTAAAAAAATTCAGTAGACTATAATAGACATAATTCACCTTGGAAATGGATCCATTATATCATAAATCCATTTATCACATTTTAACCATGTCTAGTTGAGCTCAGCTGTTTTTCTCAAGAGATTTTTTAGAAGAAACACCTGGCCAGATGTCTGAACAATTCTTGGTCCTCTTTGGATTCAGAAGTTATTTCAATAAAACTAAAGCAACCCAACAAAAACAGCATTATCAACATTCAACACGAGTGCACCAACAGCTACACTCCTCCTTTTCTCATTGTTCCTCCCTTCTAACAGCCGCATTGTTGAAAGTGTTTATCATTTCTTTACTTCCAGCACAGCACTAAGAAACAGCCCCTTAAAGCATGCAGAAACCCATTAAGCATCAGGAGGCCTCTGTGAGACACAAGTCTAGCTTAAACTCAGGTGCAACTTTCTTTCTTTCCACCACGCATCTCACACCACTTCAGAGACCTTAGATTACAGAAATGATAACAGAAGAATTGCTGCAGATTTCAGTGAAGACTGTAAACATCCAGTGTTTCTTCTACATAACTGTAGCATTAACCCAGCACGTCTCTTTGGAAAGGAGAAAACCACACTTGGCTGTGTTTTTAAGTGCCTACCTACAGCATCCACTGAAAGAACTGACTCGGATCTTGGATCTTAGCAAAGACTTCTACAGGAACAACCTCATCCACACTTCATGCATAAAAATTTTTATGCATACAAATAAAACATTTCTTGCATTTATATACATATATTTAATTGTAAGTATAACATATGTAAATTGCTGTTATCAAGAGTAGAGAACTGGTTGGGAAGGAATTCACTGCCATGATCACATAGGGTGAAATAATCCCAATTTAATTGTTCTAAAGTATCCACCACCAGGAAAAGAAACACAGAAAGCAAAGACGACTTGAAGGAGAAACTGCAGAATGCTGTGGGATACCTGAGAAAAATTGTGTTTAGACACAGATATGCCTCGCCAAATTGCAGAAGAGAAGTTCTTAGGAACAGATAATGAGTTGATCACAATGGCAATGTTTACACAAAGATCAGAGCACACTAAGGAAAAGGGAACCAGCACAAATAGATGACACATGACTGATGACAAGGGAAAAACCACAACCAGGACAGGGAAAGGAAAAATCATGTAGAAACATAATAGGCACGGGATGTCACTTCCATAAAAACAGACAGGGAGATGGAAAACACATATAAGATGACCCAGAGATGCAGCCTTCATGTTCATTTGGACAGCAGTGAAAAAGCACAGAGAAACTACAGAATTTCTAAGATTTGCTAAAGACCTAAGCGGGTGATCAGCCTGGATACAGATTAGCCAGCTGCTTGGATATGAGAGGCACAACTGAAACACAGAAAGAATTCATGTTTTCTGTTGGACTAATACTGCTAGGAGCGCCTACTGGAATGGAAAAAGATGAAAGGTATCAGCTCATCAAATGGGAAAAAAATAAAATACTGTAATCAAAAAACCAAGGTCCAGGTGGAATTGTTTCACAATTCTTAAAATGACAAGAAAATAAAAAAAAACAGCAGATGGCTCAAATGTAATTAGGAGACATCAAGGTATTTCATTCTTCAAAGGTGTCCATAAAAGACAAGATGTCTCCGTTCCAGCACAGGAGACATGGGCTAGCCTAAGGTCTGTGCTTGACACATTTACATCAGAAATCCTGGAGAGAATTATGAACTTTTCAATTCTGGAAGCAAAAAATCCACACAGGAATATTAAGGGGAAAAAACATCAACATTGGCTTTAACACTAGTCTGATAATGCAATTAGAGAAATAAGTACAATGAGTGAAGCCAGAAATTATCTGTGGAGAGCTGGGAAACAAAGAAAAAAAACAGAAAAAACCACCCTCAACAAGAGTTATTCTTCAACTAAAAGTTGAGTATTTTAGCAGCAAAAATATTAGCACAAGCCATGAACAAGAGACACCAGAGCAAAGAAGGGAAGGTGGTAAAACATCATGGACAGAAAGACCCTGAAGGGTCCAAGAAAGACACAAAGAGTTACTCTAACAAAGGAACACCAAGTTAATAGTACAAGACATCAGAAATAAAAAACAAAACCTAAAAAAGTTGGAAAAAACCTGATTTAAGTCAAAATCATTTCAGAAAAGAGCATAAAGCAATATCTGCTGAAGGACAAAAAATTAAATTCAACATATTGGAATTTTGCAGGGAGAACATTCTTCTCATGTTACTATGAAAGCTTATGTCTATGATGTTCAAGCAGAGAACAAACACTGCCTGGGATGGTGCTCCACTATATTCCCAGACGTGGAAGAAGACAGATTTTTTTTCCACAAAATAATCTGTGAACTGAGAGAGGCAATATTATTTCATATACCAGTCTGGTAATTAATGAGAACATTACAGAAGAGCTGCTCCTAGAAAATAACCCTGTGTCAGGAAAATATAAGCTAATTGATTTTAAATTGAAACAGAAAAAAATAATTAAGGAATGTCTTGTTACTAAATTTCTTGAACACTAAAAGGGCAATTTTAGCAGATGAAAAGAGATGATACAAAGGTATTCTGAGCTCTTCAGCTACATTAAGTCAAATATGTTAAAACTACCAGGAACCTGTAACTTCAGCTGTGGTGAGAATCTAGAATAAGCTCGAAATCCAAACAGATGAACCTGTGCTCCAGTAAGATTCTTCAGATGGCTCAGAATCGGGAAGCATTTAACTAGCAATGTTCCTCATACAAACTTGAAATGAAAAACCTGGCACCTGATGTATCATCTCCTGTTGGATAGTAATCTCATTTCTTTACAGAAACGCCATTTCTTTAAAGTGATTAAAAATACTCTTATGAAACAAGCAGAGACTGGCAGACTGACCATATGAATATCCACCGTTGTTTAACGCTGTGACAAAGGCAAAAAAAGAGAGCTATTTAAGCTTAAATAGCTGTTTGAAAACTCTCTCTATTAAGCTGTTTTACAGCATATAGCAAAAGAGGTACAAATGTGTTTCCCTTGTCACGTTTCTACCATTAGCAAGATTCTAAGACAGCCAGCTAACACAAGCTGAGACAAGAAAGAAATTCAGTGTGACCAGGGAATGAAAGGGATTACACAATGCAATTTCTGCAAAAGAACATGAGTTGTTAGCCCAGCTTGCCAAAAAAATAGAAAAGGAACTTGTGCTCATTTGAGCACAAAGAGCAAGCCATGAAGTAAATTACCACTTGCTACAGGTGGACATCAGATTAATGAATTACTACGGATTGACATCCTTTATCCCTGCTAACTCCTCCTCCACAAACTCCTTGGCCTGTCCTTTTCACACCATGAACCACATCTCTCTCCAATATAGAAGCCAATAACTTGAACAAACTTTTTAAACTTTCACCTATATCTGTTAAACCTGGCATAACTCGAACAGGTGTCCAAGCATCAGAGGAGAACAGAAGGAGCTAAATGTCAGTGCGTGACAGTCATACAAGTTGCAATCTGTTGCCTTGCAGGTGAGTGAACTGAAGTGCAATTTGCTCAAGACTCTACAGAATATGTGGCAGAGAGAAATGCAGTGTTCAGTGCTGTTCCTATTAAGAGAATTCTTCTAAAAGCAAAGAGGGAAGAAAAAAAGAAGCTACATAAACAAAATTCTGTCACATTAAACAAGCCAGTGATCTAGAATCCTACAGCAAGACAACAGCCTATAGCAAATGGCTGAGAGAAACTGATAAGGTTGGTAGCCTTTTCATCAGTTGTAGACTAACAAATCTAATGCCCAATAACTTGCAGTCCAGAATGCACATTTAGTCTTTTGAAGGCAACTGTTTGAGACACTATTTGCTACTCTTCACTACTCAGGAAAGAGTCACACCAAAAAAAAAAAACAACAAAAAAAACCCCAAAAACCAAAACAAAAAAAACCCAAACAAACAAAAAAAACCCAAACAAACAAAAAAAACCCAAACAAACAAAAAAAACCCAAACAAACAAAAAAACCCCAAACAAACAAAAAAACCCCAAACAAACAAAAAAACCCCAAACACACAAAAACACAAA
>JAWWTY010000037.1:63137791-63223868 GCA_035222235.1 Margarornis squamiger
AAACAAAAACCCCAAACAAACAAAAACCCCAAACAAACAAAAACCCCAAACAAACAAAAACCCCAAACAAACAAAAACCCCAAACAAACAAAAACCCCAAACAAACAAAAACCCCAAACAAACAAAAACCCCAAACAAACAAAAACCCCAAACAAACAAAAAACCCAAACAAACAAAAAACCCAAACAAACAAAAAACCCAAACAAAAACCCCAAACAAAAACCCCAAACAAACAAACAAAAACCCAAACAAACAAACAAAAAACCCAAACAAACAAACAAAAACCCAAACAAGAAAAAACAACAAAACAACAAAACAAAACCAGAAAACCAGATTACTATCAGAAACATCCTAACTCTCCTGAGTGAGTGAGATCCCATACGTGAGCCATTCCAAAAGACCAGTACAAGTAAGGTACTCTATCCTCCTACCAGTTTTACTTTAGAGGCCAGGCTCTCTGGTAGTTTTGTTCGTAGCTGATTTGTTTCTTTGAATGTAGCTGGAAATCCACTGAGAAAGGCCAAGTCTTGCATTAATACCAGACCCGGAACTTCTTTGTCTGTAGTCTGAAAACACGAAAAGAGGGTATAAAGATCTTTTTAAATTTAAAATTATTCACATTACACTAAGGTTTGTTTTAAAAGTTTTCACTTTTTACTACATGTGAGTTATGGAAAAAGAATAGTGCAGAAACTTTCTAAAAACGTACAGAATGTTTAACACATACAAAAGCTGATCAACAGATTTTAAAAGAACATACCAAGTAAGCCCTCCATACTATCTGTTTGCTGTTGTCTTTCATCATTCCAGAATGGGCAGCTTCAACTAGAATATATAAAATGTATTGTAGATCAAAAACTGAAAGTCACTTCTTTTTTATATTCTACTAATCAAGATACATTTTTGCAAAGTACAAGATTTGAACATTTATGGTGTGAAGAGTTGTCTTTATAAGTGGTAAATAATTCTTGGTAGTAAAATAAAACCAGTGGTTAGGCATTACAAATTTCACAAAATCAGAAGCTCATAACTGCTCTAAGATCCTGTTTATGTATGCTGAACACATGAATAATTTTGTTTTACAGTATGTGATCCTTTGAGCAAGGGCACAACTTATTGCACAATATTCAAACTAGACTTCACAGCAATTAAGAGAGGATTTCTAAAACTAATCTTCCCCATTATAAGCTTCAGCATTCTGAGATTATCAGTGCAATACAGATACTCAAATATCAAACCTGTTTTGCAATAGTCTTTTAAAGCATGGAACTCTAATCATCTGTAATCAGTTGCTTGGGAGGTAAGCAAACTGTCATTAATGTAATCATTCAGACGAACACATTGAGGGCTAGAGACACAGAATGACTTGCTAAAGTCAAACAGAAAATTAGCTGCAGAGTCAGTAATTGGAGAGAAAAAAAAACAACAATCAAAACTAATTCACAGCAGCTTACTAAAAAACCTTCCTTTAGAAAACTGGATGGAATCGGACAAAGAGGTTCTTACCATCCTTAGGGCTATCAAAAACAATTACTGTCACATTGGTAGAAGGATTTTTTGGTTTTGCTACAAAGAACATATTGGTAGCAGCTTGTAAAGCAGGATGAATGGACAGCAGGTCTTTCAGTGTGACATTGATAGGCAGCGCAGGATCCAGGACAAGCATTGGCACTTTGATGCAGTGTGTCAGCAAACACTCCAGTTGCTTCTCACTACAGCAAAATACCAAAGGTATATTTAACACTAGTAGAAAATGTAAGACAAAAATCAACAATAGATGCAATGAGAGGTGTTTTTGCAAAATCTGATCAATTATTTGTAACACTTGCTGTGGCAGGGGGACATTGCTAAAAGCACGCTTATTTTGCTGCAGAAGGCAAATATTTGACTGTTAGCATTTAGTTCATTCCCATAACTGTTTTTTCAGAAGTTTCCAAGATTTCAAAGCCTGCCCACAGAGGAGACCTTACAAAAATATCTAAATAACATAAGAACCAAGCCAAATAAGTGGGACAGACCAGACCCTGCCACTTCCTGGCAGCAGAGCCACAAGAGGCATGGACCCTGCACAGCCAAGTACTTGCAGTGCCATTATACCAATGGCAGGTGAAAGCAATGCTGAGAAAACATTCACGCTTTTGAATCATAAAACTCCAGGCACATATGCATTAAAAATTCGTACTCAGAATAGGGACTATGCCTAAACAGTGCCAAGGATATGCTTTTCAAACTCCAGAAATTGCTACATTTTAAGAGGATCATTCACATATGTCACAATAACATTACTTTTATCCAACATATATATAAAATCATGCTGTCATCTTTTCTTGAAGTGACATAGGAAAGCATGCATAGGCTATAGAAAACCAAACCACTGCCCCAACCAGCTTCCAGCTAACAATGAGCAGATTATCACTTATTCCAATTTATGCCCCAAAAATCACAAAAAACTCACCTCTTCTTTGTTGGTTCTGTTGTGTTCTTTCCAAGGATTTCCCTATTACAAAGTTAAAACATGTATGTTGAATAACACTGAGTTGACAGTAAGGAATTTAGTCTAATTTCAGATTGTTAACTAAGTCAGGGACACACTGAAAGCACCTACAACCCAGTGATAAAGCAGCCAAGGCCTTGCCATTGGCCTTGCCCAGGCAAGCACAGGCTGACACATGTGCCCCTCACTGCTCACCCTTCTGCAGTGTGAACTTCATAAATTCATGGTTGTGCTGACAGTTGTGGCAGCAGGACTCTTTTTGTTAACTGGGTTTTATAGAGTTATTATTAGATTACTTAACAAAACAAAAGTTGATATGAAAAACACTGGTAAGAAACCAGGATGAAGTGACCTGGAACTAGGTTGACTTGATTGTTTTGCCTAACATAAATATTCTGATAAAGTCTGTGAAAAGCTATTTCTGCAATAGTGTTCATTGATTTCAAAGTACATGAAAAAAGTTACCTACAAGGGAAAGAACCAGGTGCCCCTGTAGACAGTGACCATGATATGGATATGAGTCTTACTCATAAGCTTGATATCAACTTTCCAAATCAGTGCTATGGAAGAAAACAATAAGTGTTTTTCCCTTTCCGAAATGGGAATCACAGCATGAGTGATGACAAAGCTAAAACCACTAGTGTTAGTTCTGTGAACTGCTAGGGAAATAATAGCATAAATTTGAAAGCTTTTCAGAGAAGAGACAGTGTCTATTTTTAAGGTCAATGGATTTAAAGTTGTACTAATATTTTCATTATTTAGAACCAGAATTTCCCTTATGATCATACTGTCAGTGGTACCTAAATTGCAAGACGTAACATCTGCCAAAAATCAGATCAATATGCTTAATTGTGGATTTCTGATTATTCTGAATTAAACTATTACAGCCCTTAAAATACAAACTTGTTCTTTCATTCAGCATATTTTCTGGCCAAAACAGATCACATGAGCAGAGCTGATTGCTGAAAACTAAATCAACAGTTACAAGACACAATCCAAGGTGTCTGTAGAAGCTTGTACTTGAAGGCTTAGATCAGTAATTTTGCAGAACTGCATGCTACATTCTGTAACACCAAATGCAGTAATATGTGTCTTTGCCTCCCTAGTTAAAACACAACTCATACCTTTATAATATGAATAAGTTATTTTCCTATTTATCAGTTTCAGTGTTTGAAGACTACAAGTCTAACTTTGAAAAGAAGCCTTTAAGAAACATATGCTTAAGATTTTATTAAGCCCATTATAAAAAGAAATAAGGAGATAGAGGGGAGAAAAAGGGGATGAAGAGAGGTTATATATTTGAGATATAGTTTTATTAGTATTATTTAAAAATGCATTACAGAAATCAATACAAAGTGCACCATTTTCTGCATGACATTTTACAAATTCATGACAGAACAGCACTAATTATTATGTGTTATATCTTACACTGGTTTTTTATTAGATGGTACTTTACAGCTAAAAGTAGATCTGAAACAAGGCTTTGGGAATAATCAAATGAAGAAGGGAGAAAATGTGCTTTGAATTTTCATGTTGAGTAACATAGGAAAAAATAACAACAAAGGGAACTAGTACTGCATTAGATTGCTGCTGTCGGTTAAAGGGAAAAACTACATAAGATTATTACCTCATTATTTTCTGTTCTTCCTCCATCTGTTCCCTGACCTGTTGCAATTCTTTGATCAGTTCAACATCTGTGCCATTCACCCAGGTGTAGACCACGTCAATTGGCATGGGCAAACAAAGCCTACATAATTCAAAGGAAAGCTACATGAGCTGTTTAATATTACATTACAAGTGTTCATGGCACCCTACAATAGCAATTTCTGTCTAACAACAGAAATACTTGGTGTCTGGGCTGCAAAGAAGACAAAGCAAAATGCCTCTCTTTAGCTATATATATCATGTCTTAATTACACACAAGCCTTTGACAAAACAGCACAGAAATAAACCAAAAAGCACACAAACTGGCCAGAACAGTTCAGTAACTAAAGGAAACCCTAGCTTTATGCTCTAAATTTCACCTACACAAACCTATAACCCAATTCCTTCAAACCTATCAAATATTTTACGAGTCAGTACCAGCATCCAGGCACGTTCTTAATTCACCAGCTACACTAGATTAGACAGCATGAAGTACAATTACTTAAATCATAATTGCTGTTATTTAATTGCACAGAGCCAGTAATATCTCAGCAGGACCAGGTTTCTATCCTATGAATGTCTTTTAGATATTATTAACAGGGTGTTTCATAAACCAACAACTTAATTTGAGTACATGAAGTCAGACTCTAGATATGGCAGACAAATTAGTTCTTGACACAATTGAATATTCTGCAGCTGTTTCTAGAGAGTTACAGATTTCCTAGCATACCCAAGGCAGAAGAGAGGAATTTGGGTACCTTTTTTCTATTTTTTTTATGATAATCTTCTCTCTGAGGCCCAAGGCTCACTGCTTTGTGTCAGCAGGTACTCCAGGCTGCTGCCACAGGTGACCCTCTCAGGCCCAGAGAGCAGGAGGCTGCCCCAAATATTATTTTCAAAATTTCTAGTGCCAAGCTATTTAGTACCTTCCTGAATTGTAGATGGCCTAGCAAACCTTGAACACTTCTCTAATGCTGAGATCCATGGGGCCATGCAGTGATGTTTTCCAAAAGTGTTCCCTCTCCACCCACTGCATCCTTTGAAAAGCGTTCAAATGAAGACAGAGCTTATGGCCTCTGTCACCCACATTCCCTTGCACAGTGTGCCATGCAGAAGCTTCCACCCAGCTTCATTTTCTACTGGCTCAGGTTCAGTAACTGAAGCACAAAATTTAGTAAGAGGTCAGCCAGTAGCTGGTCACAGCACAATAGACAGGAACATTTAGTCCTCAATTTACCACTGTTCCTAACTGAGCTACAAACAGCACTGCCTTCCCCAGCAGCACCACCCAGAAAGTCTCTCTCACCTCTCACATGCAACACTCTGCAGGAGGCTACTCACTCAAATGGCAAGAAAAAAAAAGAAGTCAATTTACTGAATACAAATACCCCTCTAATCAGTTGTTACAACTCTTTCCCCAGAAATGACTAGCTTCTTGTTCCTTAACAAGGCATGTTTTGAACAAAAAAGTTCTCCACAGGCATGGTAATTCAATGGCAGTAGCTCTTCCAGCTTTTCTACATTTGTTCTGATCAGTTAAATTACTGGTTTGAAAGTCCTCCGAATGCTACAGCTACGAAAGGACTGTTTTAGGTGGAAGCACCTGACTCAAGTCAGGAGATTTCAAAAATGCCCAACCCACAGCCTTCTGGGCAAAGTGCAGTGTTTATTTACCCAGGCTTCATTAAAGAACATAGTATGTCCAAAATAAAAGCCTGAACTCCAGCTCTTTCAATGGTATGAGACCATTCTGACTTCTGTGAAGCCTCTCTCCAATTTATCATGTTTAAAGTATGCCTGTGCAATAGCACATATAACTATGCCACATACAGCCAAATGCTAATAAATTTCACATTTGATCCAATGCAGGTATCCCAACTCTGAGTTAACTCTGACATGGCAAGCTCATTATTCATTACCAGTGGCAATAGAGACAGACCAGTAAAAAAACAAGTGAACTGTTTGCAGATCCAATAGTCCAATTGCTTAAAATTTATCCAAATACTCAAATAAATTTTCTTAATGCATTTTTACAGCACACATAGTTTCAGAAAGTAGTGTTTATCAAACATAATAATAAAACCCAGATATCTCACAATTCAATTTATTGCTTCCAATTAGGCTAAGTAACACTGTTAAGACTTTACCTTTTTGGGCTTTGTCAAATCTTTGATTGTTTCATGGCTTCTTAAAGAGTAATGAGAGCTTATGTTTTGAAAAGTATGTAGTGGAATTTTGGTTTAAAATGGAAAGGAACAGGAGAGCCACTTCAGTTGGATCATTCTCAAACACTATTTTAACGTGCAGAGTCTTCTGCAAATTGTTAAAGATTAGAAAAGATCAAAAACTTTCTCCCTGAAATTCTGTAGTTGTGTTTCCCCTTCATGTGGACTTATTGATTTGGTCTTAATCACAAACACCAGTCTGACAAACAGGTTAAGCCCAAAATGAGCTGAGTCAATTTACTAAATACAACCCTTCTAATCAACTATTTCCCCCTCTTTGAGATGACTAGTTTCTGGTTCATTAACAGATACAACTCAAGGCATGCTTTGGCTCCAAGGGGAAATTATCTTAACAGCTTTCTACAGCAAATAATTACATTTCCCATTTGCTACTGATTTTAATATTAGCAAGCATGGACTTTGGAAACCTCCTAGGAGACTCCCAGACAATTAATTAAGTTGAGACTTGTTATGGATAGTCTTACATTTTCCTCATTCAAAAATGTACCTATTTTTTACTTGAAAATCTAAAAACATCAATAGGATCCTGCTTGAAGACAGAACCAGAGCCTCCAGACAGGACAGGACACACACCTGCTAGGCAGCATTTTCCCTGCCCATGATGTGCTTACATACAAGAACCATGCTCACAGCTGAGGTTGCAGCTAGAAGACAAACCTCATTGTCTCAACATCCACTGTTGCTGAAGGAGTACAGTAGATTCTGGATCTCTCCCAAGTTACCATCTGGTCCTTGCTGAGCCTCTTTATGAACAATGTAAGTCTAAGCTCCTCACTGTAAACCTCCCAGCCCTCCTACCTCTTATAGCTCTGTAATTACCCACCAACAGCAACTCACCTGTTCCATTGCTATTCCTGCTCCCTAATTTGTGCATCTTTTCCTCTCTCCAGCCTCGCTCAGCTCAACAATTAATGGCTGGCCAACCACTCATAGCTCTCACTTGCTGTACCATATTGAAATCAGTCTGTACATTGTAAAAGCTGAGGACTGTTCCTTCATATTTTCTTTCCATACATATTTTGGAGTTTTAAATATGACTTGGTCATGTCCTGGAATAGCAAAGTTACACTTCAGCATTTACTAAAATACACAATTTGCAGGTAGAGTAGTAAAATACAGGTCTCATCCAAGACACTCAGGCACACAACTCCACTATTTAGTTTCCTTCTCTCCCTTTTAATTTTCATATCAAACCTAAGTCTTCAAAAGTGGTTTTGGATGAGGTGATTGGTAAAAACCCCTGAAATTTCTCCTCAGGCTGTGTCAGAGCCTGGGCAATGTAAGTAGCAAGTTTAGCAGTTGATGAGACAACCTGGAAAGTTCAAGAGTTGAGATGCCAAGGGTGGAGGGAAAAGCAAACCAAAACAACGGCTAAACTTCAAGAAAAAAGAAGAAATCTTCCCTGGTCTGGCAGAGAAAAACATTCAGTAGTAGGTGTAACTAACAATTCTAGCAATATCACACTTTTATAGTGACAAGTTTTTTTGAGTTTAAAACCATAAGGAGCTTGCCCACATACACAGATCTGTCTATATTTTACACTGAGGTTTTCTCTATTGAAGTTTACAACACAATTATTACAGAAGAACAGAGATGTTTACCTGCAAAGCTCCTAGAAAATAATGCTACTTAAATTCAGTTGAAAATCCATTAATATTTTCCTAAAGGCCATGCAGCTTTTACTTTCTGCATAACAGTGGATCTGCTTTAATTCCTAACCAACAAGCTTCCTGTTCTCCAATTCTGAATAACTGTCTCTAACACTAAATGAAGAAATTATTAAAATCAACAGGTAAGCTAGATTCAAAACTGCAAGTCCACAGTCCCCAGTTTACTTGTAGCCCTACATGTTGCACTGGTACCCATCTTAAAAAAACTCCACCAAACCACCACTGACACAAGTGCATACTGTAAGACAGGGTCCGGCTACTGCATTCGTGAAGTTTGATAGTAGAAATAAATTGAACCCCTGACAAAGGATATCTAAAAGTTAACAGATGCCTAAAAGTATGTATCCACTAAGATTTTTTTTGTTGATGTGAATTTTTACAGGAAGTTGGTATCTGCACTCAAATATCACAACAAACTTCGCTGTCAGGCCTGACATATGAGTATTAAAGGCATATGTGTGAACTAAAATAACTTAAGCACCCACCATGAAAACATAAAGCTTTTGCTTAGCCAGCCAATAGTTCCTCCCCACGCACTGGATGTTTTGCTCACAATCCACAGAAGTGAACACTAGCAAAGGAGTGCTTTACACAACCCAAGTAAAGTAAGGAAACACACTGCAGAAATCAGAACTGACTGTGCCAACACCGCAACAGTAAAAGTCGTGATTTTGTTTTGGACGAAGTCAACTATTTTATAAAAATACTGCAGTTTAATTATCACAGCATCAGGCATTTTAGTACTGACAGGAACAAACTGACATGTTTTCACTTCAGTACCACTGAAACATGTCAACATGAAGCTAATCATCCATATGAGATGTATCTTTACTTTCATCTGTCATCCTTTGGAAAACGGGGGAGAGGGGTAAGACATGAGAGTATAAAAGTGTATAGCATTCAAGGACACCATGCAATGTACTTTTTACAAAGTTATCTCACATCAGCTAAAGCGTGACAAATTGATCTGATAATTTCTACTGTCCCATGACTCAACAAACCTCAAAGCAGATTAAAGCATCTGCTTTCAGAGTTGCTTTTTTCCCAGTCAAGTGTATCAATGTTGAGAGTCAGATATCTCCTTAGGAGCTTTTTTCCACCTACCAATTCACAGTGCACTGACTTCCTGAACAACAGACTCCAGTCTATTCAGATACAATGATGAAGCCACAGGAAGTCATGTCACAGTTAACACAACTGAAACAAATGACCCATAGGACTTGGCTCCCAACTTGCTGTGAGAGACTTCTCCCATGCACTCAGCTTTTAGAAGCTCCTTACTAGCTTTGTGACTTCTCTGCTAAATAATGTTCCTCATGAAACATCACAGAAAACTTAAGGTAAACAAAAAGTAACTTTTCAAAACACTGAAATTTGGAATTTTAAGCACACTGGGACAGTACTTATGTTTTCCTATCTTAATATGGAAAACTTGTCATGTCCTCCCTTTATTGCTAGCATTGTCACCATTTTGATGTTTCATTAGTGACTGAATGAATTAAACACATTCAAAATGTAAACTCTTATATGATTAGAGTTTCAAATGCCAAACATCTTTCAAGATGGGAGACTGTGCACTAATTTTAAACCACTTAGTTTGAAATTTGCTGTGGATTTAGAGCCCATACATTAGTGTCCTACTCAACAGTATGTTGTTTCATCTAAAATATTTTGCTCAAGTATTTAAAAATGCATTGAACAGTAAAATGTGTGATATGTCAAGTGCAGGTAAAGCTCACCGATTCTGAAATGATTTGCCAGCAACATTGTCTCTGTATGAATCAAACATAACATGATACTGGTCTCTACTCCACTCCAAGACAACCTGCAAAGAAACAAAACCAAACACAAAAAAACTTGTTGTCATCACCTTCTAAAGTTAGACACTTAAATTTCTCCTTTGAAATGTTTAACCACAATCAATTTCATTCAAATTGATCTATGCATTAATGCACAACTGACCAGACCATAATCCCAACTAAGTTGTTACACTGAGACAGCAATCAGATCTAGAACTGAAGAGCTCACTTAATTTATACAAATTTTGTTTTCTCTGCATGCAATGATTTCATTATTTATGGGCACACTTTTTAAACTACTATTCATTTAGGTTACCTTCCCCTTGTCTCAGTCTTCAAAAATTCAGCAATGTTTTCCCAAAACTGAAACCTTAATCAATTGTACTTCAATACAAGCAGAAAACCTCTAACACACATACACTTCTGCATAGTTCGACTCATCTCCCTTTCTGTTCTCATACAGGACACATTGAAGTATACACACCTCTGAAATATGAGCATTGCAAACAAACAGCCAGGCCAGGGCACATCAAATCATGCGAACCGACCCAGCTACAGACTAAAAACACAACAGCTCTTTCCCAACAGAGGTGAAGTCTTACACTGCATCCCAACTAACCCAACAGGGCAGTATTTCTGCAGGCTGCAGCCTCTCTTCCATCCCCCTGCATTCCTGCCATCCCCCTTCAGCTTGACACGAGTTCACCTGACCCCACAGGGAACTAAATCACAGCTAAATCAACAGAAAGATGAACCTTCAAAAACCAAAGCACTTGATCTTCCTCTGCTTGGTTGTTGGAGCAGATGACAAATGGTGGTGACAAACACACAGCCGATACCTTTTACAGTAAAAGTCCAATCTTAAAAATTACAGAGGCATCTTGTGGTGTTTTAGAGATGAAGGCACGGTGGCTAATTTTACTGGGATAAGTACATATCTGCATGTACTGGAGGGTAAAAACAAACAACCCACCCTCCCTCAAAAAACCCCATAAACCCAACAACAAAACAAAACAACCCAAAAACAAACAAAAAACCACCAGGAAAGGATAATACTTTACACCACTCTTCCTAGATATATATTTTACTAATGCTTATTTCTTGTATTACGGGGACTTTGAAATAGACCATTTCTGTAAGGTAACATTCAAAACCATAACATAAACCTTCTTCCCTTTTCTTTACACTTCTCTACCCTGATTGACAACAAAGCAAATTAAAGCCTTCTAGAGAGCAGGGAAGCTCCATCATGTGCCTGAGTGACAAGCACGCACATGCAATTCCTGACAAACCTGCAAATGGTCTCTTTGTAACCAAGATCACATCAGTATACTTCCATTCCCCTCACACAAAGGACATATATTTCCCAGGTAGGCATAAAAGTCTCCTCCCTTAAATACCAAGGTCAGGAATTCTCTTAAAAAGACACTATTACACTTCTTTATGCAAAAGTCATTACATTCTTCTGCCAAATATCTGCTTTAATACAGCACACACTGAAAGATCATATCCATGTGGAAACTTTTGCTACTACTGACAGTGATGAATCGGCACACATTGATCTGCTTCTAGAAGAAATACAGCAGTATTTTAGTAATTATATGAATAATATGGCTCTCCAGAAGAAAAACATTAACATTCAAGGCTTTGCCATTTGTGCAACTATAACCAAAAACGACCAAGGGCAAATCTCTTAGAATCACATTACCAAGTTAAGCTCTTCCTACCTGATACATTTTTTTTTTCCCTTCAGCTGTTTCCTCTTGACATATTATCTGTCTTGCAACAATGGCTGGAGGCTGTCTTAACTTTAAGTACTGATATTATAAACCACCAGGGGAACATTAAAAAACAAGAGGAGAGACACCGCCTATTAGGAGATAGTGTATCAGATACATGATAACAGTAGCTCAGGCGCGTTCTGGTTATAAAACCAAAGCTGAGTGACCTCCAGAAGGATGGCCAAGAAGAGTTAATAATCAAACTGTCCCAAAACTTAAAGCTCATCCTATAACTAGGTTACACCATTGGCTTAGACAAATCATGCTCAACACCCTGGTATTTCATGGAGCTCAAGTTTTTCCTTGAAATGAAGCTCATTTTCAGGTTCTGGCTGCAAGAACATCCTTTCCAATCTCAAATTATTTGCCCTAACCATCCATTTTTACTCCACCAATATTATTAGCATGAATCTAAGAGAGCAGATTTAATTCTGCCTACTAGGACAAAAAGCTGACTGTGGAGGTGGGGGAAAAGGAGAACTGAAAATGCTGCTCAGACACCAGGGTCTGATAATCAGTGCCTCACACTTTTTACTGCTTGAGCTCACCGCAAATGGCTAAAAATGGTTGAGCTGTTAATTTCTAGAAAGATTTTTTTAGTTTCATTTTCCAAACAGTTTTATATTTCTTTTATTAGCTGCTGCCTTGCAGACTCTGTACTGGAGAAGTGTTTTCCGTTCCCGCTACAGTTGTCAGAAGACGTCAGCAGTGTTCGTTCTCACAGTCCTGGCCTCCCTTAAATCATTGAACTACCACTGTTTGCCAATATACAAAGGAAAAAAGCAAAATGCACACAAACATAATTTACCACCATTATGGGGGGGGAAAAAAAAGAAAAGAAAACGAAGGTTTTATATACTCCTATATGGCAATTCTATAAAGGCTGCAGGTTTTGTTGGTGCTTTCGCTTGTTGTTGTTTTTTTTTTTAAAAAACACTGCTGGTCACTTTTCTTTTTTCTTAGCATATAATTTGGAAAACCTACTCCTACATGAATTTACCAGTTCTTTTGCTGTCTAAATCGTATCTAAGTCTTCCAAATAGATTTACAAGAGTTGGAAGCATCAAACTATAAGCTAGCGTGAAAATAATTCTGAGCAGTGATTGCAACTGATTCTTAACAACATCAACAAAAACTCGGACAACTACTGAAGTATTTTAAAAAACCTTCAAAGTTCTACGGTATCTTAGGGTTAGGTTTATTTAACTCCCCATTTTGAAGCAATGCAAAAATAAGTTTCACAGCACCAAGAAGTCTACACCAATCTAAGTTCATACTCATGTATAAACAGGTGCCTAAGAGTACTATATAATTACTTAATCTGCTGATGGCTTTGAAATGTCCTGGTAACTTGTAAACTCTGCAATAAAGCAGAGATTAAGTACTTTATGCAAAGAAGGTGTAGGGATACACAAAATAAAGTTCTGTTTGTGGAACACTCAAGAGTTTCACACAATAACCTTTAAGGCTCTTCATCTCCCCCCCCATCTGAAAGAGCCCATCAAAATAAACAGAAGAAATAAAAGAAGGAGAAGGAAATAAAATAAAAGAGAGAGAACAACATAGGAATCAGGAAATTCCAGTCTGTTTGCATTTAACACTGCCATCTTTTTAGACTTGACAAAAATACTTGAATTCCCTGAATCCTTACTATATTCTCAAACACTGCACTGAAGTCGGATTGGGTTCTTTCCTCTCCAGATTCTTTCATTCATAACTTCCCAAAGAGATGGGGCAATACGAAATGAAACTTTAAAATACACAATGCGTCTATAGAAAATCATATACGGAACAAGTGCGAGTTACATTGCATCATTTACAAAATAACACGGGCAAACCGAGTAACAAGTAGCGAGCAAAGAAAGGCAGCCCGGAGGGAGGATACACTTAACTCCTTGAACTCCGGAACGGGGGAGAGATGCTGTCACTCCCGTGCCCACACGTGAAGGTTACGAGCAGCACTGGCTTTAAAAGACTCAAAACAAAAAAACCCACGACACTAATAAATCACCTGATAAGCGGAGCGGGATAAAAAAAATAACAAATTGCACAAGACCAAGCGGACAGCAGCTGCTTTGTGTCACCTGCGCTGTGCCCGGGCCCGCCGAGCCCCGAACGGCCCGGGAGGGGACGGGGCTGCGGGACGGAGGCGGTGCCCGGCCCCGCACGGTGCCCGGCGGGACACCCCGCAGGCTCCCGGAGCACACACCGCCCCGAGCCCAGCTGAGCCCCGCTCTCCCCAGCCCCTCTGCCCGGGCCCTGCGGCCGCGCCTGTCCCGCCTGGCCCGCCCCGGCCCGGCCCGGAGGGCACGCCGTACTGACCTCCCCGAACTGCAGGGCGGAGACGATCATGAGGACGAGGCCCCCGAGGCAGAGGCAGGGCCCATACCTGTGCGACAGGCAGGTATAGGTCTGGCGCTGCAGGAGCTTTAGCAGCATGGCCCGCCGGCGGCCGCCGCCCCGCACGGCCCGGCCCGGCCCGGCCCGGCCCGGCGCGCTGCCCGCCCCCTTCCGGCAGCGCCGGCGCCGCCTGGCGGGCACCGGGGGCGGTGCTGCCCGCTCGGCCCCGCTCGGCCCCGCACCGCGGGGAGGCGGGCCCGGCGCCCCCGGCTGTGCCCCGATCTCGGCGGTGCCCCTGCTCCCGGCTGTGCCCCCTGATCTCGGCTGTGCTCCTGCTCCTGGCTGTGCCCCCTCTCTGGGCTGTGCCCCCTCTCTGGGCTGTGCCCCCGCTTTGGGCTGTGCCCCCTCTCTGGGCTGTGCCCCTGCTCCTGGCTGTGCCCCCTCTCTGGGCTGTGCCCCTGCTCCCGGCTGTGCCCCCTCTCTGGGCTGTGCCCCCTCTCTGGGCTGTGCCCCCTCTCTGGGCTGTGCCCC
Source organism: Margarornis squamiger (assembly GCA_035222235.1). NCBI lineage: Eukaryota > Metazoa > Chordata > Aves > Passeriformes > Furnariidae > Margarornis > Margarornis squamiger. The sequence continues at coordinate 63,152,297 of JAWWTY010000037.1, forward strand.
TGCTCCTGGCTGTGCCCCCTCTCTGGGCTGTGCCCCTGCTCCTGGCTGTGCCCCCTCTCTGGGCTGTGCCCCCTCTCTGGGCTGTGCCCCTGCGAGAGGACCGGCAGGTCGAGGTTGCTGGTGCTCCCGCTCAGCCTTAGTGAGGCCACAATCTGGAGTGCTGTGTCCTGTTCTGGGCTCCTCGGGACAAGAAAGACAAGGAGCTACTGGAGAGGGACCAGCGGAGGGCACAGGGATGGTGAGGGGTCTGAAGCATCTCTCCTGGGAGGAGAGACTGCGAGAGCTGGGCCTGTTCAGTGTGGAGAAGAGAAGGCTGAGAGGGGATCTCATTAGTGCATACAAATATCTCAAAGGCGGGTGCCAAGAGGAGGGTGCCAGACTCTTTTCAGTGGTGCCCAGCGACAGGACGAGCAATGGCCGTAAACTAAAAGACAAGATGTTTCACCTCAACATGAGGAAGAACTTCTTTTCATTGAGGGTGGCAGAGCACTGGGACAGCTGCCCCGGAAGGTCGTGGAGTTTCCCTCTCTGGAGACATTTGAACCCCATTCCTGTATCACCTGCTCCAGGTGGCCCTGCCTTGGCAGGGGTGTTGGACTGGATGATCTCCACAGGTCCCTTCCAACCCTAACAATTCTGTGATTCTTTGACTCTTGCATATCATAAAGATACAGTTGAGCTACATGCTGTTTAATTTAAATGTTCTATTTCCTGGTTTGGCACAGAAATAAAGTGCAGGGATGACTTCATGAATTGGGAATTGGGAGGATAGAGAGGGTTATTCATGGAGTTCTTCAGGAACAGTTCTTCAGAAAAAAAACCATGATAACAAGAAACTAGTTAGCAGTCATTAGCTGACAGCACACTCTGTAAATCCTTAATCTGCATCAGTCTGGTTTCTGCCATGAAGTTTAGACATCTACACAGGACACTACTGGTACTGCCACTGTCATAAATTGCATCAGGCAGAATGATGTGGGGTCATTGGCCCTCATGAGGCCAAAGACAGTAGCACCTATCTCTGTAGTCTATCACTGCATTGAAAGTTCTGAGTGTTTCTTAAAACTCCCTGCAGTGACTTTTCTGAGTAACACCCTTGTGATCTTATTTTTCCCTTGACCACTTCCAGAAGTTTGTCCTGGTGTATTTACACAGTTGGTTGTGTGAGAGGACTACACCTGGCTGTACTTCAAGAAACGTCCAAGAGTACAAGGCTCTTTGGCACAGCTCTCCCAGGCCACTGAGTCCTACTCTCATTTACATTGTTGTTGTCATAGTATTTTTCCTTTCTCCACGGGCCATAGGACAGCATGGCAGTTTCATTAGGGGCTACCTGCAGAGTCTCCGTGCCCACCACACAGTGGTGTGTTCCTCTCCTTATTGTGTGTTATCAGCCTGACTTATTTGGCCCTTCATAATAACCCAGCTCTTCAGCCTCAGTGTGCAGAAGCCTCAGCTAAGCTTTTATCACAGCCAGCACTTTCTCCTCACCTGTGCTGTGTTCTTCCTTCACATGTCTCACCCAGGTGCCAAAGTACTACCCTGGAGGAATATAATCTTTACATGTCTGCTGGTACTTCCCTCACCTGCTCCTCCTGCTCAAGCACTGTGTTATTATTATTGAACTACTATTACTCAGCTGTTATTACTGCACTGCAGCACCTCTTTATCGCCACCTACAGCACTGTGGCTGCAGTACTAGTGATGGCCTGGTATTCTGAGTCAATAGATGGAAGTTTTCACTGAGAATTGAGGTATACTATATATGCAGATTATGAGAAAAAGCATAATTTCTGGTCAACAATACAGCATAAATGCAGAAACAGACTAAAATGTGCTAAAGAGATGAACCTGAGAGATGTAGTACCAAAGTAAAGCAGAAAATTATTCACAGGAAACTGAATTACTTTGAGATCTAGATTAATAATTAGTGCAAAGTGTGGGATGATACAGTTATACAGACGAATAAATACTTCCATATGATACTGATATTATAAAGCCATTAAAATTCACATAATCTTTAAATTATTTTACAAGGTATCCACCAGTAGATACAGAGATATAAAAAGCTGCTGAGCAAATGGGACTATATCTGTCCTTGCTTGTAGAACACTCCTGTTCAAGGAATATGTTTTTAAACTGAAATAGGTGCATGGAAAGGAACAACTAGATCTTTCCTTCTGAAAAGACACTAAAATGTTTTGACTTGTTCACATCACAGGAATCAGAAACCTGTTTAAACTAAATGCCATATTGTCACCAGGTTAAAACACAACAAAGAAACCCCCAAAACAAACAAGACAAAACAAAACAAATAAGGAGAGAAAAACATATTCTGGAATATACTTGAAATAGAAATAGCAGGAATACCTATCAAGCCTTGAGAGGCAGCTTAGCCAGCTTGTGACAGGAGACAGGACTCGATACTCCAGATGTTCTCCTATATTCCAATTTGGCTGTGGGGTCATACACCCTTGCCATCCTCATTTCATCAAAGACTTCATTATTCCATGCAACAGAGAAAGGGGATGGTTTAGTGTGGAGAAGAAGGGGGGTCAGGATGGATCTCAATGCTTTCTACAACTCTCTGAAAGAAAGTTGCAATGAGGTGGGAGTCGGACTCCTCTGCCATGCCTCAAGTGAAACGACAAGAGGAAATGGCCTCAAGTTGTGCCAAGGGAGGTTCAGAGGAGATATTAGGAAAAAAATTTTACTGAAAGAGCGGCTAGGCACTGGAATAAGTTGCACAGGGAGGTGTAAGAATCACCATCTCTGAAAGTGTTCAAGGGAGCTCTGGATGTGGCCCTTGGGGATACAGTTTAGAGGTGATTATGGTGGTGCTGGGTTAGCGGTTGGGCTAGATGATCTGTAAGGGCTCCTCCAATCTTGATGATTCTGTAATTCTGTGAAAGGCAGGGAAAATAGATGAAAACAAGGCCACCCTCAACTTGCTAATTAATTGCAAGCTATTAAGGTACACATAGTAGATGCAGATACAAATTCCTTTTGAGGCAATCTATCCAAGTTGCTTGGATTCTTCTACAGCTGTCATTAGAAATTATTTTCAAGCTCAAAACTAGAAACCAAATCAGCAACCTTGTATCACTTTGCAGTTGGCTTTGTAAGCATGTCTCTGAAAGGGGCCGGGCTCAGGCCAAATTCTCCTTCTTTTCACATTTTATCTAATGCACTGCTTAGGCAGTTCTCCAGGTGAGAACCTTACTATCGTATCCAAAAATGGGATACTTAACTCTCCTCATTTCCCCCAGTCACTGTAGATGCAGATGAACCCAGATATTCTGCTTGGAGCGATAAATTCCACTAGATGTCAGGATATCTAAAAATTAGACACTGCCATTATATTCAAACATATACTTAAGGGCCTTGCCAAGTCATTATCCAAGTAAACCACTGGGCTCTTGGAAAAATCTACTTGAATGTACTTGTGTTTGTATTAACTTGAAGATGCACGTAGCAGCACTTAATGCAAAGGCATGACTTCTGTGGATTATGATGTAATCTAAATAAGCAGTCAAATAGTTATAAACACACTTTATCTTGATCCTGATTTTCCACAAGTTGCCTTCACCAACACTTTCTTCACTCCTAGATCTTAGAAAACTGAATTTGTGATGTTTTTCTTACTACAGTTAGACCTTTCGAAGAGGGAGTTCAAGCTATTTTCAAAAGGAATGAAATATTTACTTTCTTTCAATGGAAATGGAGATCCTGTAATGTTCAAAAGCTTGAGAAAGGCAGAATTTGCCACTGGACATGGTAAACTTCTCCAGTAGCAGCTCTTTCCAAATCTTTTGCATTCTAATTTGCTAGGAAGGGAGAACAGTAAGAACTAAATATATGAGGCAATAATGTAATTATCTTTGGTTGAGGCAGAAGACCAGAAGCAATCAATCTAGCACCTCAAGCTTCCCTGTTAGCCAAAAATAATTTTCACTGCACATTCCATGAATCTTGCACTAAAGCAAAGAGAATTAACATCATTATAGGTTTCCTGTGTTCATTACTGTGCGGTCTTATTTACAAACGTGAATTAATCTTGTAGCACCTCTGTGAAGCAAATTACTGAACACAAAGGTAAAGACAAAATTCTGCATGTTTGATGCTGACTTCCACTTTAGGACTGAGTTTTCACAGTACAGGAGCTAGCTGGTAGTACTCTGACGGCTCAGCGCTTTGCTCTGAGGGACCTTGGTTCCACGTGTGAATGCTCTGAACTTACAAGCATTCAGAGGTGTCTCAAGGCAGACAAGAAAAAGTTAAGAACAGAGAAGTAATGATGTGCCTGTGGGGAGTTTGCTTGAAGTAACTTAGCCGTCATCAGAGAAGAGTTTTGCAGCAGAGGCAGGGGCAATTTATATCTGCTTATTGTAATGATGCAGCCATCATTCCTATTCCTGCCCTATTCACTAGATAGATCTACAACAGATGTACTAAGAACTCTTTTTAAATCCTAGAAGTTCTTCTACATGGCTATGAACAGGTTTGCCCCGTGGACTGAAGAACAGACAGGAGGAAAACGCAGCCAATTATTTCCCCACTCACTCTTGTAAGGTATTGTATTTTCTGTGCACCTAGCCAACAGAGGACACTTGTAGAGGGCTGGGACCTAAATAGGAGTCAAAACAGGCTGGTGTGCTTATCAGTATTTTGAAGAGCTGCATGAGCACTTTCTATGGAAAGAAAATGGGAGACAATAGGGCCTTCTGGGACTTCTCTCTCTGCCTCTCCATCCCCACAAAAACTGTAATATCTAGCTCCAGAAATTTAAAGCAGTAGCCTTAGGCATATTGGAATTAATAGCTCAGTAGAGCACTGTGAATTTGGTAGTACCACTATCTATCAAATACAATAATTAAAATCACATTAGTCACTCAGAACAAAAAAGTAAAAGACAGTGACTGAGCAATATTCTATCCTTCAAAACATAATCTCATTTTGACTCACCATTTATAGAGCTCTTAGTCTTTGATAAGACTCAATGCCACTGATATTACCTCTAAAATAGAGATAGAATATAAGTGATTAGTTTCTGAGAGATGTGTTAAACCCTGATTCTATGTCTTGTAAAGGATTATCTCTTAATCAGTCTGCAGTAATTTTAGCCTCATGAGCAAATGCATTCTAATTAAGTGCAGCTAGTGAGAGTTTTCACTTAGTACTGTAGCAAAAGTGAAAATTTTTAAATCATGCTCAATACTTCAGTACTCTTGAAAATCCTCAGATGTTCCATTCTCAACCCACTGGGCAGGTATGCGGAATATTTATGACTTGTTACTGGAAAATTTTGTTGATAGAATATAGAATCTGTTTTTGTTTTAGGGTGTGGGTTTTTTGTTTTTTGTTTTTTGTTTTTTTTTCCCGTCAGACCCTGTTTCTCTATAGGAAAAAAAAATTACTATCTCCTAAACATCAGTCATTTCCTACTCTTTCCACTTCTTTTATATTTGTGCAGATACTAGAAAGGATATTTAAAAAATCTGAAGAGCAGGGCTGCTAAATATGAGATATTCCTAAAGAAAAAAGGAAAACAGTAATATAGAAACAGACGAAAAACCAATGCCTAGAGAGCAAAGGACTGGAACAATGCCATTTCAAATGTCTCTGAAACTAAACATCTAGATGAAGCTGAGGCAACATGTGCACCTGGCAGCAAAATTAAAATTTCTAAACATAATATTCACCAACATTTTACTCTGAAAGATCTGTTATTTCCTGAGCACCTCAAACTCAAATAACAAATGTTTGCAGAAAGCCAGAAGAAACCTTTTGAAACTGCAGAATCTGGCATTTGCTCTTGGTTTTGGTTGTTTGGGGGATTTTGTTGTTGTTGTGGGGGTTTATTTGTTGTCCTTGGTTTTCATTACAGTAAGTCCTTGCTTTTTAAAGTGTTATGCTCTTAGCAATAGGCAATCACAATTTAAATAGACTGTGGCCTTCAAACCAAATCATATCTGTATGTCTGTTTCCAAAGTCCCTAATGAAGTGGATGAAAGATCCTGGAAAGTCTTCCCAAGCCATGATTTAATATCTATAATATATATTAAGAAATATATGTTATATAAATAAAATCTTATTTTTTAAATATTAAATTTCATCATGCTTTTGGAAGATATGCTATTAGAATTCATTATCCTTGATATTCAATTATCACTTTAGACTAGAGTAAAACACAATAGAACAGAATAGAATTTCTCACAGTAAAGCCTAGTTCTCTGAAATGTTCGATTATTCTAAAGAGTAAAAAGATATTATTTTTTACTTTAATGCTAAAAGCTTGGGGCCCTCAGTACACTGATGATGTTGTTACAGCATAGTAGTGGAATTTGCATTTCTTTTCTTAATCCTGCCAAGTTGTAATAGCACAGAGAACAGACTGTATAGGTTAGATGGTTAGAATGGGCAGGGTAGTCTTTTAAATACACTCAGCAGTTTGTAGCAGAAAAAAAGGAAGTGCCTTTAGTGATGAACGGTGGTCAGTAAGATTTTGTGGGTGTATCAAATAGCACACACTTTTTACATCACATCACTGAGATGGAGACTCAGAACATTAGAACAGCATCTAATTTTGGTTAATTAGCTCTCAATCATCTGATATGAATCACAGTATTAGAGAGAAGGATGAAATAGATGAAGGACCTCTAGGATGAACAATTTCCTTTGTTGGTTAGACATACTTTCTGTGTTTAAAAATGCTGTAGAGACTACAAGGAAAATAGAGTGGAAATAACTACTACAAGATCTTTTTGGAAAGCTGTATTAACTGTTGTTGTTCTTTGTATCTGTTTTATTTCAGAACATAGAATCATAGAATTGTTTAGGCTGGAAAATGCCTTTAAGACCATCAAATCCAATCACAAACCCAGCATTGACAAGTCCACAAACTATGTCCCTAGTGCCTCATCTACTTGTCTTTTAAATACTTCCAGGGATGTCTCCAGAGTCTCAGTGCATCATATTGACCAATACTGTGCATCTTTCACTTCACTGCTAGTTGGTGTTCCCCTGTACTAAACTCTACATACGTGATGGGAATTCAACACAATTTCTTGATTCTCAGACACCCTACACCTATAGTGAATTACTCTGCTATCCCCAGAGAAACTAGACTTGGAATTCCTGCCCCATGAGCCTCCAAGGAACAACCTGAATTCCACAAGGTCCACAGAGGGAGAAGGACACCAAGGGAGTTTTCTCTAAGAGGGTGGTGATAGGTGGCCTTATGAGATGGAGCAACCCCTGCAGTGGGCTCTAATGAGCAGCGTCCAGCTGCTGCTGCCTATGGCATGACTTCCTATCTCTCACTGAACCCTGGCAGTGGACTGCGAAAACGCAGAACTCAAACCACTGAAGAACCTGATGCCTCTGTCTGCCACTGCCATTTGTGAGTGTGAAGGAGCTGGTACATACAAGACACAGGTATAGCTCATGATCTTTTCTCTGAGATTCCTAAGCTACATCAGTTTTTCTTCAATCCAAAGTTCCTCAAACAAATAAGAAGCAGTGATGCTCCCACAGGTTATTGAAGTGCTCATGGCCAGCTACAAAGCTGAGCATTTGCTTATGCCTCATGATAGTGATTTCACTGTGTTTTTACTGAACAAGAACAATCCTTCTGCCTTTATTCCATATTATTTGTGGTCTTAAGAGAGTTGCTATGCAGCATGAACCTTTGATATAGAATAACTATGAAGGACATGGACCAAAAAAAGATGGAAAGCATAGTTTGTTAAAACTGAAACAATGAAATTGGATGCTATTTAGGTTTTGTAAAATTACATTTTACTAAGTCCATTTGTTACACTTGTATTGACTTGAATCAAGCAGTTTCAGCATAAAGAGACATCATAATATTACCCTGAAGCACATGTAGCAGGTCTCTTTGGCCTTGTTAGAACCTGTTGTCAGCTGTGCCAGACTGAAAAGGAATTTTATGAAAGAAGCAAACTGTAATTTGACGTCAGCAATGTGAAAGGACGGTACACACAGAAAGAAATAGCTGAGTGCCCTATATTTAGCAATATGATGCGGTAAAGGCAGACAAACCAACATCCCAAAATTGTTTTGGCAGTTCTAGATTAACATACGAAAACAGGATCTGATTTTTCAGCAGTGAGTACTCCCCATTTCTAGGAGGCTTTACACTGGACATAGAACATCATTAGCCAATTCTGATGTTGAGAAAAAGATATTTCTGATAGCTTTTTCTAGAAACGATCAATTTCTCTCTGAGTCCTTTAGTCCCTTTGGATCCTAACTGGGCTGAAGGTCATGAATTTCATTACTTTCTCTTACTCTTCAGGAAGCAATTTAGTGTCAGCTACTGTGTTCCACTAAGAAATCAGCAAAGGTACTTCTCTCAGATCGCAAGGTCACATTAAAAAATCCCATTTCACTTTGAATTATTTCCTTTTCACTAAAAATGTGCTTCTGCAAAAATGTACTGCCAAAATTATTAAAATCCTAAAGCCAAGTTCTCCCACTAACTGCTTCAGCATGTTGCCTAACTCATTGAGATTGAAGGAGAATGAAGCCACTGAGGAATGGTTCATCTGCAGCTAAACAGTCTCTTTCTTGCCCTTTGTAGCCCACATCAGTCTACAGCTCATGCACTCTGGAAACAAAGATTTCTCCCAGTAAAAAAAACACCCAAAAAGTAAGTAAAAATAGAGAGTAGAACAGTCAAAAAAAAAAAAAAAAAAAAAAAAAAGAAAAAAAAGAAAGAAAAAGAAAAAAAAAAAGAGATCTAATCTTATCTAGATATGTCATGCACCACAAGAAACTTCTATTCTTTTTGGTTTTTTGAGAGAAAATTACACAATTTCAACCCAATAGTTGCATCTCTTTATTCTTAAGGGACTTGTCATTTTTGAATTGTCCAATCTTTTTGACAGCTGAGACATCTAGCTACAGGGGGGACCCAAAACAAATGGAGCAAAATAAACTATCTTCTGAACACTAACATATGACAACTATTTTATAACTGGATCACATTGCTTTTTAGAAATTTAAATGTCATGCCTCAAATGCCTCACAGCATAGGACTTCACAGATGTTGTAGGTTGTTACTATTGCCGTTCTGAACTTCATGTCAGAAGTGTGAATAGCTTACACATGCTTTTGTTGCTGAGAGAAGTTTGCAGAAGCTGGCATGTGACCCAAGAGGAAGGGAAGAGGTACCACAAACCAGCTTGAACTTTTCACACAGCAATCTGAAGAAGTTGCAGGTAGTGTATTTGACTGCTTCTGTAAATGTACTCCTTGTACAACTTGTATCTGGAAACTGTTTCCTTCTTTCCAGCCAATACCATCTTTACCACAGCAGTCCTGAGCTGCTGCACAGCTCTCACACCCTTCTTTTCTTATTTCACCATACACTGTTTTTTCTTTTTACAAGAAACAAATTCTTCCTCTTCTCTCTCACTTTATTCTCTGTGAAGATCAAGTTCTGCTTATAAGCAGTCGTAAGTCTGTGCATTCCAAGGCGTATGTCATTATGGTGGAGTTCCCCCAATATCCAGGTCTGGTTACATATAAATAAATTGAACAAGTAATCTGTGAGTGCAAAATCTGCAGACCTTACATATTTATATTCTAAATGTAATCTTCTCATAGACTTTTAGGTTTTCTGTTCTACACCGGAAGCACTTTCAAGTTCAAAAAAAAAGAAGTGCTTGGAGAACAGTGAAGTAACTAGCTAGAATAAAATTGTACTTTCAATTTTATTCAGGGTTTTGAATGCCTATGTATGACAGCCAAAGCAAACTTTGGAAGTGCCCTTTACTCATCTTTAAAAAATACATACTATGTAAGGCAAAAAACACTTGGCTTTGCTGTAGAGTTTGCTAAAGGATTTGCAGTTATTAATAATAAAATAAAATAAAAAAAAATTAAGCATTCCATTCACAATTTAAGGCCACTTCTTTTCCCTAGTGCTTATGTGTACCAAAATAGAAAATCTCAAGAACTAACTGAACTATGTCTGTCTTGCTCTTGTTGCAGACTTTCCCTAGTGTCATCTTCTGGCCTCCCTTGTTCTTCCATCTTCCATCAAGTTCTTTGCCAAATCAGGGAAGTAAATGCTACCATAACTATTCTGCACAGGGTCAGTCTAAACACCATGCAGAGATATTAAAGGCCGAGATATTTGGGCAAGGGGAGTCTTCCAACTAGGCCTTTCATGTTACAGGTCACTTCATAAAGAATGAGTTTGGAATTACAAATGTGACAAAGAAAATAGTCATGTATAATAAATATAAAACCAGTGGAAAGCAGATTTTGAATAAAATAGAAGAAAAGTGGGGATACAAGTACCAGCAGCATAGCCTGTTTTAGATCTCTTCTATTACTATTTTCTTTACCTTCATATGTTTTCAAATCACTGACATGGATGTTATTATTTGCACATCTTGACAAATCTATTTCTCTAATAATTCTAATATGAAGTAGTCTGATCTTGGTAAAAAGGTATCTCTGACTACCTTCCACAATAAAATTATAAAACAAAAGAAACATCACATGAGCTGTGATAAATGTTTACATAGCAACAAAGTGCCTTTGCTGGTGATCACCAAACAGTAAGTTGCCACCTGCTTGAGCCAATCGTGTGTCTTTCTTTCATTCCAAATACTGTTCAGGCACTTCAAAAAGTCATGTGAAGAATTTAAATACTCAACTCACACTTTAGAGTGATTTATTTACTACTTACAGAACTAAAGTTAATATAATGATTTTGCAGATCTATGGATGAGACATTTTTCCAGTAATGTGACTTAAATGTTGATGTAGTAAAATAAAGTTAATCCCTTCCTCTTCCTGCAGGAAACCAAACCAGAATACTAAATTACTGACACACAAAAATGTAAAATTCTACTTCTATAAATATAATGAACATCAGTACATTTCTGCAGTTCATTTATTTACAAAAGAGCACCTGTATAGTATTTCTCTGATTTTCTGTTTCAAGGAAAAAAAACAAAGATAACTGATATTGAGGTGTAATTAAACAAAAATTTTTAAACCAGTATATATTAAGACGTCTCAAATACTAGTCTAATTCCAGTATTTTTGCATCTCTAACTTAAAGAAGAAATAAACCTGTTCTTTCAGCCAGAAATTTCTGTCATTCAAAATTATTAGAAGACATATTAGCTATGGAAATATTAAGTATAATTTTGTGGTTTGGTCTTGATTTTTCTCCCCCCCAACTCTTTTGCTATATACAAAATACCTTTCTTTCTGGGTAGTACAGAAGTATTAGCCAGTATGAAAGGGTTGTGGTTTGTTTTTTTAAAGTACTTGAGTGTAACTATGAAGTGTCAGTGAATTATTACACCAAAGTTACATGTAAAGAATATGACCAACATGCTACTGCCAAAAGGCATAGGGTGTAGAGTATCTCCAGTCTTAGGGGTAGAATAATTTGATGCCTAAAGATTTTTGTGTATTTTTTAGATTTTCTAGAATTCTTAGAATTATGTAGGTTTCCCTGGATTGCTCACATATTAGGTGGTCTTTAGAGATCACTGGGCACTTTCTCACACATTTCTGAGTTTTGCCAAGGACACAGTGTTTTGAAGAAGCACCTGCAAGATAGCTTGAAGACAAAACAGAAGAGAAGGCCCAGAGCCTTGGAGAGGCTCCAAGGGGCAGTTCTGAGCTTTCTGAGGCTGGGACCAGGGGAAATGGATACTATGGGTTGGCTTTAGATATACGTACTAATACCTCGAAGTTATAAAAACTGTAACATCTCTGAACCACATGTGTGCATACTTCTGGTGTGCACCTAGAAGCTTTTAAATAAAGGTACTTCTCTATCTATCTCCATTAATGTTTTACCTGATTGCCTATTTTTCAGGATTTTAGGCATCAGTAGAATAATTTGTTTTATTACTTTTCTGTGCTTACACCAGGATACAAGTCCTTTTATTAAATTTCTATCTCCCTAATACCTTCAAAGGCATGCCAAGTACTCACTGTATATGCATCCACCACAGGGCACCGAAGGCAGGATGCTCAATACATTTTCAGGGAGAGAGGCAGAGGATGCACACGAATGTCTTTGTTGCAGAATGCTGACCTTGTGTTTACGTGTTAGTTTGGAAGGCAGGTGACTATGGACAGTCAAAGGAAAGAGAAACAACCTTTACAGATTGTCCACAGCTTCAGGTTAAACCAAAGTGAAAATGCCGAGCATGGCATGACTTTGAACTAAAGAGCAGTTCCCCTCTAAGCACGTGAAACAGTGCATCTCACGGAAGATCTGCAAATCAAGGCTACCTTATGTGCCTGAAACGCCAGTCCCCGGTGGATGTGTGCCAGAGGCGTGAGCCGTGCGGGGCTCCACACCGGGAACTCCAGACCCCCGGGCTTTCTGAGCCGGTCTGCAGCATCCTTGCCGTGCCCCGGCGAGGAGCGGCTGCCCCCGGAGCCGCTAACCCACACCCTGTAGGGATTTGAGGCCCTTTAGGGAAGGCACAAGCCGGCGTGTCCCGCTGAGCCCGCAGCACCGCCCGCCCCCTGCCCCGACGGGGCCGGGCTGTGCCGAGGCTCCCTGCGGCCGGGAGCGGTCGGGGGCGCCTCCCGGGGCGGGCAGAGCCCGGGGCCGAGGGCCGGGGAGCCCCACGGCGGGGCCGGGGCCGGGGCCGGGGCCGGGGCCGGGCGGGGCGCTGAGGGGAACCGAAAGTGAAGGGAAGCGGCGGGGCAGCCCCGGGCGGCGGGAGGTGGCAGAGCCGCGGCCCGGCGGGGGAGCACGCGTGTGTCTGTCTGTCTGCGTGTCTGTGTGTGTGTGTCTGTGTCTGTGTCTGTGTCTGTTCGTGTGCCCCGGGTCCCCGCTCGCCGTCCGGGGCTGGAGGGCGCGGCCGCCCCTGCTGCCGCCGGCGATGCTGCGCTGCATGCCCGGCGTGGCGCTCGCGCCCGCTCTGCTCGTCAGCTGGTCCTCGGCCGCCTTCATCATCTCCTATGCCATCGCCGTGCTGGAGGGGCACGTCGAGCCGCTCGTCCCCTACATCAGGTGAGGAGGCGGGGGCGGCCGGGGCGCGGGGGCAGTTGCGTGTCTGTCTGTGTGTCTGTCTGTGTGTCTGTGTGTGTCTGTCTGTGTGTCTGTGTCTGTGTTTGTGTGTCCTGTGTGTGTGTGTGACACGAGCGGCGGGGCTCCGAGGGGCGGGATGCGGGATGCGGGATGCCCGGAGCAGCAGAGGCGGTGTCAGAGCCTCCCCGTGCCCTCCCGGCACCCATCACACCCCCAGCACCGCAGCCTCCGGGGCTGCCCCGGGACACACACGTGGAAAGGACCGGGAAACGTTCTCTGCTGGAGCGAAAGTGTCCTGCAGGCCTGGTCCTAGCAAAACTTTAGGATTAAGTGGTGGCAGTGTAGTTTTGTTTGTATAACTCCAGAACTGGGCCAAAGTGCACCGGATGATGCCAGGACTCGAAGCCCTACAATGGCTTTTTGCAGTACCTGCATCCCCACAAACACGCATGTTTAAAATTTCAGTATAGGACCAATGGATGCAAAAGACTTCCCGAGAGATGCCTGGCATCTCTTTTGTATAACTTAGTCATTTAAGTGCAATTATGTATAAATCGTTGTTTATGCATTGCTTATGTTAACATTTAAATCTAAATTATGATTTTCCTAGTATTTATGTCTTAATAGATTAAAGGTTAACTAGAAATCCAAGAGTGTGTCTGATATACAGAAGATCTAAATGAGATTTTAAAATTCACCTTTCAAGACACATCTAGACCTAATTCCTTGAAGGACTTTATGGACGTGCATAATTTCAGAAGACCGCTAGCCTGATTAGCACATATTAGCAAATTTGATTGAAAATCAGGATTTGTCATCATAGGCAAGTGCAAATGACACCACAACGCACAAGAAAGTTGAGCTTCATTCAAACTGAGTCAAAGAAAGTTGGGCTTCATGCTTTTGTTAGCAAAAGTTTTTATCTGCACAAATCTGGGCTCAACTTGTTGTACTTCAACAAATACCCTACTGCTCATCGTTGATTACATACACAGTTTTACTGACACAAAAAGTGCTTGTGATCAGTGCAATTTATCCATTAATTAACCAAGAAAAATAAAACATTTGGCATAATTGTATCCGTTCTCAGTATATGGTTTGTGCTCAGAAGGATTTTGAGGTCCTGTAGTAAGAAATTGACAAATTATGTTTCTTCCGTTGAAATGGTGCCATAGAATAACATATATGAGAGAACAGGATGTGTTTTTTTCTGTATGACTGTGTTTGCAGTGAAGTTTTTGGCAGCACAAGTATCTTAATTGTGTCACTCTTCTTAAAGAGATAGACCAAACCTTTAAGTCACAACTCTATAACTCATGGATGTATCTCAGCTGCCATAGTAGTATCAACCTAACAGAAAGCTCATAGAAAAAAAAATCATTCTTATCCTTTAGCTATGGATTCACAATAAATGTCCATATACCCTAAAAGAACCCAAACAAAACAAATATATATGAGGCTGCATCAGTGATACCCAGTCACATTTCAGGCCCTCTGAGTTTACTAGTAAAGTTTTTAAAGTCTTATTTATTTTGCATCCTTTTAACATCACATTTCGACTAAGGATATACAGACTGACTGGTGGTGAAGAATCTGTAATAATTCTAAAGGCCCATAATCTAAGCATAAGATCTTCACAGAAGGAGCACTTGGGAATAATATATTTCCTTCTAAGTACTCAGGCCAATAGTCATACCATAGTTCATATTCTTATTTTGCAGGTCATTGCATTAGCCTAAGAATCTGAATCATGTGATTAAGAATGTGATTTACTAAAACTTAGAATCATAAAAAAGAGGAAGAATGTTGCAACATTTAAGTTGTGCAATATCTTAAAATGAGCTATAAAAATTAAATAGAGTTCATACAGGGAAAATTCCGATTACACAAAGGAGAAGAATATTGACAAACTTTAGTTCAACATTTCTCTAATTCTTATATACATTCGTCAAGTATCTTGTCTATGTCTTGAGGTAACTTATTAATTTTATTTGTTTACCATGTAACAGCTGTCACACTGAGAGACCACACCTAAATTTGTCATTGAAACTGTGGCAATGCCTCATCAAGTTAAGCAAATACATTTCTGGGTAGATAAAATGAATATGATTTTGTGTATTCTAGCAGTTGAGTCCCAAAATTAGGTTATGCCCAAACTAGTTCTTTTGCTCATACTATTCAAAATCCAAAATAATTTGGATGTGCTGGGATGAAGATGGTTTGATGAAAAACTGAAGGGAATTTTCGTGAAGGTATTTGCTACGAGGTAGTGCCTCTGGATCAATCAGAATCCCTGCAGGGAGAATAGAATTTTCCTGTTTAAAAAATTTGGGACTTCAGTTTGGAGAGAAATAGTTTATGATGGCTATGAAGAAATTAGATGATGATGAGTCTTTTGGCCCTACAATATTTATTCCTTGTCTCCTCTATCATCTTGTCTTTCCACACTTCAGAAGACTGTTTGGTTTTTGAATTCTGTTGCATGAGATGGTGACACAAATGCTGTCATTTTCATACAGGGTTCCTCATCTTTTTGATGGTGGTAGAGCTCATCTATGCACCACCTCAAAATGTGAGCAAATTTTGTTTCAAATGTGCCATTTTCTTTTTTCTTTTTCATAAAAAGAAACTGTCACCAATACTTCTTTTCTTTTTTTTTTTTTCCATAGCAGCAGACCAGAAGTAAAACGAAAATGAACCTAAGTCTTCATTTAGCCTCAGGGATTTTTCAGTGGAAAATATGGCATTAAAAAGATTGTGTCCTTGAAAGTCCAGTGTATTTGCTTTGTAAATAGATTGGAGATTTCATTCTTGGTATGAAATTTCCTTAAAGCATACATCTGTTGGGTTTAAAAATCAACAATAGCAAAATTCACCTATAAAGCTTTAGCTTGACAAAAGCTTTAATTAAAAAAAATGCCAGTCCAGTGCAATTTCAGGTTATTTGGATTGCTCTTATGATGTGTTCCAAGAACTTCAAATGGCTTTCTATGCATGTGCCAATTCCATTCTATTCTCACCTAAAGTCCTTCAAAAGCTTTGAAGTGATTGCAGTTCTGTACTTACCACAGAGCAGTTTCTGATTTGAAAAAGTCCTTGAAGATTGTCACAAGTGGCCCACTTTTTAAATAAAGTCCTTTGTCATATTAATGAAAACACTCCAGAAACATGAGGAAAAGATGTGAAGCTGAAGGTTAAAAAATGGGCTAAATGAAACATGGATTAAAATGATTTTCAGATGTGTCAAACAAAAAAAAAAAATTAGTTTACTGTTTTCATCAATTACACTATCAAAGAGAAACAAGATAATACAGAGTACAAGCTGAAACAAGTCTTCGGAAAGCATTACAACAAGGACCAATCTAGTCAAAAGAAATGTATGAATTTTCTCTATTTTTTTTGCATCAGCTTCTCATAGTAAAGGATCCTGCCATTATCCTAAGCTTCCTTTTGGTTTTGGTAAATCATCTTAGCAACTGGTCACACAAATCCTTCTGAAACATAGAATGGGTTTGAGAGAAAGTACTAATTTCTAAAAAAATCTACCCTTTTGAGATGGTCATACTCCTCTGTCCTGAACTTAACAAAATTGTCAAAATCTTTAGGAATGATTGTTTAAGCAGAGATTCCTTTCTCCTTTGGATGTTAAGAGCACAAGCATTCATGCTGAACAGCTGTCATTTTGGCTGCACTCAGTGGTAGGTTCAGAAGCTTAGCACTGAAACCTAATCCAGCCTCACTGTTAGAAAGAAGTGTTCATCTTCTTGAATCACATAAAACACGCTGTATCTAGCTAGTACCTACTTGTCCCATCATGTACAGAATCACAGAATCAGTTAGATTGGAAAAGACCTCTGAGGTCATGGAGTCCAACCTTTGACTGAACACCACCATATCAATCAGACCGTGGCACAAAGTGCCACGCCCAGGCTTTCCTTAAACACCTCCCAGGGTTGTGGGACTGCATCACCTCTCTGAGAAGTCCATTCCAATGTCTCACCAGCCTTTCTGTGAAGAAATTCCTCCCAATGTCCAACTAAACCTCCCTTGGTGCAGCTTAAGTCTATGTCTTCTTCTTGTGTTGCTGGTTGCCCGGGAGAAGAGGCTGACCCCCACCTGGCTACAACCTCCTTTCAGGTAGAGAGTCATAAGGTCACCCCTGAGCCTCCTCTTCTCCAGGTAAACAGTGCCAGCTCCCTCAGATGCTCCTCACAGGACTTGTGCTCCAGTCTCTTCACCAGCCTCGTTGCCCTTCTCTGGACCTGCTCCAGCACCTCCATGTCTCTTCAGCAGTGAGGGGCCCAGAACTGAACTGAGGGGTGTTGCCTGACTACTGCTGAGTACAGGGGGACAATCACTTTCCCTGGTCCTCCTGGACACACTATTTCTGATACAGGCCAGGATGTCACTGGCCTTCTTGTTCACCTGGGTGCTTTTCCCCGAGCCTGTAGTGCAGTCTGGGGTTGTTGTGGCCCAAGTGCAGGACCTGGCACTTGGTTTTGTTGAATCTCATACAATTGGTCTCAGCCCATTGATGCAGCCAGACCAGACCCCTTTGCAGAGCCTTCCTGCCCTCCAGCAGATCAACACTCCCCCCCTCGGGGAAAGGGTTGTTCTCAGAATCTTTGCTCAGTTTCCAATAAATTTTGACATTAGCCGAGTCTCTTAAATGTTTACATTTCTGGCAGTAGAGTTCTTTGAGTGCCTCTGTTTACATACACAATTGTGCCTCTTGGTACTGGCCAGTAACCGAAAACTCAGCTCGCACCCAAATTATGTAAAGATTTAAGAACTAGGTATTTTCCATTGGCTTGACCAACAGAGACTGATCAAATAGGTATCAACTGATTGTATGTCAGACAAGAAAAAATAGAGATTAGACAAGAAAAAATAGTGTAAAGAGGTGACAGCATCACAGTATCATTCCTTCAACAGAGCACTCACCTTCTTAGAAGAGTCCTGCTTGAGGGAACTTGAGCCCATGTACTCCCAGGCATATGTTCATCCTGTGAGGAAAGGGCATTCTTTGGGGTGGGTTATGGCACGTGTAGGGGAAAGAGGGAAAAATATTATGTGATGAAGGTGTTTCATTTTTTACACAACAATATTTTGTATATGTGATGTTTTTCATGTATATATCTATGCATGCACATATGTATATAAATTCTGTAGATATTCTATAGAATTTTATGCTCCCTCTTTCTGTCCCAGTGAACTTCTAATTTTCTTCTATAAGGGTGCATGGCTTCAGCAGAAGAGACTTACAACGCCTTGGGTGTAGAGTACTCTTAAGCTGTATCTACATTAGTAAATTAAACAGCTCCTTGGAACATTCCTGGGCATTGGAACACAGTTGCTATCATGGGGTAAAGTCCCTTTAAGAAAATCAGGAAATTAAACCCAATTCTTTCACATCTTAAGATAGTGAATGCCATTAGGTATGTTTTACTCCATCACATCATTAGTTCAGTGAATAAATGTTATTTCTAAAATGTCATTTATGTAATCATGTCATTCATGAGCAAAGTATTGCTCTGTCACATCTCTGCACATTGCATACAGAAAAGGAAGAAATACATTTCAAATACTATGCTCTCAAAATATGCTTTCTTTTTGAAAGGAAGGATTTTCTACTACAAACGGAGGCTAAGTGTGCAGCAGAAATATGTTTAAATGCCTTAAACCCATAGCAGCAGTTCACAGAAGTTACATTTCTCTTGGGATTTCATGTGTATCTCATTTATGTTTCACAGATCTCAATTAACTTTTAATTTCTTTCTCTTCCTGCCTTAGTGACACTGGAACAAAACCTCCAGAGAGTGGTGTCTTTGGTTTTATGATTAATATTTCAGCTCTTTTAGGTATGTATAAGGTACTTGGTTTGACCAGAAGGAAGAAATGAGAATTAGCAAAATCTGTCTGCTTACACTGCATTTCATTCAGTATTCTGCAGAGAAACTGCTCCAAATGGTAGTGTCAGATGCAAGGAACAGCTAGAGGGCCTGGTCTTTAGGATCATCCAGGGCAGGCTTTGAGGCACTTACGTCTCTTAAGAGCACCTCATCAGTGCAAAGTAGTTCACACAGCTGGAAATAAAAGTGGAAGAAAGATGGCATGATTACTGTGTAAAAACTCTATCTTTGAGGTCGGGAGACTTTAGGTTCTAATATGCTGCAGCAAAGGGAAGAGCAGTGTTGAAGCAACACCTGGTTTTCCTTGCAACATGCCTACTCCTCTACGAAATGACTGATGGGAATCGGAAAGTTTGGCATTTTCTATTCACCGCTAGAGGATGGAGGATCACGAGCTGTGAACCTTTGTATACTTGTAATCTACTATGGCCTCAAACAAAAAATCAAATAATTTGCCTTTCCTAAGAGCCTCATTCAGTCACACTATCTTGGTGTGTTTCATGTAACCTCATAGTGCCTGGGCAAAGTTATCTGATTTATTTTCCAACTGTAGATAGACTAAAACTATGTTCTGTGTTATGGAACTGTGGAATCCGGTCTACAGCTCATATCCCAATGAACTGTGATTTTCTTTTTCAGTGCAGGTATTTGTCTGGACTGAACTGCATGCTTGAGTCATATGTAGTAACTCTGCAAAAACGAATTAATTCTACAGAGTATCCATTATAAGGGGTTGTAGTTCTCATACAAGACTGCATATCAGAGCAGAATAAACCCTCCAGTTTATGGTTCATCTCCCTGTAACATCTGTTCCTAATGTGGAATGGCAATGCCTCTGTGCCCAAAACATCCAGGAGAATGGGATTTAAATCAGTGTTTTTCCTGATGTTCAGTTATTTCTAGATAGCAATAATGTACAATGTTAAGACTAAGATGATGATGTTGAAGTTCTATCTGAAAGTAATATATCTGAAATTCACTACCGTTTTTCTTCATCCCAGTGGATTTAAAGGCAATATTAGTTACTGTATTATGCTTATCATGTTATTCTGCATGCTTCTGTGCTACAGGAAAAGGTGTTAAAATGTAAGCAATACATGATCATTGAACAAAATATGTATTTTTGTTTTGGTTTTTAGGTGTAATTACAATGTACATCAGATATTTATTAATAGAGAAGCAAAATGAGTCATCACACTTTGTTAGATCTTCGTGCAACATGTTTTCATTATGTATTGGATTGATGGGCTGTATTGGAATGGGCATAGTTGCAACTTTTCAGGTATGACTGTAAATTTCTTATTATAAATGGAGCTAAAGTTTTTTTACCAGTGAAAATTTCAAATAGATAAGAGTGATTAACATTGTCCCAATGTGGATGCTTGGAAAGCTGACTAGAAATGCCTTTCTTGCTTCTGCCTTTTTTCAGTAGCTTTAAAGAAACAGATTTGCTTTCTCCCTATATACTAGATTTTTTTACTTGTACAGTTATTTCAATAAGGGGTTTTCTGTGTGCTTGTCTGTGCTCTAAACCAACTTAAGATGGATATTTTTGCTGTAAAATTTTTACTGTGAAAGCTGTACTGTAAGAAGCTTTTCTCTTGAAAGATTAGTTTGCTTACAGGCGGGGGGGTTGCAAAATAAGTCAGACTAACAAAAGTTAGGCATTTTTGCCTGAATGATGGCACACTCACTAGCAGCATTTTTTACAGAATAAACTGGGCTTACCTGACAGCTTAGAACATTGAACACAATATCAGCCTGTTGTTTTGAGTCTGCAGGAGATGGCATAACATCATGTTAAGTATTTTGATAGATATGTGTAGAATTACTGTGTATTTTGCCAGAAGGGATTTGACATCTCATTATAAAACAAAGTCCACCCCTTGGTGTCTGAAAGAAAATTCAATAGAGAGCAAAAATATTGAAACAGATTATTCATTTCACCTTTTCTAGTGAGGAAATGTGTAATAGGGCAGATTCTGACACTAGAACTATTGCACTGGAAGCTTTGGCTTAGAATCAAGTAAAATTTAATTTGCAGGTAGTTTGAGATACTGCCTTTAAATCTGTGGAAACAGCTACATTATTTCTTTCAAAGGATGAACTACTGTGGAACATTTTAGTAAATACTGTTGTGCTCATAACAACATACAGAGAAATTGAAAATAAAGATTGTCAGGGCTTCAGCAGCCAGTAGAGTGTTACATGTAATGGACATGGTATTTTCAGACAAAAACTCTGCCTTAGACTGATACCTTGCTCTTTTTACTTTTATGTCCAGGCATTGTGTGTGGATTGCAGCACCACAGTCACTGCAGTCTTTTCTAAGCACACTATTTTACTTTTAAATATCTGTACTCTTATTGAAAAATATTTATATGTGTCACAAAAAAAAAGTTAGATGAGGGAAACAGTGTTGCTTGACTGAAATAGAAAACAAACTCAGCTTCCATAAGTAGAAGGCAAATCTAGAATGCCAGATAATTTGTGAGAGTCAAGGAAGCAGAAACTTTGATCCTGAAGCTTCCAAAGGGGTCTCTTGACAGTTACAATATTGGTTCTTATCTAATCTCTGTTGTCTCTCATTGTTTGTTCATAAACTTCCTCACCTAATTTCTATTTCCTCTGCTTTGACCTTGCTTTCCATGTTAGGGGAAGTTTGTAGAAACTTTCCAGAACACAGTAAGGATCTAATCTAGCTAAACATCTGAACTAGCAGATTTTCAAGCACACTTAATTGGCCAGGAAGCTGGAAAAAGTGGCTTGCAAGTCTTTAGTCTTTTAACTGTATAGTGTATTGAACAGTACATTCTTGTCCCCATTTACCAGTAGAATAACTGAGACATGAGGAGGATGTGAGATTTGCTCAAGGTCAGGTGGTTGTTTTAGGTCAGGAGATCAAAGCAAAGCTGAATTAGAAATTATTTCTTTAGCATTCTGTCTAGTCCTTCTAATCAGTGTGTCATGCAGAAGATTTACATTCATGTGCACTACCTGTTAGTTTCTTAACACTCATTTTTCTCCAGCAGGTGAGCTAACACCATACCTGAGTACTGTAGTGGAGCTGATTGACACTAACTGGGCATCAGTTAATGTTCTCTTTCCCCAAAGCAAAATACTTAATTTGCTAAAAAGGCTTCAGTGTGAAATTATACTGGAAATATTTAAGGTTTGCTTTTATTTACTCAAATCTAGTGCCACTTGTGGTGGGTCTTTTAAGTAGCATAATTAATTTATTCACCCTTTTGCTTCAAGTTAAGATATGGTAGGTAGTGTGGAGGTTTAATGCTGTTGGTGTCTGAACTCTTAGTAAAAGTGAAGAATAAGGTGGGAGAAAATACTAAGAATGCATCCTCTAAAAATAAATGAGTCTCTGAGAAAATAAGTAATGGTCATGAATGTTTGTTCTCTGTTTTAAATAGCACAATGCTTGGAATACAGAAATGAAAGACAGTGGAGGGTTGGCTTAAAAAAAATAATTAGATATGGAAGGCAAAAGCCTGTAGTCCTTAATGCATAAGGCAAAGTTAAAAAAACCCAGGTCTTAGCAGCTCTGGTTTTCCTTGTCAGACATTGCATATGATTAGATTGATCTTTTTGCCTTTGCCTGGAAAGTTTGGGAGGCTTACTGGAGCAATGTAGCAACAGTTCCCAGGTTCTGTAGGGACTGAGTGTGATGAGCTTTTTAAGGAAACTGTGGCAGTTTGATAGGAGCAATCATGAGAGCCATGTTACCAACGCTCTCTATACTGTGTATAGGGCTAGATGCAATGCTTATTTCTTTCCGTACCAAATCCTGCCATTCCAGTATATATGGGAGTCAGAAACTGGGACAGAGGAGAAGAAAATGCAAGTATAGGTGAGCTGCTACTTAAATACCTGTGTGAGGAACATGCTTTAAAATCTGGTAGAACTTAATAGGTCAGAGAGAGAGAGAGAGAAGGGTATGACTATAAAGAAAAGCCTGAGGGAAAAGAACTTAAAATTGAGCATGTGAACATAACCACCAATAAAAGACAAAGAAAGCAGCAGCCTCCAGGCAGGAAAGATGTTAAAATATGTAATGACAGGGTATAGATATGTTTTAATGAATCAAGAAAAGAGATTTGTAGTAGGTCAGTTCATAAGCACCTGTTTGGTTATGCTCTGGTGACAGAAAGGAGCTTTAAACTAATTTACCTGTCTGATATTGGATTCCAAGGTGGCAAAACTTTGGTTTTGTAGAAGTTTTTTTAAACATTTAGAACACAGTAATTTCTCTGGAATCTTAATCTGTTTTTCTACTAGATATTCTACTTGTTCTTGTTATAAAGGAGACAGTCTTCCATAAGCAGGATATTACAAAAATATAGGCCACATATAGTGACATTTTATATATATACACCTAATTTCTTCCTGACCTATTGCCTGGATCCTTGTGATTGGGCACTGGAGGGTGAGGGATGGAGCTATAAGCAGTCACTATTTAGAACAGCTCCCATGAAATTTTACCATTAGAGTCTGGCCACACAAATGCAGATCAGAATTTCAGTGTAGATTTAAAATCTTTGTCAGGGTAGGAGGAAGAAGGAAGTATAAGAACCTTTTAAGAAAACACAAGCCAGTTCCTGCTTGTGGAAACATTAATTTGGTAATAGAGCAACTGCTGAACAGAACTAAAACTGATCTAAACTTTTACATGACCATGGGAAAGGACTGACCCAGTGTCTTGTGACACAGTTTACCTCTCTGAGTTACTCTTTATTCATTTTCATTCGTCTTCCCTGTGTGGACTATTTGGAAAAGGGACTGTTTCCCACTCCTTGTGTGTGCCCAACATAATGTGGTTGCTGTCTTCTCATAGCTCATTGATTCCTACCACTGCTCAGATAATTGCAGCTAACCATTGTGCTGATTCTCTTTCCAGGAGCTGGCTGTTCCCAGTGTCCATGACATAGGAGCTTTGGTGGCATTTGGCTCCGGTGTTGTATACATTACACTTCAGTCTATAATCTCTTACAAGTCATGTCCACAATGGAACACGTACTTTGTGTGTCACATAAGGATGGCCATATCTGCAATATCATGCATTGCTTTCATTGCCAGTATCCTTTATGCTGTATCCCACGGTTTTCCCTTTATGCATTCATAGTTAGATAGTCATCCCCTTGATTTTATTGGCTTTGGGGGATCTGCCAGTGTTGAAAACTGGTCATAGCAGATTCATCACATCAGTCAGCCAGCCACAGCCTGCTTTTGGCTTCAGCAGCTGGGAAAGGGTTTCTTAAGATGCCCCCAGTTCATGAGAGGAAACTGTACAGATATATCAAGGCACCTCTTGGGGACCAGTGGAAGCCAGTACAGTTCCCCTTCCAACAACATAGGACTCTGTTCCCACAGTTCTTGATCACAAATATGATCTGAGTTTTGGAGTGTCTCCCCTTACTGTCTGTACTTTGAAAGAACCGACAGAAATGTGTTTTGATTGCCGCTACCAGTTACCTTGTAATAATGTGTTTCATTTACTTGTTTTCTTAATATCTTGGTTTGATATTCTGGTTGTTCCAGGTCTGCTGTTTTATGGAAGGGGAAGATGGTTTTTTTTTTTTGTAAGCAGGCATTTTCATTATTGCTCACTAAAATTTCATGGTTTCCTTTACACCATTTTCCCCAGTGATTGTGTTTGCTTCACAAATTTCCATGACAAAAATTGATTGGACTCCAGGTGAAAAGGTAAAGTCTTATTAGGCAGCCAACCTACCTTTTATCATATTATTTGGGGAATGGTGTTTTATTTATCTAAAAGTGTTTAGCACTACAAACACTCTGGAGACTTCGAATAGTACATTATCATGGACAGATTTGTGCAGTGCTGGTTACTTTTCACTAGAAAGATGTCTGCAGCTTGAGGAAGGAAACTTGTTATGAGTGGGTCTATCTTTAGAGAGTTACATTTTAACCAAGCATTTGAAACCTTCCCACAGAAAAAAATTGTAAAAAAAAAAAAAAAAAAAAAAAAAAAAAAAAAAAAAAAAAAAGATATTCTGGAAATTAGTTGTCCTACTTCCTTTTATAGTCAGATTTCCTGAAAATGAACTTCGTACATGAAACAAAAGTGGACCAATTTGATTCTGAAGTTTCTGAGGTTTTTTACTACGTTGGTTTTCTCACAATGTTGGTTTTCTCAGCTTTTTCACCATTCTTTATTAAATAGTCTTTACTCCTGCCCTAAATATTTGGGGGTCTGACCTGAAGCATACTAAAGTCAATATAGTCAATATTAGGTATTTGAATTGATTTCAGTGTTCTCAGAATGATAACTACGACAAGTAATTTTTCTTTTTGAACAGACTTAGCCAGAAGGAAGTATTCAAAAACAGGTTAACTAATGCAGAGAATGTATCCTGCTTGAAGAGCTCAATAAAATCAAACTTAGCAAGTTTACTTCAACCAGTGACCAGCTGTGAAATAAATCTTTGCAAGTCAGACAATCTTAGTAATATTGTAAGGTTTTGTGTTGCTTTTTTTTCCCTTGAGATGCAAGGATGAGAAAATGGTTTTGCTGAAACAGGTGGTTTATTTGTTGATGGAACGTTAAGAAACACTTTACATTTTGTTTGTGTCATATTACATAGGTTTTTTATGATGGTCCACTTAAAACTCTTGTCAGGAACTGTCAAACAAGGGTAGCCCTCTGTTTTAAAACATCATGAGACTTTGCTCTAAGGGATCGTACTGCTGAATTCAGTGGCTCGGATTGAAAGCTTTGGATATGGGCATTTTTGTAATCTCAACATAAATTAATGTTTTCATGTTCATATTATATTCAAGCTGTGTTTTGATCTTGTGCCAATTGTAGTTTTCTTGTAGTATTTTTGATGTTACAACACAAGACATTGCTTAATGGAACACATGCAACTTTGATAAATATACTTATCATTCTGTAAAAACTAAATTTGAATTGACTTTTATACAACAGGGTATTGGGATGGTGAATCATAACTCTCATAATATTTGTTGAATTTAGAGAAGGAAATGTCTACATAATTCCACACGTATTTTGTTTATCTGTTTTCTCTGAAAATTTGTTTTATGTTTTATCAGGACTACACTTACCATTTTATGAGTGCGATCTGTGAATGGACAGTGGCCTTTGGTTTTATCTTCTTCTTTTTAACGTTCATTAGAGACTTTCAGGTTGGTATCTACATATTTTAGCAGTGACTAAGTGCTGTGAATTGTGTAACAACAAATGCAATAGAAAAGTACTATTCTTTATCTCAGATAGATACATCAAAGCTATACAGAAATAAATTTTACCAGTCTCAGAACTGATTTCTGTCTACCTAATGAATATTTTCCCCCTCAGTTTCAAAACATAAAATTCAGTTTCATAGTTTAATAGGTGTCTGTTCTGGACAATTTTTCAATAAATAAATATATTCTACTTATTTCCCAGTCTTTTTGAGAATGAGGACCTCTAAAAGTGATGTAATAAAAAAATAAATGATGCAACTAAAATTGCATTTCTTTCTACCTGGGGGGGTTTTATATAGTTATCCAATGCATTTCAAGCACGGATGTTTCCTTTCTTTTTAGATATTACACATTTTGCTATACCTTCCCTCACACTGCAAAAAATATCAAATACATTTTCCAAAAGTGTTGACATAAAGACCTGCTGGTTTGGGTAGCTAGATCTGGCGATGCATCAAACCTGAATTTAAGGAAAACATTAGATTAGGTAAAGGAAAACCCTTTCCTATGACTTACAAAAGGCGTGCCTTAAACTTGCTTTCCCAAGCTTTGCCTCGCCAGCTCTTGTTGCTTACTGAGAACTGCTGCTTTATAGCAGAGCCACAGAGATGCCCTGACTCACCTGTAACCACTGTAGATCTCATACCCCACATGTAGGTCTTTCATTTACAGCATTGCCTCACACACATCCCAGAAAGTGGAAAACCAGATTCAAGCATGTGCATAACTATAGAGTATGGGAACCAGTTGGTGCTGTGATAAATTGATGGAAACCATATCCAGAATTTGTGGAGGTGGGAAGGATGGAAAAATAATGAGAACCCCCTAAGTCCTCTGGTATAAAACCAAGGTTTGACATCGGGTCATGGTAATTGATTCACTTGTTTCTTTACTTAGTGCATGGAAGTAGTTGAAACCTCTATAGTAGGTACATAGCTTTCATAAGCATGTACAGAAATCTATTTTCAACTCAGGATTCAGAGTTAGCATATATTTTACTAACCAACAGCAAACATTTCTACATCTGTTTAGTTTTGACTTAGTAGTGAGTATACTGTGGCTGGAGGGCTTTTCCTTACTAAAAAAAAGAGAAAAAAAGCTAGGTTTGGCAGAACAAAAAGTAATTGTCCAAAATTACACAATGCATTATCTTAAAAGTACATAATTGCCTTCTAAAACTGATAGGATTATTGAAGTACCATTCAGAAATGCACGCATCATTTTGTGGGGGAGGTGTTTATTGCCAGTCTATCAATGCCTGATGTCTACATATATGATGGCATCTTTTTACCCAAGGTCAGAGTCTTTCCTTGGAGATGGATATTTGCAGGACAGTGCTGTAGTTCTTAGAATATTTATCAACAATTTTTAGCTGATAATTCTGCTTCAGATCAAAGATTCGAAAGTGTTAAAAGTTCAAAGTTTAACTATATATAACTATTATGAACATAATAAATAAGAGAAAATGACGGAATTAAGCTAAATGGAAATGCAGACGTTTTAAATTACAGGCTATAAAACAGCATGAAATCCAATGTATACCCTCTTTTTGTCCTAACTAGAGCTCACAGAAAGCCAAACTATTAATCCAGAAAAAAACAACTGCCAGACTCTAAGAAAAATGAGCCTCTTTTAAAAAAAAGTTCCTATAGTATGTATTTCACTTAAACACTTTATTTTGGTTTATCTCCTTGTACTTTAGATTGCAGAACTGTAAAATTAATTTATCTTAAACTGAACTTGTTTTATTTTTCTTTTAGAAATTTTCGTTAAGGATATCAACAGAAATACATGAAGACTCCTGATAGTGAAAAGAAATATATTTTATATCTATGAATATCCTAGGTTTCTTTTTACTTACTGAAAATGTTGCAGAGGGACAGGGATTGATAAGGTTGTATTAAGAACCCATGCCATCAACTCTGCAACATCTGTAACAGCATCCACTAAAAGATTTTAGAAACTCACAGCAATGTTCCTCCTGCCTTTTTACAATATTTTGTAATTTTTATACAGTTTGTTGTATTAAAAATAGTCTAATAGAAGCAATCTCTAGAAGCAGTGGAAAGTCATTCAAAGACTTGATCTCCTCATTTTTCCATTTTGGACATATCCATACTTTTTAATTTGCTGTTGTCTGATTAGTCACGTTGGTTTTAAACCTGAGAAAGTCCATTTTGCAAACAGTTGGGAAAGTCTAAAGGCAATGAAAATCACCAAGGCTGAATTCCTACTCTGTTAAGCTGCAAGGGCTGTGGAAGATGGTGAGAGCAGAAGAGGCATCTTTGTTTTAAGACTTGAAATTTGAAGTTAGTAGATGGCAACACTATGCTACATTTACTGGTTGCTGTATACAAATCCAAATCCTAGGAGAAGTTTAAACTATATTGCTTGCAAAATGTTTCCTAATCATCACTGCAATACATGTAAAAATCAACCCATTTCCCCTTTTATATACTGCTGACCATAGAAAACTAAAAACTGAACTGGGAATAGAAAGTAAATCTACATTTATAAATGACATACTAAAGAGAAATCTTAGTGCAATTTGGTTAACACAAAGCAGAAGTCTCCAGTCTGTGTTTTAACCTACAATGATGGAATGAAGAAGGTCTCCAAAAAGTCTGTGGGAATGAATGGAAACAAGAAGAGGCACCGGTAGTTTTCAGGTGTTTGGTCGTACGTGTATGAGTATCATATATATATATAACTGAAGAAAGACAAACAAAGCTGGAGAGCATCTGTAGTGAAGATACGGCACATTTGCCGCTATAGACTTACTTCTGTAATGAAGAACTTGAAAAAGTGCTAATTGAGAAGTCAGATGTTACAAGTACCTGCAGGCAAAAGGTTATTTCATGGACTGATTCACTACCTCTGTTCTGTGCATTAACCACTTCGCTGTCAATTAAGTTCTCTCAAAATTATACTTGCCATCCTCTCTCAAAGTTTATGCAGAAGTATTGATGATTTTCAGTTGCTAATTTTCCACAAAATAAAACTAATATGTGTTTTGGAGAGATTAGTCATCTGTTGATATTTCCTTTAATGTATATTTTAAATTGTATTAAATTCATCTGTTTCACAACTCAGAGTTGCTGTTTTCTTTATACCTTCTTCAAAAAAAAAAAAATAGTAAAAATGTTTTCACTGGCAGATTTACTTCTGTTAATAGTCAGGTTATTTTTGCAGAGGTTTATAGCTACAATCAAAAATCAAATCTAGTACTGACTAAATGTCTTCCTGATTAAGTATCCTGCAAGGGATACACATTCCTTCAAGTGAAGATCAGAAATACTCAAAAGAAAATGTATCAACCATGAGAAGTGATGTTCTGTTACTTTGAAGGCCATGTTAAGAAAAGACCATATTTCTTAGTGCACTGTGTATTGTTCTATTGCTTTTTATTCCTAGATTTCATAAACTAAAGTATAAGATGCTTGAAGTTGTTATTTCAAATGAGAGCAAACCTTTACAGTGATTACAGTATCCTAAAGGGGAAAAAAATATTCACAGGAAGTAGCTGAATCAAGATAATCTTGTTTTCTGAAATCAACCTGTTAATTCAAGTACTGAAGAACCACTGAATGAAGTACCCATGGTGTAACTCTTGGGGATGGTCCTGTGCAGGGAATTGGACTCAATGATCCTTGTGAGTCCTTTCCAACTCAGCATATACTGTGATTCTGTGAAATCCTTCCCCTTTTTCCAAGCTTTATGATGATACATTTTAATGAGAACTATATTCATGACTGTAAGAGCACATTGCCAACAGTGCCCCTTTTATTAAATTTTTTGGGGCGAAAACATCAGCGTGCCTCAGCATGCGGGTAGAGACAACGGATTATTTCCTTTTTATTTGTGCCATGAACAGCTATTGAAAACACTGTGATTATTCTCTGGCTTCAGGCAGATTCTCATTGTAGAGCTTAATTATTTTTTCAGTTGAAATGGGAGTTGACAAGTTGCAAGCAATTGCAAAAAAGTATTGTTCTAACAAGGTGTACTCTTTTAGCTGTGGATGACTTGTTAATATGCTTTCATTTTTTACAAGCAAGTGATCTCTACACGTTAGCACAGATAATGTCACATAAATTTCTGTGGCTTTGCTACAGGCCCTTTTTTCTATATATTCACATTTCTTGGAAGCTATGCTAGAAATATCTTCATCTGCTCTGCATGATATTTTCTATTTGTCAGCCCATCAGGAGTGATTGAGAAATTCCTTCTGCATAAACTACAGTAAATCACATGACAGTTTCTGTTATTTTTGGTGGTTATGCTAAATCATTCTACCCCTTCCAAAAGTGTAAAGCCTCAGTTTTATAGGTTGTGCAGCTTGATCTGCTGATGAAATACCACTGGTATGGTCTCTGTCACAGTTCCAGATCATGTAAAGATGAAACTCAATCAACTCAAAATACCTCAAACCTGCTTTGTCTCAGGACACTGTTACTTGCACTGCTTTTCCTTCCCATGTGTGCTAAGCCAGTAATCACTATATAGTGCACCTTCAGCTTTCTCATGAGGTCTTCTGAAGTTTAATTTCTGATCTGCTCTTCTTGCATACTGCCTTATCTGTGACAGCAGCATAAGTAGTAAAATTATCTTGATGGCAAGGGAATTGTTATTGGTCCTGATACTGGTTGAAAAAGTTTCAAGCCAATTAGAGGGTTTATGGTAACATATTAGTGAATTTCAGATATTGTGGTATGAAGTTTGTAAAGACATTCAAGAGCTCAGTATTTTAAACTGCTCTGTAAATACAGTCCTAGTCTCATTATTGACATCGCGTTTTCACAAGCCTTCAGGTTTTAGATGGTCTGCTTGAAGACTGCAGAGTGTATGGAGTTGCTGAACTCTTCCTATTGGTTTACAATGTCCACTAGAAATATTCCCTCTGGAAGTAGCTGGAAGAACTGTTTTCCTTCAAGAAACAGTGAAAGGCAGCATGGTGCTTGGATATTAAGAAAGGATAATGCACGTTTCTTTTGAAGATGAGCTAATGTCCCTTTATTTGGGAGAAATTTGACATAATGTAGGGAAGTAGCAATAGGCTTTAATTTATAAAACCTCTTTAGCTTTGACTAAAACTGTCACAGCTGGGTCTGTCTTTCACTGCATTTGTGTGTGTGCCTGTGCTCATATGGTCCACATATGCATATACAAACAGTATTGGCCTGATGAAGTCTGACAGTGGTTAAAGTCCTGCATGTTGCTGAAATACACATAAATAATAATACTTGCTGTATTTTATAAAAACCAGCAGGGATTTAATGAGCTTTGGCTACATTTTTTAATTGTACTGTAATGCAGAAAGAGCATGTCGCACATCTTAAGGAGCAAACAGGCAGCTCCTACACATGGTATCTGTATTTTTCCCTATACACAATAGATGGCACTAGAGACCACATGATTCAGGTTTATTTTCCACGTTCAGGCTGGCAAGTGCAATAGTTTTATAGGTAGCTTTTAACTGATTTTAATAGTTGTCTGGAGGCTCAGTTAAATGATTTTTTTATTATGCCTTTGTGGAAAACAAGTCAGATCTAAGTTTCCTTGCCATTCTTTCCTTCCTTCATCTAAGTAAATATGTTTTGCTACTGCAGCATGTAGTTTCATAGCAACTTCAATTTCAATTGAATTTGTCTAAGTCAAAGGACCACTTGCTGCAGCTAGCACTGGTGCAAGCTGCAATCCAGCTGTCATTAGTCAGCCTCTTCTCTCAAGAAGATATTCCTACCCTATTACAAAGAAGGTACATTTTACTCAGTAGCTTCAATCGAATTCTGTCAGTTTGCAATGGAGCACCAGAAGACAATATAGACCTTATTTTTATGAGTCAACAATATAAAAAGAACAAGATTTTAACATTTCAAAATTGCAACCAGTCTGCACCCAGAGAGAATGACGTGTCAGGTCGTAAAATAATTCAAAGGCATTTGCTGTATCTATTTAAAATGCACTTTTGTGTATGTATAACATCTTTTTTTCTGTTATTTCCTTGCCTAATGAAAGACTTAGCTTTTTTTTGCATGTCTTCTGTGAAGTGTAGCAATAATCCAGTCCTCTGAACATTATTTCACCTGCAATGATACAAGCTCAGCATTCTCAGTCTTAAATATACCACACTAAGCATGGATATTCCTCTGCAAACTCCCATCAAACTTTGTATGGATTTTTAAAAATAAATACAGAAAGTGCTCTGACAAAGCATGAATACTCAATTATTGATAGACATCTTTAACACAGTAGAACCTTCTTATCCCACAACAAGTTCTCTTCCAATACACACTCATAAAATTCCTTGTAAATGGAAGGTACATTTCAAAGAAGGTTTCTCTGATGAACATCTAGACTTTCATCATAAGATCTGCAAGAACAGTCTCTGTAGCCCTACTTTTATTAGAGATATTAGCAGCTGACGGATCTCCACGCAAAGAGGTATCTTTCCTTCCTCTCATACTGCATCAAGTGGCTCAAACACATTAGATGGTTTGCATGGAGTCTTTTCTTTTGACTCAAATTATTTGAGAGGATTCTGCTATGGCAATGGGAAGAGAAAGAGTGTTGGCAGCACAGACTAACATCAGCTTGGTAAGATGGTCACAGCAAGTGTCAATAAAATGTGCAATGTCATGGACAGAAAGAGGCAGGTCGGTATGAGAAGATCATATCTGCTATAAGGGTTTTGGTTTGCATTGTTTTGCTTGGCAAAAGTATAAACAATGTAAAAAGCCAATAGCTTAAAGTTAGTTTGAAAGGTCTTGTGGAAGACTAGGGCAATTCTTACCAGGAAGAAGGAAATAATAATGTTAAAGAGATATAATATATGCCTTTGCTTTTATCTTTGTGCATAAAGGCTCTTTTAAACTCTGTTCATTTTAGCTAGAATATGGAACTGTTTATATTCTGTCTGTCTGTCAGTGACTGGGTGAGGCAATTCTTGAACAATACTACAAATAAGAAGATTTTTTGGTTGATGTTTTTCAAATCAACCAGATTTCCCCTTAAACACTCAATGTTTAGATAGCTCAAAAACATTGACTGTGCTGCAACCAAATGTTCTGAAACAAGGTGTTATGCAGTAGGCTTTGTCATGGCCCAGCATTTCCAGGTTGGCTCTGGCTTTTGTAGTCTTCTGTGCTAGATTTAATTCGTATGGGAGACCTGGGAAAGACAAAAACTATTATTGTGGAGTTACCATAAACATTGTTTTATACAATTGCTAGTCTTCTTCCCAGGATTGTTTTTTATAATAAAATAATTTATAGGCTTTTTTTTCCTTTAAAAATTACAAACAGGATTAGAGTTAGCATATGGAAAGTACACATTTGAACTTTCAATAGGATTACATAAATAATTTTGTCTTTACTGCTTAGAAAGGATTTTGACCATAGGTCTTGCTTTTCAAGCAAAAATCTAATGTTTAGCAATTCCTCCTGATGAAATATGTCTCTGTTCTTACAGAGAGCTATTTAAGCTTTGAAGATCCAAATTCAATAGAAGATAAGAACCTTCACTTGAAGGAAAAGTGATCTTCTTGCCCTTAATCAACTAAAATCAGACTCCAAGCCTTCTACTGGCTTTAATTGTTAGTATTTCTTGCTCTGCTCAGCAAGTGCATATGTTGTTCATAGAGCCTGGGGTTGTTTCCTGAATAGCTTCTGGCGTCAGCAGAAAAACCTCAGGGATGATTCTGGAAAGCAAGTTGTGTCCCTGTACGCAGTTTGAAGGAGACGTCAGGCTCTAAGATTCTGCTTGTTCTACTTCTGCTCCTTAAACCCAACTTGTTTTCTTGCTGAAGAAACAGAAACAGAAACAGTGTTCAAAGTGAAGCATTTAGACTCGAGGTCTCAGAATGGATACCACAGATACAAAAGTTCTGATTAAGCCTCTAGTAACATTTAATTTGAAATTCAGTGTAATTATGTGTAAAGATCCTGGCACTGTGGCAAGATCTGAGAGGTCCCAGAGTAGCTGTTACAGTCTTAGAAGGAACTGAGGAACCAGGAGCCAAGCTTCAACAAGCACTTGTTTTCTCAGAAGTGTGGAAGCTTTCCATTGGCATGGCTTCCTCTGGGTTTTGGGGGCACAGAGATGGCGCCATTTCTTATTTCTCCCTTTGTCCTCTGTCCTTCTGTGTTACCTAATACTCAATTCACACAAATTGTGTTGGCAAACAGCTCTCCTAGTATGTTAGTATTAGGATGTGGTTTCTGTGATTCTGTTCCAGAAATCATCTTTCTTCATGACAGTCAACAAATTAGCCTTACTTTCCTCCATTTTGTGGTCTCAGTGTGATGTCTGGGGAATTTAAACGTATGCAGGTAGTAAGTCATGGGTGCTCTCTGACCTGACTGCAGACCAAAATCAACTCTCAGCTGAGATCCTGCATACTAGCTGGCATGGCTAGTTAGCTTAAAAGTGCTTAAACCAAATATTTGGGGTAATTATAGTATTATAGCATATTTTAAAGGGTGATTGCCAGTGCTGTCAAAGGGTGAAGCTGACATTTTTTCAGTATCCCCTCCTTGCCAAACAGCTTTAAAATTTGAACGCTATTATTGTATTAGTATAGTTTTTTAGTCTTGAACTGAATTTAAAACATGCTTACTGTTTAGGGTAGGCAATACAAAATCCTGATCGCTACTTTCCTGGAATTTCAACCAAAAGGAATGGTACAACATTATATAATCATATTTTTTAAAAATCAGCTTGCAGTTTTACATGGCATCTTGTGTCTGCTCGTGGCAGCCAGAACTGAGCGTTGCCATTGAAAACAGAGAGTCATGGCAGTATATTCACTCCAAAAATACCTTCTGGTTGCAAAAATATTTAACAATGTTAAGACTAAAGAGGAGTGAGAGGAAACTAAAGAAAGACAGGATTGGAAACTGTTCATTGCACTGTCAGATAAAAATCACTATGGAAAAATACACAAACAGACAAATAAAAAACAACCTCTGGAGTAAAAATGCAACCCTGCAGATCACTGGGTCTGCTTGAGTAGAGGTTGAAGAATGAAAGGGGGTTGACTCTCAAACAACTCAGTTAAACACAGTGAGGAAAGAGCACTGAGCATCAAGCATTCAGCTCAGGACTGGAGACAGATAAGTCTCTCATGGATTTCTAGGAAGAACAGAAACACTGCCTTTGTGCACACTTCTGGGTTTTGGAAAAACAGAAGTTTCGAAAACCAATTGGAATACTAGATTATGTAATCATGTTTCAGAACCAGCAGTTCCCATGTATTTGTATTGTCTTTGTATCAGTTCCCCTCAAGGCACAAAGATCAGAAACAGGTCTAAAGATTGGAAGCTGAGAGAACAGGTAAGAAACAGTCCCTGTATAGCAAAAGAGTGAGAGGAAAAGGAAGGACTACAGGAGTTTGTGTCAAAGTCTGTAGAAATAAACATGCCACTTATCACTGGCCGAGGCGGAAATGAAGAAAAACAGAGAGACTCCTTTATTATCTTGCAAAGAATTAGTTGCAGTTCCCTCCATTTTGTGGATACTAAGGATCAATACCCTGATGGGTTTCCTAGGAGCAAAGTTATATTGTAACTGCAGGATCTGGTGAAGAGGTACCTGCTCACAGATTGCAGCAGGAGGTATTCACCTTTCTGTCGATTTTCATTGTAGAATTTGGGATAACAGGAGGTTGTGTTTTCTTGTAAAGGTCCCCATGTAGCTTCTGGTGGGAAGACACCAGCTTGTTAGGCAGTCCCATAGGGAACACAGGGGAGCTTTTTGCCAGCAAAATCACAGAATAGAAGAGGAACACTGAGGGTGGTGATCTGCTTCAGTCCCCAGGGTCATGTAGGAGACTCTGAAAAGGGTGCCACTGTGGCTGCAAGGATGGTTTGCTTGATTGGGATGGGTTGTCCATTCCCAGCAGCTAAGTGATTGTTGAGGGAACGATGAGAAAACAGAAACCTAAGTTAGGAGCCCCACACTCATCAAAATAAAAAAAAACCCCAAAACCAACCAACCAAACAAAAAACCCCCACACAAACAAACAAACAAAAACCAAAACAGGAAAGAAAAGCAGTGAAATTGGAAATACAACAGATGCAGAACTACCAAACTCTGGTGAGTCTAATGGACAAGTACTGGTCTGGGGAGAAATAAAAGGATGAGAACTATGCTGATGCAAATGGAAGACCTGCAAGGTAAATGATCACCCACCAAATAATATGCAGTGAAATCTTAAAACATCTGTTGATCAGGATGGTTCATAGAGACTTCAGCAGAAAAGGGCAAAGATGGCTTTTCTTACCAGTGTTTATACTGGCTTCCATTAGGATCAATCAAATGGGAAGTCAAATTTCATCCAACCAAGCTTATGGAATTAGTTCTCATCTACTAAATACTTGGAACAGGGGGCAATTCTGTTAGTCTGCTGCTAAACCACAGTTTACCATAAAACATTGCTAATCTGAACTCACTCCTTAGCATGTGTTTGTTGCTGCCCAGATCATTTCTTTTTGGGTTGTTGCAAATTGTCAGTATTGTTTTTTTTAAACGAGGGAGCACATTATTCAGAAAGTACCAAACAACATCTTTATAATTATCATGAAGTCTCCTATAGAGTGTTTCCTGTTAACTTTCATAGTGTTTTGAAGAAAATTCTTTTGAAGGCTTTTATAGGCTCTTGTCCAACATATCTGGGGAGTCTGTTTTTCAACATCTAGTTTTACTCTTTAACATTTATTTATAGCCATTTCAGTGCCCTTAACTTCCTAGCATTGTAAAATGTAAAAACTTACTGATTTTAGATTTGCACAAATTTGGACAAAGACGAATTGATTCACTAGCAGTATGATCACAAAATTAGTTAAGTTTTTCTTAAAACAACTTCATTTACAGCTTGTGTTCTTCTTTCCAGTGCTGTGCATGAAAAGGCACACAGAGCTGACTTTGTTTTGGCTGTGTTCAGCTACAGCAGATACACCTTGTGCAGGGGACAAGCAGGAAGCCATAGAGGCTGAAGTTCACAGCAGATACTGCAAACAGGACATGAATTCCAGTACAAGTTCCTTTCAGGAATCTAGTAATTTTTGTCAGGTTTTTCCCCCCACTATTTTTTTCACTTTGTTTTTAAACTTGCTTTTTTTAAAGGATATGAATTAGTGTCATCTTTTTCCCCATGCACTTAGCTATCAGCCCTTATCAGGACAGCAATGCAAGAACATGGAACAAACTGGAATGATTTAGGCTTCTGGTATTTCCTGGCTGCTTATAAAAATCAAAGTAACTGGTGACTTCTTGTATCTGTATTTACAGTGATGGGAGCAAATATTTTTGTAATGAAACTTGAAATACAAATCCAGTCACATTTTGAAGTGTTCATTCCCTTAAGATCATGTCATGTTTGTGGCTGCTTTTGATTCTACATATTGTTCATGGGAATTCTTCTGCTGGTACAGTGAAAACTTGTTATCCTTTGCCACCCAACTCTGCACATAACACACTTTGTACACAGCTCCTTGTTTCTTTACACCTTCTTCTACATAGGGATAGTGCTGTTTCAAATAAGGCAGAAATTACTAACTCCATCATCCCACTGCCCAGCTACCCTTAAGAAAATGTGTCTTTCTACAGATCATATCACAGCTGACATCTGGCATCCTGCACAAGAAAGAGAGGCTTCTTTGCCTAATGGTTGAAATGTTCTCAATCAGTAAACACTTAAATGTAGTAAAAACTGAAAAGTGGAAGAATATGAGGGGTCTCTTGTTAAGCTGGACATCTGCCTGTAGGATATTCCAAAAGAAGGCCCTAGGAAGGAAAATTATGAAGTGAGAAATTGTTTGTGTTAAGGCTAAAGTGTTTTTTGAACACTTTTTTTTTTGTTACTACTTCTGAATTAGCTCCTCTGATGTTACATCAAAACTTATTAGCCTTCCTTTAGCAAAAAACTGAAGTTGTTGCTTAACTTTCTGGAAGAAGCCATGAATTCCTGAATTCCATTGTTTTTCAGAGGCTGTGGTTTGATTCCCAGAACCAAAATGAATCTGACTCTTAAGCTGGCATATACCATTAAAGCATTCCTAGATCAGGGTTCTCAAAAGAGACTTTTTGGTTTCAAAGTCTCTTTCATATTAATGGATTCCTTATGAGTGATAATGGTGCAATTATGAGAGATGGAGAACCAGACTGAGCAGTGGGCTGTGCAGCAGTTACCCTTTTCAGATTCATTGGAGGCAAGGAGTAGAGACTGGGGGTACTTAAATCTGGCCTGAGGAGGAAAACAAGATCTTCTAACCATGCTACGTGGCACCTGCCATGTCTAGAGGCTGTTTACAAGAGGACTCATTCAACAACAACAAAATCCTGTGGAATCTTTTCACTCTGCTTGAATTTAAATCACATTCTGTTCCTGTCACGCTTATCTGCTCAATGCCTCCAAGAGACATTTGCAGAAAAAAACTACTAACTACTAGTTTTGGTTGACAGTCACGTATGAGGCAGGTAAGCAGTGGTTACCAATACCACTTTTATCTCCTGGCTACTGAAGTGCTCAGTGCACGTGTTACAGGCGAGGCTGGTCTGTGTAGTTTCTGTTTGTCATCACCTGTCAAGCAGCTGAATGCATTAACTAAATTGTCTTCAGTTCTACAGATATATATGTGCTTATCACGGACCCTACATATGTTTGAAACAACTAGCCATGAGTTCTGTATGCTGCTGTGAAACAACAAACAAAAATGAGCTTCTCCTGAAAAGAATGAATTGCCTGTACTGTACAATGACATAATAGTAAGCGTATCACAGAGATCAGGTTGGTTGGCACCGTGTGCCCTGGAGTATTCATCTTGACTGACTGGGTTAATTAGCAGATTACAGCTGGCATTCCACCTACCACTGTTTCCAATCTCTTATCCAGAAATGGTGCTTCATGTAAAGCAAGACCAATAAATAAGTATTCATGTGGGAGAAAACCCAGAGCCAAAGCTAAAGTAAATTTTGTGCTCATTTACACTCTGCCAAAAACTACAGGCTTCACAAAAGAGCTTGCTGATACCTTCATGGCAACAGCATTTAAGTGCCCCACTGAGCCAGGCTAAGGCTTTGGCATTCATAGGGCTGCAGATGTAGAAGCCTTGGACAGTTGTCTTTGTCAGTCCAGTCTCCATATGTGACTTCATATTTGACCTGGCTGTTGGAATAGTGTCAAAAAACATACCTTACCTCTTCAGGTACCAATCAGAACTACCTAAAGATGTTCTGGACCATGTATACAGACTCAACAAGGATTCCTGGATGGAAAATTTCAAAGGTGTCCTTTTTAACAGCTGATACTGCTTGTCTGATGTTCTCTAATTAGTAGATGTTTGTCTTGGTTTCATGAAGTGGTCTCCAAATAATTGTTTTCTCCCTTTATTTTCTTTTTATCAGTTTGGCGTTTAAAATTATACTACATGGGGGCAGAAAACTAGAGCACAGTGTACATCAGATTTGATGGCAAAACCTAACTCTACAGGTTTATACTGTGATTATAGTAGATTGGGAAAATTCTTTCATGTGCCTGGACCAAAACTGCTAGATCCTGTCTTCTGAAACTATTTGGGGCAGGAAGGCTTCAATATTCTTGTGGAAGAAGCCCTGGAAGGCTTGATGAAGCAGATGGGCTTCAAAGCTCATGCCTTTGCTTAAGAGGGCATCCTGAAGGGTACAGCTGCATTTCTCTCTTACCCAGCACATGAGCTTTCTTGCAGTCTCAGAACAGAGTACATCTGCTGTGCAGGCTCGTGAGGCACAGGGTTTCACCTGTGAATAGAGTAACTAATACCCTCATTCAGAAAACAGATCTTTCAGTCTTGCTGCAAAAGGGTGGAAGTAGCAGTTTAAAATTCTCTGTTTATTATACATGTATTCCCATACCATTCAGTACCAACCCTTTTGTTCTTGCAGGCAATAGCAAAGAAGCAAGCAAAGGTAGGTTACACACTTCTGAAAATCTACACCCTTAGCCATGCTATTTAACTACCTTAGAATAGAAAAGTACCATATAAGAATTATTATTAAAGCCAAGGAAACTCTTCCCTGGGAATGAGAGAGTCTTTTTGTGTGATAACATGAGGCTATGAGATGAAAGAGGAAAGATGTCCTTACAGGAATCACTTTGGGCTTTTGGAGGAACAAATGGCATCAGACTGGGCTGGAAAGTCCATTCATTCTGAAAGAATAAACCTAAACTCAAGAACTTTTGTGGAGGCAGGCCAACCAAATGAAGAAAATAGAACTATAAACTCCGTGAACTTTGTATGATGCTGAGATTTGTTTATTTATAACAAAATGGAGAAAAAAAAGGCAGGAGCACCTATCTTGTAACATGAACTTTAAAGTGTAAAATAAATATAAAGCTAAGAAGCAGTAAGGCCCAGGAATCCAAAACAAAGTTTGTTCAAAACGTGAGCAGGGGCACAGCTGTCACAATGCTGACTTAGCATTCTTCAGGTTTCAAAGGAAAGTCAAGCCCATCAGTATTTCCATATCCAAGTAAATCCATACCTAGTCTTAGCTGCAAACAGTACTCTCATTCACACCCCTTCTTCATGGAAAAAACCAGAATGTCAGTTGCCCTTAGACACAAAAAAACCCCTACAAAACCAAACCAACCAAACAACACATGAATAATTGCATAGCAATATCATATTTATGCCTTTCTTATAGAAGCCAAATTGGATATAAGTTGTCACAATTTCAGTTATGGTTTGGAGAAGCGATTCCCAAGGAGAGTTTGTGGGCCACTAGTCATCCACAGCAATCCTCAGAAACACTGATTGTCCAGCCTCCTGACAGACAAAATTTGCATGTTGACAATAATTCATTGCTTTAACTTTTTTAATTATTAAATTATATATATATTTCTCTCAATTCTTTTTCATAAAAGCAATTTTTTTCTCTTTTTCTGCAGTGACTTAAGTAATTCACTGAGTTTGGTTCACAGCATGTAGTTTACTTTTTATTTCCTTACTAGGTAATTGACTATTGCAAATTGCGTGGAGGAAATTTAGAAATAAGACATGTTTTTCCTGGGCGACTAATGTTTTACCTGGAGAAAACAGGCTTTGTTTTGTACTGTGTACATAATTTCTTTCAAAAAATTGGGTGAAAGTTTACGTAGTGTATTTCCAAAATGTTAATATGCTGACAGACCAGTAAATATAATAGCTGAGAAATGAGAATTTGAGTAATTCACACCACTTAACTGGAAGGAGAATTTGCTCCCTAAGTAACTCTTTTTCAAGTTAGAGGTCAGTGGGGTAACTTTCCAAAGGCTTGCTGACACAGGAAGGAGGACAGGTGTTTCCATGGCTGGCCAGACTAGCAGTGGCAGGAAGGATGGAACCACGCTACATTGACTTTATCTTAGTTCATCAAAACAAGGTTTTCAGCTGTGGTTTTAAGGAAGCAGAAAACATGACTGGCTGGTGGCAGCAGCTAATGAGAACCAGAGCAGAGGGCAGCCTGCTGTGAGACAGGAGGGCTGCGTGGAGCTGTCTCCAGTGGGCTCCTATAAAGTTGTGGCTGAGAGGGACAGACACCTGAGGGCAGCCCACAGGTGTCAGAAAGGTTCATGCCATTTGTGAAAGCTGAGCACAAGAAGGGCAAAATCCTCAAGAGGGGTCACTGTTGGACATCACAAAAAAGAAAGCCAGTCTTCCTTACTGCTGCCCTCCTCCCTACTTCAGTTCATCACCTGCATGCAAGACTACTGTAGTGCAAGACTTGGCATTATTTCTCCAATAACCTTCCATTCTTGTTACTGTTTTCAGTGTCATGCTGACAATGCTTAGCTTGGTTAAATAGCATGATTCCTCCATAAATGTCAGGTATAACTCTATTCTCTGCAAGTTAGACCAAAGGGCAGCTAAAAATCTGGCAACTCCCTGCAGCCTGCCTGCAGGAGTGCTCTAACTTCTCCTGCCTTTGGTGTATTAAAATCAGTGGGAGGTAATTATTGTTATTTTTATCAGAGTACAGGAATCATAAACTGGCTGGAAAAGTCTGCAATGTGGAAAATCTGACATTATACAAAGGGTTGTTTCCAGTCCTCAGTTATTATCATAAAGCAGCAAAATCTCATTCCCTCTCTATAGCTAAAGCTTTCTTACTGACTAGTCTGCCACATTTCTGCTTACACCTCTCACCACAGGAGTCCTTGATCCAAGGTTTGTATCTGTGATTCAAACTGTAACAAAGGAATGCAAATATTTTAAATTTGAATTCGTTCGGATTGAATGTGATTTTTCACTTTTGGACAGATTGCCTTTAAAAGAAGCAATATAGAAGCAAAAAAAAAGAAAAAAAGAAAAAGAAAAAAAAAAAGA
Source organism: Margarornis squamiger (assembly GCA_035222235.1). Lineage (NCBI taxonomy): Eukaryota > Metazoa > Chordata > Aves > Passeriformes > Furnariidae > Margarornis > Margarornis squamiger. Next base: position 63,194,839 of record JAWWTY010000037.1, read on the forward strand.
AAAGCCCCCCACCTTTTAAACTTAGACTTGTGCTCTGAGGTGGTTGACTGTCCCACTGATCCCGCTCCCCACCCCGTCACCCTTTGTATTTCCTCTAGCATTTGTAGCCCCACTTTGACAGTAAGTTCCTTATGATTTTGTTTTGTGGAAAACTACACACCAGCTTTAAAGCTTCTACAGTAAGTTTTTATTTATGAGTCATTTGTACCAAAACCAGACACTTTTGGAACTGAATGCTGCTCAGTTAGGACATCTAAGGAAAACAAAAATGAAAATTTAACATTAAATCTTTTTAAAGTTCCTTACAATGATCTGACAGCAGGAAAGGCCCTGCCTCACATGATAATTAGAATTTCATATTTTGTCATATATTCACCTAATTATATTGAAACAGTCAGACATGATAATTTCTATTTAGGTAGCATGTTTGAATTTTCGCAACAGCTTAGGCATTATTATTCTTGCTATTTTAAAACAGGTGATGCCAAGCGAATTTTTGGAGCAGTCGCCCTTTGGCCACACGTACACAAGTGCTGATGTAGGACAAAGGTTTTCTCAACTGGAGCTCATACTTTCTGCTCTACCCACACCTATTGGGGACCTTAAGGACATTGATCATGCTGGTCTAGGTTGTTGTCTCCCTTTCTGTCTTGCCATGATGTGTATAAGATCAGAGCGGGTGATGTCAAAAACTAGAAAGTTCATACACTGTTACCTAGTCCCACTTTTTGCTTGGGCCTTTCTCTCCCATGTGACAAACCATCTTCTACACAGACAAGAATAAGAATGAATCAGGAGAACTTTGTCAATCAGAAATGCCCTCCAGCGTGCAATGCCATCCATCCTTTTGGAAGTACAAGTCTTTTTTACTGCAAGGATGCTGGGGAAGTCAATAAGCAGATGTTGCAGATCTTATACTGATGGTGTTAATAAAGACTAGAAAGACTCACAGCTTTTAAAATAGGTAAAATCACATAACATCCCTGGCAGTGTTCAAGGCCAGGCTGAATGGGGCACTAAGCAACCTGGTCTAGTGAAAGGTCTCCCTGCCCATGGGAGAGGGTTTGGAACTAGATGATCTTTAAGGTCCCTTGCAACCCAAATCATTCTATGATTCTATGATATTTCCTATTTGCATGTTTTAAAGTATGGGCTGTCTTGATCATTCAGTTCCTCTTTGGTAATAAAATGTTTCTGCATTAAGTATGAATTAATCTAAAAATCTACATATATAGTAAAAATATCAGTCTCTCCACTCCTATTTTTGAATTTAAGACAGAATTGGGATGAAAAAGAAAGCCAAAACAACTCACAGTATAACATAAAGATAATAAAATACATCATATCTTCATTAAAGTGATCTTAGCAGCTTTATACAAGTATGTCTGACTGACCATAAAGATTTGTAGTATTCCAAATGGAATGTGACAAAAACCATTGTTTTGAAGTTTCATAAAAATCAATTATACCTCCTTCCAAGTACTTGAAAGTCTTTCAAAATAGAAAACTGGTTAAAAAGTGTTCTTTCCAAATATTTCCATGAAATCTTTCAAACATTCACTTTGTCAGATAAATTGAACTCACTTGTTGAACACAAAATATCTACACGTAGATGAACATCTTTGCATTTGTGGAATTCAAACTACTGCCCCCCTAGAGCTCAGAAGAATGATGCAGAGTTATATTGGCAGTTGTTTTACTAGATTGCTTGCTTGTTTGTGTATTTTGTCTTTAGGGAAAAACTAACTTTCAGTATCTCCATGGTTCCTCCCAACCAATTAGAGAAAACTTGCTACCATATGGGACATATGTCACCCCTTCTGTGTTTAATTATTTCCTACTATCTTTTTTCTCATTAGGAATCCAAGTCACTAACTGTGTTAGATGGAAAAATACAAGTACACTGATGGCTGCAACAGAGTTTTGACTCTGAGGAAATGCAATTCTAACACATTGCTTCAAGTGTCTCCCTATATATTTGGAGATGGCCAAGATACACAATTTATACTGTTCAGGCATTCTCCAGACATTTGAAGTGGGATAGAATTTTCTTTAATCCTAACTTTGCCCACTTTTCCACTTCACCAGCCAAAAAAATGTGTTTAGAGGATGCATTGTAGGTGCCTGTGGCAACTGGATGTATTTATCAGGGCATCTGTTGTTGCACCTTTTTACTGCTCTGTCAGAAAAATATTTCCTTTTATTACAATTGGAGTTTTCAGTTTTCTGTCAAGAAACCCCTCCAATATTCAGAGAGCCTTTTGGTGTGTATTATTAGTGCCAAAAAATAAAGTTTTACCAGACCTCTTCCCAACATCTAATTTATATGCATCACTGCCTATTTTTTATTAGGTGTTATTTGGTATCTTTTCCACACTATCCCTCCTCACACAAGAAGAATGAGTCAACCCTTTTCTCCTAGACTCTGCTGTATATACGTATTACAATTTCAAGCCAAACCTGGGATTTGTGACCATTTTCCCCCATAAACATGCAAGCTGGAAATTGTCAGTTTTAAAGCTACCTGTGCAACAGTACAAGCTGAGCTTCCTCTGCAAGTGTACTGCCATTTGGGTTTTAATTTTGCTGTTAGGCTCTGTATTTTCATAGGGAACTTCCCATTTCATTATCTTTCCTGGATGGTGGTGCAGGGCACAAACTTCCACGATTCTCATATATGATGGTCTGATGCTTTTAAGCTCAAAGGGAACTCAGCAGAAAATGTTGTAGCAGAAATGGACAGAGAAATCCCTGCTGCGGCTGCTGCACAGGTCCTGTGTCCCTCTTACTGCCACTGTTGTGGTGCCAGGCTGAGTGCTACATGGACATCACTCTCACTCTACACAAGTGGAAAAATAGGGCTTACCAAGATTTTACTGAAGGTTGTAAAATTCTGGTGGGGCTGGACCTCACTGGGAGGAAAGCGACGACTGAGGAGGCCAATCACCAGTCTTGGAGCTCTTTAGGAAGACCCTCAAGTCTGATGTCCTAGCTTGACTTCAGAATTTCCTCCACATTATGTGTGTGCTTGGTGATTACTGGAATGTGCAAACTGGGTGTTTGTCTCTGGACTGGATCCTGAATTGCAAAGTCAGCCTGACCTCAAACCTGACTCACCATTACAGACTTGCCTGTGACCTGGACTTTTGGTCAACCTTGGCTCCAGTCACTGTACCTTGTCTGCTCTCTTCCCCCAGGGACTCTGGCACTGTGCTGGTGCTGACCAGCTCTGCTCCTGCCTTGCCACCATCCTCAATTCCCATGTTGCCCTCCCTCAGGGGAAGGGAACCTGTCCTTGCTGCTCCCTGGGAAAGGCTTTCCCTCTGATGTAAATGCAAGAACACTGAACGTTCTAAACAGCACTATTTTTTAAAACATGCAGAAAAAGAGCAACTGAATTTTTCCCCTACCTTTCCCAAGGAGGAATTTCAAAGGAGAAGCTTCAGGAACAAATCAGCCCAAGAAGGGCACCTGGTCTGGAACATTTGACCCAATAGCTCAAACATGGCAGGTCTAAAAATCTGCTCTAAGTGGGTCTGAAATTTTTCTAAATACTTCCCTGGCATTTTGCAAGAAATAGATGCAGGGGATGAAGAGAAGTATAGAAAGAGGGGTAGGTAAGTCAATGAAGCATAAAGAAAGAGCTAGAGGAAGCAAAAGGAGCAGGTCAGTCTCCTCTCCAGGAACTCCAGACATTCCTATGAAAGAAACATGAACTGAAAACTGACTCAAGCTGCTGCAACCAGCTCAGATTCACCATCACAGTGTAAGAGAGCAGGCAGGAATTTCAAGTGGCTTCTTGACCAGTTGCACTCAGAGTTGATGTGCTTTTGGGAAATATAGATGAATGCTCTGGCTTAGAGAGCTAAATATTATTCCTGCTATTGCCATGGGACTCTTTATGCAAATGAATGTCATGCAAAAAGGGTTTAGCAGGAATGAAAAATATGACAGCCTGCAAGACAAAACACTGAGTAGGGTAGTAGAAATGAAAGGGACTCTTAAGGGAGACTCCTGAACTTTAGCCTTTTTTTAATCTCAGTGACTAATTTAAATATGAGGAAAAGAAAGCCTTTGCTCACGATCCATTTTATTGTCTTTCACTGAAAAATCTTCTGCCTGTAAGACAAAAACCATAGAGGAACACTGAGAAATACTAACACTGGTGTTTCTTATATTTGCGGTTCAAATATAGGTTTAATATGTACATATGTCATACTGGAAGTAAAATGCAGCTGGTAGCGCTTAAAGCACCTGTAACTTTTCCCTCCCTGCACACTAGAGAGTCAAAAGCTGGAGACATCCCTCCTTAAAAACTAAAAATTTTCAAAAATATTTACTTTACAATGTTCTATTCAGCAAAATGCTTTCGCTTGTTCTGTTTTTTTTCTCTCCCCTTTCTTCCTTCCTTCTTTCCCGTGCAGCTCAGATCATTTACAAAGAGAATTACAGGTGGCTTCCTGAGAGTAATGATCCAGGAAAAGAGGAAAGGGACAGCAGCCTTAGGATGTTTTCTATTTACAAACCCTAACCAAGAAGTTTCTGTTCCCCTCTCACGTAACTTTACAAAACTGTCTTGTCTTGAAAACAAAAACCAAACCACAAAATCATTCTGCTACTACTTTTCCAAAGTTACTGTGTAATAATTCATATATTAAACACCCTACTGCTTTGGGGCTTGTTTATTTTTTCACTTGTGTTTTGTTAAAGAGCAATTTTTGTAAGGCTGACCTAATCTATCTGTGATTTCTTCTGGGACTCCTGACTGGAAGTGCTAGGGGGGAGAAAAACTTTTATGTGGCTTTCCCTTCCCTATTTCTTCTTTCTTGATCTAGGATTATCTGATCTTGGCTCCTGCCTAAAGGCAAATAGACCAAAGCTATAACTGCGGTGTAATGGTGTCAGTGATTTTACAGAAGAATGTTTCATCACAATGTTCCCCCTTCTTCCCAAATCTTGAGTAAAAAACCACTATAAACCAAAGAAAAACCCACTGCAGAGCAAGGTGAGAAGAAGCCAGGAAATGGTTTGTGATAGCAGGAATTAGGAGAACTTACTTGAAATTAGGGATAGTAATGTGTATTGCCATCACTCCATGACTTAATGAGCTTCAACAACAAGTCTGAGTATTTTTAAAGGCCCTTGGGACAGCAGAAAGAGAATTTCTGATCTCTGAAAACACTGAAGTTTACTGGGGGGATTTCCATCAAGTTACCAGCTGCTCTGGCTAAAAACAAAACCTGTCATAATCTACTTTGTTAATTCTTTGTTTTTTAAGAAAAAGATTAGTACTTTTAGACAAAAATCTTATGTAGGTCACTAAGGTTGCAAAAAAATACTGTGTAAATGCTGTCATAAAACCAACCAAAGCAAAATTATTCTGCTGTGAATAACATGTGGTTACCATTTGTTTACAATTTAGTCCAGCTATCAAAACAAGCTAAACATTTTGCTAAACGGTGCACAGTCATTTAAGAAAGAACACAGACTAGGGGAGGCATATCCAGGATTTGCTCTTCTAGTGCCAGCAGTGCTGCTGCACCTCTGCTCCCTCTGCCTGGGCAATAGGCAAGCCATGGAGGCTAATTCTTTGTGCTGCTTACTGTGCTGTCCACTGGTGAGCTGATCCCCCTGAAGCCACCCTAATATTTTAAAAGAAAAGAAAGAAATGCAATGAATTCCCTCTTTACTTCATTTAATTCTTTATGAAAGGATTTAGAAAGAAGAGTTGGATCTGGGGTTGAGAACACATCATTTTCTTAGTACACAAATGACTTAAGATCAGCAACTGTAATTTGTCTGGAGGATAAACAGGGAAATATTTTGCACTGAAGAGCTGTTGGAAGTGATGTGCAAAGGGGGAATGTCTGGTTGCCTGTGGAGGCTAAAGAGAGGCTTGCTTCAAAGCCAAGTTTCAAATATCATCTGTTTTCACTATAACACTATGCAACAAAACAAGCCTCAGAAAAATTTTCATTTAAGTGGAGGAAAATTTAATTGTTTTGCTTTTTCACTGTCATTTCTTCTCTAATTCAGAAAGACATTTGAAGGAATTTTGTTTGCTTGGATCTTCAATGTAAATAAAGGATCTGCACTGCTCAGGAAGAGATGAAGTGTTGCAAATTGGAACTGAAAATATAAACATGTTAGGAATTAGAAGTGTCTATGTGAGAATGTGTACGTATGGATGCATTTCTTGTGGTGTAAAAGAGCTTATATAATAAAACCTTTAAAAACCCAAGGATAAAGATTCTGTCCATGATGAAGTTAAGCATCAACAAATGTTTTTTTCTCCCCAGTTCACTGTGTTTTCATATGTACACTAGAGAAAAAGAGATCAATTAAGTGAAGACTGGCACTAAAGTGAATTTGTTACGCTGTCTCTCTTCCAGCTAAGCTGAGGTTCGTGTGTTATTGGAGAAAGGACACAAAATGTATTGGTGGACAATTGCTTGCAACTGAGAGATACAAAACCGGGAACAGATGAGCAAAATGACTGCTGATCCTAAGTTTCTCTCTTATGCCAAGACCTTACTCTTGGGAGGTGACTCCTGCCTGATAAGGAGGCTCACACAACGATACATACTGAAAAATGGCCAAAGTATGGCATTCAAAGTAGCCTGACTGCTACCTGAACTGCCTGTGTGACATTAATTGTGGCTATAGCTTGACTGTGTGCTCAGTGTGTGAATAAAATGGTAGTTTAGATGCCCAACAGAGACATACTAAAGCTAACAGACACACGCATAAAAATCATAACCTCCTCTCAAAATGGAAAAAGGAAGCTTTTTCAGGGGAAGGTGGGGCTCATGGCTCCTGAAGTCAAGTTTTTGGGTCAGCAGTGCCCCCACTGTATATCATCTGGCAACCTCCCCTACTGACAGCGTGTTCATTACTTATCACACTGTCCTAGCAAAGGCAACTGATGAAAGAATCCAGTGTCAAATACTTGAGCAAGATTGAGCAATTCAGTCCCTGGGAGAGGTAAGATTAGCAACACATGAAGCAGCAGCCAGCTGGGGCCTGAGGATGGGTAGCTGCATTTGGTGCTGCTGGTGGCTGACGCTCATTGCAATGCCTGGACATCCTGTGGAGAGTAACAGCATGTAATGGAGCAAAGGGATGGATGCCCAGGAGAGACAGGTCCTGGAAAAAACAGCTAGTGCAGGGTGTGCTGATATGTATGACGATATAGACACAATAATTGAAATGGAAAAAAACATCCAGTACAGGAGAAAGACAAGTTCAGTTATGCAACCCACTCTGTTTATACGGCAAAAGGAAAGTTTGTACTCCCACCTGATTTCCTGAGGACTGCCTTACACAACACCAGCACAGCATGGTCCACTTGTAAGCACAATATAAATAATTCCCAAAGAGAACCGTCCTATTGTTCCTGTCCTCTCTGCCAAAGCTTCAGTCACCACAAAAGCATGGTACCTCTCTTGATCCAAGCTGGTCACATTTTGAAATGTTTTATGGTAACTGAATACTCAGAGCAGGAAGTTCAGGGAAATGAACAGAATTTGATTTCCTAGGGAGCTCGAGCATGTGCCTGACTGGCTTTGATTTCTAAGATGCAAGCTCTGTGTATATTTCCTACAGCAGGGCTACAGACCACAGCCTTATGTTCATGAAAAGCTATGGGAGACAACTGAAACCCTGTTTACTGCACCTCAGATTCTATCTGCTGGTCAGACCAGTTGCCACCGGTTATAATCTCAGTGGCAATGTATCAGTGTTGTGTTCTGCGGACTGACACACAGCTTGAATGAAGAAAATCCAGGTGACAGTCCTATAGCTGAGTTAGGGCTTTGACCAGAGAGGTCTAAAAGCTTCTGACTGATGAGGGGGCTTAACCTTAGGGGAAAAGCATGAATGGGTATTGGGCAGCATCTCCTTCTGGCATGGACCACTTGGGGTCTAAGAAGGCTTCAGCTAGGGATGCTTCAGTTCAAATGCTGCTACATTATCTCATTATCTTTCCTTTTAAATTAGTTATTTATTTTCATCAAATCCGTAAGGACCCTGATCTTTGAGATGTCCTGCTCTCCCCACTGCCCAAACATGACTGAAACTGGCCAACAGGTTCAGAAAGTTGAAGGAATCTAAGGACAGACACATGTATAAAGTCATGGTTTTTCCATAGTAAATCAGGCTGAAACACCTTCCTCTATTAAAATATGCAGAAGCCATCACACAGGCATGCTATAAAATGGACAAGCTCAAAAGAGAGCTTGGTTTTAAATATGGCAATGTTTGAAGAGCAAGGATGCCAGGAGGCTGGAAGAACAGTAACAAAGCCTCGCATTTACTACAGAGGAGGAGGCGGCAAATAGAAAAGCCAAATCAGAGGCAAGGAGAAGTTACACTTAGAAAAATACTAGTAAGAAACTCCCACCCATGATATTTTAAATTTATTCAGCTGTTTTGAAATTATCTTCTTGACATATGCTTTTATGCAGGCAGGCAAGCTTTTGAGATCAGTTCCCTAAACCACATCAAACACATGATAAGGCATTACGAATTTTTACAAAAATACTGGCTGTCCCCTGAGGAAAAAGCAAATGATGAAACAACTGAGAAAAAGACAACTCATTTTCTCTGTTCATTCCCCTCCCTACTTCTGATCTACTTTAAAAGTAGGTGAACTGGATCCAGAAGATCAAAGTATCATCTAACATGCAGAAGTATTCCTTTTCAAAAAGCTGTTGGGAAGCAGTTAAGAGAAATCAACACTGCAAGATGTTCATTGTGAACAGTTTAGTTCTGATTGGGGAAGAACATTCTCCATGCCCTGGAAAAATGGTGCAAACTGTGCTATAAGAAATCACATCAGGATTATGGAATCTGTTGGGAGCATGGAGTCAACTGAACGCTAGAGATAATTTGTTTGAAAGCAAAAAGAATAACCACAATTCTTAGGAGAGTTATTATTTAAAATGGGCCATACAACTTTTTTACCACTGTCCAGCTCTTTACAGCTTGTTAATTCCAGTGTACTCAAGTTCTCACCACTGCAAGTGACTTAAAGTATAAGGTTTATTAAACAGTTGATGCTAATCAACTATAAAAAGAACTGTTAATATAAATGTAAAAAATTACTCTGAGATCCTTTTCTTCTGCCCTATATTTTTAGCAGTCACATACACACTCTTTCCAGTACAAGACTGGTCCCAAACTTAGCATTCACTTTACTACAACTTCTGATTCTACAAACCAGGATAGAAGCAATAATTTCTACTACATGTATACTAGAACATACAAGAGCTCGGGAAGCAAAAAATGTATTACTTAAATTAGAGAATACTATTATTTATGATTTCATTCCTTGAGGGATGGGGCACCAGTTTTGAAGTCTGAATCAAAGAAAACCAACTGTCTGTAAAGTGAATGTTTATTCAGAATTTTTCTTTTTACCCATTAACCTGAAAATGGGAAATACACTGAGTGAAAAAATAATCCAGTAATTTAAGGTGAAAACACTGCCTTTTTAATTTTTTTTTAAATGCAAATAAAACTGAGTGCTTTGTGCTACACCTGTCCTCACCCAATGACCTGCATTTTAATTTATGGCCATTTAAACTTGTTTCTTCAGAATATGCATAAGTATGTGGAGACACATCCTTTGCTAAGCTTGTTTCTGTCACTCATTTTTTATATGGCATGGGATATATTATTTCAATTTTCTGCTTGGTTTCCCTCACAATGAACTAGTCCATGGAACTCCCTTAAAACAATATTGTATTAGCAAAGTTAGACAGTCAAACACAAAGCAGGAATATCCACAGCTTCCCAAATTAATGCAAATATTTTTGGAAGCACTAACAAACTTGTAATTTAGCACTGAACATCAATCTTTGCTCACAGCTGGAGTGAAATCTTTGTGGCAGGAAAAGGGGCTCCTGGAACACTGCAGTGCTCCTCACATCTTCCCTTAAAGCACTCAGTACTGATTTTTACCACAGACAGAACTGAGAATTGAAGCAAGCCACAGGCCCCAGCTAAAGTGGCAGTTCCTGGTTTGCCTGTAGTGTGGCCTGAACGGAGACACCACCACACAAAGTATCAGGAGAGCAACACTTTGGACTCCAGTGCAGGCATTTGACCTGCAGGTATCTCAGACAACAGGATGTCAGGTTTTCTGAAAAGGAAATAAACACACATCCCGTTTTGCAGACAAATCCATTGTAAGACTGTTACCTCATATCTGCTTTTCAGAGAGAAAACTGGATTTCCAGAAAGATTAAGCCTACCATGAACTTAAGTTTCTTGTTACATAACACTATGGAAACCAAAACTGACCTGATCACATGTAACTCAAGGTTCTGATTTTAGTGATGTTCTCCTTTTCCAAGTACAGGCTATAGCTTATTATAATTTCTTTTTTCACAGAATGTCAAACTATAGACTAACTCACTGGTGTAAATAACACACACTGGAAAGAAAAACAAGAGAGAGGAAGAGACTCAGCTTGGAAAAAGAACCATCAATTTTCTTTTCAAATGTAGCTGAACAGAGGAGTTGAGAGGGAACAGATTAATGATTACAAGTGCTAAACCAGGACGTCACTATAAAGTTATTATCGTGTCCAGATGTTGGTTTTGCCTTTGACAGTTTTTTGAGGTTTCACTTACACAAATACAGATATGCATGTAGTCTAAGGGCATCTTAAAATGCCTGTAATGCCCTTAAGAAACTGACCTTTATGCATTCTGCACTCCTGTTCACCCGCAAAATGAGCAGTATGGTGATGGGATAAAAGTTTGTTTAAACAGTGAATATATAATTCACTAATAGTACATAATTACTATTAACAGAAGCATTCAACAGCTATTCCAGCTACACACTGCAGTAGTTTTCATGCCTACAAATTGCAATATTGGCCCAGATGATGAGTTTAAATCCATGCAAAATTTGGGTATATTAAATGTGTATTACTGACACCTCTTAATGTGTACTGCAACTTTTAAAAGTTCTTTGCTGTTAGAAGCTTTTAAGAATAAAAGTCTCTTAAAAAGGGACTTCTTCCCATGAAAGTATTACATATATCTGATTGCTGTGCAGCCAAGTTGAAATACTCCCTCCATCTTCTATTCCAAAACAGATGGCAAATAATGAACAAGTTGGAATATTCTCTGCTTATAGTATTTAGCTTGTGGTTAAGGACTTTCCAGCTTTCTGGGTTAGCACCATCTCACTAGAAAACTGCTGTAGATCAAGGAGGACTGGCAGAGCTGATATAATTCATTCTCAAACCAACCTTCCCATATTTAATAGCTCTTTGTGTCAGCATGTGTCCTAAGCTGAAACATCTCAGATTGTATTTGGCTACAACTTAAGAGTAAAGGGATGTGTTTAGCAGATGACACTGGCAGGAACAAAAAAGCTTAATGTGGTCAGAGGTTCTGAAGATACTGGAAGTACAATGGCTGCTGACACACTGAACATAAAAAGGGAAGGTTTTATCTTTTTTCTTCCTCCGGTTCCTCACAATTTAGACTTTTTCTGTGCAGTGTGGCACCACTCAACTGACAGAGGAGATAAAGTGGTGAGATTTTTGTAATTTTCTGCAACTCTACTAAGGTTGTATTAGTCCAAATCAAACATCTACCCTGAAAAAAACCTGCAAGTCTTAAGCAGTTAAATTCACCATGCCTACTAATGAAATTGTTATTCTGTGACATATGTAATTACTGATTAATTATCCCTTATTTTAACAAGTGACTGTAGGCTAGAGGCTTTCTTTTTCGTTCCACATAAAGGTACATCTGCAGTGGTGTAAAAGAAAATTGACTTTTCACACTAAAATTATTTTACACAGTTTCTTCAGAATGTTAAACAACTGAAGCTATACCTTCTTAAATGTCTTTTGGTAACCTTGTTTATTTAGAAAAATAATTAACTACGATGTCTCAACTCTTCAAATCATGCTACTTCCTTATATAGGTTCCTATCCTGTCCTATCAGACAGTCCTCAGTAATTTCACTCTTCCTTAAATATGTTTGTTAGAATAGTGCCTATGGGATGCTCAGTTCTCCTCTAGTTAAAAGTGCCACCATGAGTTAGGTTAAACTCCAAACCCCAATTTTCAAAACTCATCCCTTAGGCTAGCAGGTTGATATAGCCTCAGCGCAATTAGTTTTGGAGAAACATGAATTGCAGAGACTTCAGAAGGATTTTCCTGATCTAGTTTAGAACAACATGCAGAAATAAAATAGAACCACAACTTTGGTTTACAAAGTATAGCTTTAATTATACAAGCTGCTTAAACGAGTTTTCAAATATAGATTTTAAAAAGTCACGAGTGTTTCAACATATACTTTCTGAAATAATATTATCACATTTACTTTTGAAATACTTATTGCTAATGTATTAATATTTGACGACTTTTACCAAGTGTTAACTATTGAATATTTTTGTTTAAGTGTTCAATAATAATTAACCCATCATTTAAACACCAACTCTGGACATTCTCTAGTGCATATATGCTTTTGTAGGCATTCAGGCATTACTGATTTACAGGTTATGGAGAGCATAAGTATGTCTGCTAGGCTCAAATGGGAGCCATGCTTAAGTTACAGGAAAAAAAAGCAGCTAACCTACTAAGTGGCATAAATATCTAAGAGAGAAGGTATTGACTCAGTCATATGGCTAACAAACTCACAGACTTAGAGCTTCTGTTTCAGTCTCTTCTTGGTCTCATAAGAATGTGAAATACCAGAAAATTAATCACTGCCTGGCGCACAGCATTCTGGTATAATCACAATGATCTGGGGAATTCAAACAGATTGTGAAGAATTTCATGTGGGACAAATTATGTTAAAGAAGATTCTCTACTGAAATGCCACTTTTGACTCACAGAGAACATTAAATAACTTGGGAGGGCAGTTTCCAGGGCCAGTGAGGCTGTAAGTGCATTTCTTTATATTGTTCCCCAATGCATACCTCAAGAGGCGGCGAGGCAGTTTTATCATTATACAAACTGAATTTTACCTTCTTTGCTGAAATTTATCAGCAAAGGCACCACCTTGGAGGTGATTCCTCATCCTGTGCAAACTGCTCAGCCACAGCTTCTTTCAAATAAGCCCAAAAGCAGTCAGAAAGTGGTTTCAACAAGCCCACATGACAGTGAACAAGTAGTGAGAATCTGGTATTCCATTAATAATCTTCCAGTCCCTTGCTTTTTTCACAGTATCATTTTCAAACCAATCTTGCAATGTCTGTAGCTTTCTACAACAGTGCAGTCTGAATTTGATACATCAACTCTTCTACAAAGCAGGAGATCCTTTACAACTTTGTACAGACTCTAAGGTGGTATCAAATAGCAGGATATGCTTTGAGAATTCAAACTGGGTTTTAATATTTTTTCACTTGTATTTCAGTTTCTCTCAAAATAGATATCACTGATTTGCAATCACTATAAGATAGCTGACTTACATGTAATTCTTGTTGTGTCACTGCAGATATCGTATATTGGGAAAAAAAGTACAGTTCATCAACGAAACAATTTAATTTTTAAAAGTTCCTTCACCTGTAAGTTATGGGACAGAAAGAAGGCAACTTAGGTTAAATGTGTTACATAGAAAATCTGACAATGACCAGAGGTTTAGAGGTTGGAATTCTTAGAATTCTATGAAGTCATTTCAGAAGAATCAGAAATGAATCTGAAATGATGCAGCATAAAAACTGCAAGGATATCATGATTCATTTTCATGGTGGAAAGGTTCAGATTGAAACATGCTGCCTCTTCAAACTTTCCAGAGCAGAACATGGAGGATCTCAGTTCCCAAAAACGGTCAGATAAAACATGTCACACATGTGACCCACGCAAAACCATTGTCTGCTAAAGCTTCACACACATGAGCACTTAACAGAGATTTCTGAAGGCTGAAATCAGTCTCTTCAGTCACTAAACGAAGATTCACTATCAGAACTGTCTTCTGCTTTGCCATCATCTCCCCAAGCAGGCACAGGGGCATCTGGGGTCCTGCAGGCAACAAAAACATTCTCTGTTGCAAATCCAGCTGAGAACACAAGCAACTTAGCATTTAAAGCTAATGTCCTTTCACTACAACTGCATGCACAACATTTCACACATTAACTGTTTATGGTTCACAAGCTCACACCTTAGTGGTATTGCTTCACCTACAGCTGAAAGATAAACACTAGAAACTATAACTCGATAGACATCAAAACTTTGTAGACATCATTCTGAATGCACACCTTTGAGGTTATTTGAAGTAATGACAGATCACCAAGAAGTGGCAAACACTTGTAGAAAGAGTTGAAAGCAGGCGATAATGATTAATTCGATTTTTTTCAATCTTCAGAGGTTCTAGGACTGAAAGGAACATTCTGTACACCATTGAGCAGTGTAAATAGTACATGAAAAAATAAGACAGGAAATGAACAATATTGTATCCAACTAAAACTGCAGGGATAATTTAGAGAAGCAAAAAAGAATTACTCACAGTGGAATTTGGCTAGAACATTGGGTTAAATTTGACATGCAAGAACAGCCACGGGATTTTTATGGACTACAAATGATCAGAGCTCTTGTATTTAGTTTTAAAGGGAATATTTTAGATGGATCTTAACATCATGGCAAAACATTTGCTCAGGGAACCTACTGGAAATGAAGGGGAGAGAAGAAATCCATCTAAAGAGTAATTAATACTATTGCTTGAAGGTGGTGGCTCTCCCTGGAGTCTCCCTCCTAAACAATGAGTTTGACATACAAGCAAGACTGAGTCCGATAAATTCTGAAAACAAGGTAGAATATATACACATAATTATACTTGGGAAAGAACGATATTCAGAGAAACTAGCTTCCTGTATGCCAGTTAACATCTCTTGGATAAAATATTACATTTTAAACTAAGCTGATAATTGTATTATTCATCCTGTTCTTATTTATCTTGGAGGTACAGAATTTCTTTTCCAACTTTAGTTCTGTTTACTAGAATTTCCCTGTTGTAAAGTAAGGTACTTTTAAAGTGTTTGTAAACATTTTGGGTGCAAAAATGAGAAGTGTGTTAAAGAACTGCAAAAGAGCCTTCTCCATCCCCCCTGCACACCTCTAAGACAAATTAAGAAAGCATTTGCTTTCTCATGCAAATACCACTTCACAATATTATTCCTTGTTGCCGTGGTAATGACAAAACAGAAGAGCTGTGCAAAGACGTGATCTGGAGAGAACAGTGCAAAACTCTTGTCTAATAAGAAGAGGAAGATGGTGCTGAATTCCTCTAGCTCATGAGAGGAGGACAAACTCTTCTGGAATTGAAGGCAGGCAAGAAAGGAAGGGTAAGAAACAGAAGCTAAAAATAAATAAATTGGGAGCTTGATAGAATAGGCAGTTGCCAAGTGCTCCAAAAAGCTGAGAAAGGAGTAATAACAAAAGTGAAACAGCCAAAAGAATAGAGTAGAAACAACTCCATATTATTAGAATTAGCATATCTACAGCCCCAAAAAGCCCACGCTCAGTCACTGGCAAGTAGCTGGGACAGTCTGCAGTGAGCAACTGAGCCCACAGCGTTATGTACACTTCTCTAATTTTCTCTGTGATGACTGAGCAGGCCAAAGGAACCTGAAGACCCAAGAAATGTGATGTGAATGGCAAGATACACATACAAAGAGAAGTCTATAATATCAAGACAAGAAAGCAAATTGAAAGAATGGTCACCCCTGACTCCTTAAAATATTCTGCATGATGCACCTTGCCACATAATTAGCTTTCTTTAACCAGTTTTCAAACCCATAACATTTTAAAGAAAATCTGACTAAGCATTATTGCAGCACAGAATCTCTAAAGATGGACTTAGCGACCAAAACTCAACCATATTCTGTGAGCCTCAAGACACAGTAATGTTTGTCTTAACCCAAACCAGAGACAATCCAAAAGCAGATACTTTTTTAAAAAACAGCTTTTGAAATTTTAACCTATTACTTTTTCTTTTATCTACTATAAAAATCCATCCAAACATGAAGAAATAGCAGCATTTACAGAAAGGTATGGACTTGAAACGCAGAGTGAAAAATACAACACATTTAACACACATATAGAAAAACCAAGTTTGATAACCCTATCTCAAACTTGCACAGGGTCTTACTTGTGTTCTTTTTCGTATTTCTCATTCAATCAGTAGAATTGTCAACAGAGGAATAACTACTTTAGGCTTATTCAGACACCAGAAAGTAGCTGGGAGATAAAGTGATTCAGCATACGATGATATTTCAGGTTTGTTTTATTAAAAAAGTTGCTTGTTTCAGAATCAGCCTATACAAAATGGAAAGGAGAAATGGACTTTCTAATACATTGACAGTTTCAAATTTTTGAAGCAAAAGTGCTTCAAACACTTTGGTAGCTATAGTGTAAGAACGACAGTTAATACTTTCATCAGTTTAACAAATTCTCTGAAATAACACAGTAAAACTAAATTAAATGCCAAATGTAAAACAATCCTAAAATTAATGTTTATGGCCATTACGACAAGAAGCTTTGAAAATTAGTAGCTATTCTTAGTAGTCTTCACATCAGGTTAACTCGATCAACAATCAAAATTTTAAACTGCTGACTTCAATTTACACTGTCAAGTTGTACACTCCATCTAACAAGGGAACCTGGGAATAACTGTGCTGTCCCTCATTAACTAGGCAAAATAAAATTGAGAGTCTTCTTATTACTCTATAATTACAACATTTTGTTATTGAAGTGCTGAAAGCAAATATCTGGGAAAAACCTCATACTGTAAACTGCACTGAAAATGGCTATTGACATTTTATTTGATTCCTCATCACTAAATGTGCATCGTCAAATGCTCCCTTGTCATTGGTATATCTTTTTCCTTGAATCACACCACCTCTGCTTGACTTGGAAGAAGTGTATTTACTTCCTCTTAAGTCTGAATGATAAAGTCCTGCAATCCTGCAACTTGCTGTTTGGGAGGGTACAGTACTGACCCATGTACATTTCAGTCTCTGTACGTCCTGGGACATGCCTTGGACTAGACAAGGCTGAAAAGACAGCTCATATTTGAGATTACATCTCTTCTCCTTTGGTACTGATGGATCCCTTCAGACCCATAAAATGCTAAAAAAATCTTTCATGGAAGACTTCAAAACATGTTTTAATGCTGGTAATTTAGACTCATGACATCTAGACAAGCTTTCCTAAGCACAATTTTTGAAGCTTTTTAAACACATGGTTGCACGCCACCCGGACCGAAAGTTACAAATTACTTACTCGAGAAGATCTGGATTTAGCCCCTCAGAAATCATTTTGTTTCGTATTGCCATTACAGGAACACCCTGTGTAGCAGGAGGAAGAATAATAAGAAACTACTGGACACAAAGAGGAGAACTAAATTACACAGGTTCATTTAAGCCACACTCTCGTACAAATTTATGCATGTCACCTGTGAAACAAGAGCATGGCATGATAATCTCAGCCGCCATCAGTACGAACCTAGAAGCAAGGAACGATTGAGATTAAAGGTCATTTTAATCTATCTTATATTTATGGCAAAACATCTAGAAAAGGTTGCAAGGAGAGAATCAAGACTGGATATGCGTATTTGCAATTCATGCAGACAAAACCAGGAAGCTGAAGTTATCTGTATGGATAAGGATGTGAAGAAAGCACAAAGCAGCACAAAGACAGCAGAGAACAGCTGTGCTAGAAAGAAAAAGAAGACTTGGACATGCTGAAGGTATACCCGAGAGAGAGGAAAATCAGGAAAGTGCATCTGCTACCAATCCAGAAGGATACCTTGAGGCAGTGCTAAAAACTGGAAAAGTCTAAAAAGCATGCAGAAAAAGGCAAACAGGACATGAGAACAGAAGCACAATTTAAAAGTGACTTCTCTGAATACAAATGCTTGTGCAGTCAGGCTTAAATCTTCTATGACTTGTGGACAGATTTCAGCCAACTAAGTACGTGTCAAAAAAAATTCTTCCTTTCACTGCAAGTCCTTCCACAGCTTCTGCACTCTTATTTTATTCAACATCTAAACATCCCCTCATCCTGGATCACCTACCCAAGACCCACTTCATCTTATGAGATACATTCCAACAAACTGCTCCTATGTTTCCACTAGAGTTGCTCAAAGGCAACTTGTTGCTTTGCCATCTCCTGTTGGAAACCATCAGAAATACCATCTGGATCACTTCATGCCAATATAGGATATGGGCGGGAGGGCGGGTGGAGCGGAAAAGGAGGATACAACCTCTGGTTTGAAAGGGACAAAGCTAGTGATGTTCTAGGAAAGTCAGGAGAGGCCTCACAAGCTAAATGAAAAGTAGTGTCGGGCTCTGTTTGCATAGAACAAATATCTTTTGTCAAAAAGTAAGTAAAATACTGGTAAAATAAAGGGCAGCCATAACTAATGCTCAAGAGAAATATGTGGTACTAGCAAGAGTTCCAGGAGCTAACGTGGCAAAGTGAGCACGAAGGTAGCTGCTTACTGTGTTTTCCTTGTGCAGTTAACAGTAAGGATCACAATCAAGACTTGTGCATGAACATTCTGGAATAGCACACAGACAGGTACATGATTTTAGCAATTTAGCAGGCATATCAGCAAAAATGTTACTCAAATAGTTGCAAGGAAATAACCTAAAATAAAGAGCTTCTGAGTACTTCACAACTAACGTACAATATGGAGGGGAATATTCTGAATAGTCATTTGAATATTTCATGACAGTTTAAAAAGTCACGTATTATAGTATAGCTACAGTCACTAGGGACTGTGAGTCTGTACACTGTCTTGTACTGATGCTTTTTCTCTTCCTTGACTTCTAGGACAGTTTCCCCATCTCAGAAGTCACTGATGAAGTGTTAATGCATCAACTCAAACCAAGTGAAAACAAATTGAGTCAGATCGGGCAAAGCAAAATTTGCATTTGTTTTCAGTAAAAGGGAACTTAGCATAGGAAATTCTAAGAATGGGTTGCTTTTATGTTCATATGTGGAGCAGTGTTTTATTCCAACATTGTGTCCATCAAAATCTGCAAGAAAAAACCCTCCCAGTACCCTCATAGATCACATATTCACAAAACCAATCCAAAGTTTAATCGAAATACCGTTTTAACAGTGGACTTTCTTCCTGAAGGAAAACAATTAAGATTGTACCTATATCTGTTTATAATACAATTAGTGCATTATAATTACTTTATCTTTCATGCTTTTATAAGTTTTAGTCTGGAAAAATAGATTCTAATACTGCTGTGACCCTAAATCTTACTAAAATGAAACAGAAAACCACTTTAGATCTAGAGAGTAGCTACACTGAGCATACAGGTCCACTGAAATGGCACATGTGTACTTTTCTAGCCTAGAAGCCAGTACTAAGTTTCCACTGCATTTGCCTCTGTCCAGTTAAGATTTGAAATAATCCAAGTCACTACATACTCAACAGTGCACTCCAGCCCTACTCCAAGACTAGTCCTGCAGCTCAGGAAGAGTGCAGGTTCTGGAGAAGACACAGTGCAAGTAGCAAGCTTGTTGTAAAATAGGTTTTACTTTTCCACAGTGCACATAAAGGCCATGTCCCATCAGAACTGGGAGTTCCTAAAGATCAGTGCACTTTCCATGTTTGGTTTTTATTTCAGTCCTTTAGAGCAAGGATCAGTCCATTATCAGGCCAGTCAGTGTCCTGGCATCTATACTGTCATTTCTGGTGTTCGGAATCAAGTAAGACTATTCGTAGTTTAAACATGAGTTTATCTGAAATCGCAGACTGCTCCAGTCACACTGTCAACAGAAGCATTCTGAACATCTACTGTGGCAAATATGATACCGTTTTTTAAAGATTTGCTTGAGTACTATTGTTGTATATTTTAAAGAGTGAGAAGTGATTATGCTCAAACACACTCCATCAAAATCAGTTTGTTGCTATTTCGCAGAAGACCTACCTTTTGTGCAGAATGGTGCTAATTCTTATATACTACAAATATTGTGAGTAATAAATAAATCATCAGTTCAAACAAATCTTCAGCTAGAAACTTAATTTGGGCAAAAAAAATGGCACTAACTGAAATACTTGACCTGAGGAGAAGACAAGTTTGGCAAATAAAAAAACACACATTAATTTGTAGTATGTTAGTTTGACTTTCCTACCACACTGTTTACAACTGGCACAGGAGTCACCAGGAACTGCCAGTACAAAGGCAAAATGTGGAAAGTGAGATCTCACTCCTCTAGCAGTCACAAAAAAAAAAAATTCCAAGTAATTAGACCATCCAGCACTTTCAAATCCACTTTGAAGTCTGGCATTAAATCAATACACTAGCGCAGTGTTCTACTCTCTGCTACTATCCCACTGCTGGGTTTTCCAAATGGTTTGTAATAACCTACCCATAAAGTGCCAATTTGTGATTCAAGTGAAAAACAAGGTCTGGAACATCTTCCAAAGGACCAAGCACACCAATTGTAATAATTTCTCTGAGTGAAATTGTGAAGCTAGCTTTAACATTTTACTAATACTATGACACGGTCATACTTTCCAGAATTATACTATATATTATAGAAGAAAATTTCCAATGACAAACTGAAAATAAAGACAGGTTATTTTCTTTGTTTCCAATCTAATTTTTCATTTTGTGGATGTGAGAAAAAGGGCTCTTAAAAATGCCATGAATAGTCTCCCATTCATCTTTTCATTCCTTCATTAGCTTTCACTCACGTAAATACTGAGATTACATTTATTTCTTTCCTATTTATCTGTAGAACAGACCACAGATAAAGTGGTAAACTAAAGCTGCATCATGAATAACAACAAACTGAAGTGGAACCACAAAGTGAAGCAATCCTTGTATCTCTGTTTTAGCCCCCACAGAAACATCAAGTACTCCTGTTCTGGACTATACTAGCAAAGCTGTACTTTGTACCCTACAGCAAAACCAAACTTGTAATCATGTCTGGATGTAGGGAATTACTCCAGTTCTGGCAGAGTAACTACACTTTCTGTGACTTCAGCTAATATCACTTTGCATTTACACATTTCACACCTTCAGCTCACAAGTATATCAGAAGAATTTTGTAGAAAGATCTTGCCAGGAGCTGTCTGAGGAAATATATGACATTAATTCATTAATTAGAGAAGATGTGCTAGAAATATTGTGATGTTATCCTATCTTAAAGATTATCATTGCAATATATGTTTTCAGACATTTAATGTTCACTTAGAGCTGTGTGTGATGTTCCACCTAAAAATAAAACAGTAGTCAAAGAATGACATGAGAACTGACTTACCACTTGTACCATTTTGAGATATCTGGCGTATCTTGGATCCTTGGCCACAGTTGTGACATTTTCTGTTACTATCTCTGTTTTCTGTAATCCTTCTTCATGTGCGTTGTTCTGCTGTATATGAAGAAGATAACCTTTAATGGGTAGGTGTACAGACCAGGCACACGGAGAGATTTCAATCCACGAAACTTGATACTTAACGTAAAGTGCAACTCCCCTTCATCAAGATTATTCTGATCTACACTCATAGCATTAGAGATTTCCAGGACGTAAGATGCACAAAATCCAGCTCTTTTGTTATTCAGTTACAAGAGTGTCTTTTTACTTTTAGTCACAATTTTAAGTTACTGAACAATACATGAAAAAACAAAAAGCCTCCAAAAGCCCTGTTAAGTTATACTTAGTGAGTAACACAGCACTAAACGTAAACATTCTTTTTATAAAAAAAATATTTCTAGGAATTATATCTACAAATCCCCTCCAGCAGTCCAATACACTTTTTCCTCAGGATACTTATTTGATTCCCTAACAAGTGTTTCATACAGATCATATAACTTTTAAACTACACTTTTTAGCATAAATCATTACTTAAAGGATAATGTAAAGATCCTTGAAAGTATTTAACTTAAATAAAATGAAAAATGACAAGAAATTCTAGCACTATTTAAAGGAACACAGAAAACGGTATTTTGCTGTAAAACTAACCATTTGAAAACAGCATTGGAAAACTCCTTTCAGGAATATCTGAACTTTACATACTTAAATATACTTTATATACTTTAATATCTGGGAGAAGGAACATTTTAAAGGAGACAAAATAATGGTGAGTTATTCTCTGACATGGCTGAAACATGCACTGCTGTCCATTTTCTCTCCCATGTCCCTGCCTGCCAATTAGAGTTACAGTCCTTGAGAGGCAGGCAAAAGCAGCCAAGTACTCCAGCTACTGCTGCTCCACAGCAACTTCCAGCAACTAAGAGAATGAGCAGAGATTGGAACTGAAGATTCCCCAAGAAGAAACTGTAAGAGAAAACTGGGAAATGAACTCCTCCTACAAATGGGCCAGAAAGCCTCACTTAGTTAAGTGGTGATCATAGGATTTAAGTCTGGGTTAAAAAACCAACCAACCACACACATAAAACTCCCCAAAACAACAAAAAACTATTTGCAGGCATAGGATCTTAATGTTGACTGCTTATAGTAAGCTTGCATAGAGATTAACGTATAGAAAACATTCACTATAATAAACTCTTCATGCTGGAAACTCACATTCTAAAGAAAGAATCAAAGACTTGGAATTATATCATTCGAACCGTTAGTTTCATTCATGACTTTCCAGGTCCACCGATGTAATTCACATTCACATTCACATTTAGTGTGACTGAAGAGGAAGGAGGAATTTACCATCAGATTTGAGTTAGTTCTAATTATTTCAGTCACACAGTCAATAAAGAGCATACCCTTTTTGCTTTAAGTCGCTCGTTAAAAGTGTCATTAGTGAAAATCAGTTTTAGATCTTTACAGCTGATGGCTCGTTTCCAATAGACTCGCTTTTGCCATCTATTTCAAATGACACTAAAATCTTAACAAGGAGAGGTATATTCCTTCAATGTGTTAGTTATGCTTCATTACTTACTCCAGATGGAGGTGATACAGCTGTCTGTTGATCTGTAGTAGCTTGTGCAGCAGGACCATTTGTAATACCATTTGTATTTGCACAGGACACTTCAAATTTGACATCTTCTAGGCCAGGAATAGAGGATAACTGAATGCACAAAACATCATAAAATAAGCAGTGAGCACATCACAAGTCTATGGGTACAATAAAATCTGCAGCATGCTGCTTACCACGTACTGCTAAGATAGGTTTTACGTTAGTAAAAGTGTAACTCTGTCATTATTTTTGCTATTTTGATTGGGGAAAAAAATCCCTGAAATCTTTCTATTCAGGTGGCTTCTACAATAAACCCCCCAAACACCTGGAGCTTTCACTGTTAACACAGGGTCACAGAGCAGGAAAGGCTTCCACACCTTCCCAGCATTTTGCTACTGTACTTACCAACAACACAAGAGCCATGCCATCTCCGCTACTCCCTCTACAGTGAAAGAAATCATGACAAGAACAGCTCTATCATCTAACAGATGGATTACTCCTTACAAATTTTTCAATTTTCTACATCTTTCACTCTTTTTTAAGGGAATGCTGAGAATGGATATTAAACACACCACAAATCTTTTTGAAGGAAATTCTATTTAACATGATTATGAAGAATTCTGCAAAAACAATCATAGTAATTTCAGCTGAAGAAGATACACCAGACACATTTGCAGTAGCTTAGACCCACTTCAGCTCCCATTTCAATATCAAAAGACTTACAAGGCTTTTATCTAGTCACTTATATTAGTTGAAATCCTTACAGTCCAGACAAAGATAATTTCATTTCACAAAGGGAGCAAAAATTTCTTTATTAAAGTTTGCATGGCAAATGCAATTTTGTACTGCAACCCTGCAACACGGGTTGCACATCAGAATACCCAAAAACAACTCTCTATTTTCTTAAAAACAAACATTGCAATAAAATCAACACAAGTAAGGTTCAGTTGCCTTTTCAAGATCCAAGTGCTCCTTTCCTGTTCCATATGCTTAGCAGAGACAAACTCAACGTTTCCACTATGTGCTGTTGGTTCCCTTCTTCCGTATCAACTACATGTTCAAATGTTACGCAGTATAAGTAGCAAGGCATGCAAAAAGACAATTTTTGATGTCAGGATTTTGTATTAGCTCCTTCAAAACATTACAAAACCCTATTTTTTCAATTCAGACTATGAAAAGGAAGCTAGTTCACGTAGTCTAGGAAGCTGTCACAGTAGAAGACAGAGTTTGTATACATACAAACCTTTGCATCCAAAATGTTGAGTGTTGTTTCAATTTGTTGGATACGGAGGGAGAGTGCTGACAGTTTCTAAAACAGAAAACAATTAGGATGTGAAAACATTCCCCATGGCACTTGTACATATAAAACAGTTTGCATCTCGTTAGAAGAAATCGCTTTTGTCTTCTACCTGCTGAAGGCAGAGCAGATTATAAATGAGATGATCACATTATGAAATAAATGGAGCAATGGCAACCCTTTTTAGTACAGGAGCTACAGTGGTTCAAAATAATTTAAATAATTTTACTCTGCAGTTAGTTTTCCCAAATAATGACTGACAGATATGAAAACAGACTATTTACTAAAAAAAGCCAAAGTAAATAGGGAATTCCTTCGGGGAACTCGAGAATAATGGCAGACATACTGTACTCTTGCAGTTACCAAAAGATCTTTTTTCAAAGCTTTTTCCATATGTGGAAGATAAAAGATGTGATATGTGCATATGTAACAGAGCAAATACAAAGAGAAAATCTGATAAATACAGCAAGTAATTCAAAGCCCTATACAGTCAAAATGCACAATGAATCAGAAATAACCAGACACTTTACAGGCTCCAAGTGCACCTCAATCAAATTTTGACACCTTTTTTTTTAAATACAACTTAAGTTTTTCTAAATTACTCTATAAGATCTGTCAGTCTTTTAACTAATCATTACCATACTCCACCAGACTTGTCCAAGTGAAGTTGGCTAGCACACTGGCTGGCAGATATGTACCACTCTGACAGCTTTCTGGCACGTTGGCAAGATTCTGCCTGGCTCTGAGGCAGAACTTTAACACCCTAAGAAAAAGACAGTGCTGCCAATATGCTAGAAAAAGTAGAAAGAGACTGACAGGAGTTAGTCTTTTTGGATAGTGCACTGACTTGTTTACAGATGGTCCTTTGTTCATGAAGAGGAGTTAGTTCCTACTGGAAGGAACTATGTGCCCTACATGTAGCTGGATAAGGGGGAGGAAAGATGTACAGAAGGCAATTACGTAACTTTATGGGTCTATTTGACTAGACAAGAGCCAAGAAACTTAGAGTTAAGGATGCTGTCAGCCCTAATTTTGAATTTCTTGGCTTCTGTTGACTTACACTGCAACCTCTCACATTAAAAACACTTCTGTACTTCATACATACAAAAAACTTTTTAAGGAGTTTATAAAGCAACTATTTAGTCTCTTTACGTTAGCTAATAACTGTTTTATTAGGTAGACTTCACAGCCCTGCTGTGTGCTCAAGATGGCTTTAAATATCTGTGCTCTGATTTCCATAGTGCCTATGTAAGAGTAATATTGAGATTGTGTGACAACTGAGTTTTGGGCAACTGACAACAGCATCATCAGGTTAAGTTACAAGAAGTTTAAAAACCTAGAAAAAACTACTTTTTCCTCTCCTGAAGCACCATATATATTGATTTGGCAGTCAGATTTTATACTTGTCACGGGTCTGGCTCTAAACTTTACTAACAAATACCAGAATTTCTCAGATTACATGGCTTAGTCTAACTGGATTTGACAGCTGCCCAAGCCCAGCTGGCTAGAGCCGTATACAAGTCTTTGTTGAACAAACTAAAGAAAAGTTATAAAAATCCCACTAAAGACAAAAAGGTTAAGCCTTAGAAAACACCTTTTCTACAAGGGAGGAAGCTCTCTTTGTCCTGTTCAGTGGACAATTCTAGTCTTGTCAGTTTGGTATATTTCCACTGAATCTAAAGTCACCACAAAAACTTACTAACCCTAAAGATTTTAATTTTTCACTTTTTTTGAAGTAAACTGAAGTTAAGGGCCTCATGTTCTATACTAACCACTTCCCCCAAATGTGTTTTTTTTCTACATCAAAATTATTTACATTCAGAGCTTGGAGTATGACCCTTTTAAATTAAAGGTGGTAAAATCTGAAATTAAGATCTAATGCACTGTAGGGATATGACATCCTTCTTCTATAACAAGACATCAGCTACAGATGAAGCTGCTCATAACAAATTCCATGTATCAAAATGTTCAAAGACTGCCAAATGCAAAAGTTTAAGCAAACAGGATTGAATGTGGCATAATCAGCAGTTCATGTGGATTCCTTGGGGAAAAAATCTGTCTTAAGCACTTACTCAAGGGAGACCTTGAATAGAAAGCAGACTAAATTTTTTCATTTAAGCTACCAGTGTTACTCCATCAAAAATATTTAAATAAATGGTTCTCATGTCTATAATTTTTTAATTGTACAAATTGACAGCTGGGAAAATAATAAACCTACCTCTTCACAAACTGTAGAAAAGCGGTTGAGAAACTGCACTGTGTGAACCACAAACTGGTTTAGAAATGCTACAGTTCTTTTCTGCTGAATAGCAGGAACCTGAATTGAAAAAAAAATACGAAAATTAGGTTACATATCTATGTCATTTTTCAGATTTGGATTCAAATATCTGTTTAAAAATATCAGTGTTTCAGAAGAAATAATTTCAGAAATCGGTCTTAAATGTGCTTGGTATGAATGTGTGCATACACAAACCATTTTTTAATACACAGATTTTAATACATGCATTCACACAAATCCTCTGTCACTAAAAATCTACTGACAATTGAGAATTTGCAGGATATATAGAAAAGGCAAGAAGACCCACATAAATGTAGGATTCTTATCTTAATTAGGAAAATGCCTTTAGACAAAGTTATGAAAATTCCTGAAAATCTGTATTAACGTTTTTTAAAAACTGTGAGGAAAACAGAATCTTTCCTTCTGAATTTTAAGAAGGTAAACTTGGTCATCCATATTAATACTCAGTAAAACCAACACCATAACCGAAAATAAAACATGGTGATGTCGCTGTCTCAGTATTTAGTGGCTACCCATACTGTTTCTTACTTGCAAGCCCAGACTACCTAAAAATTATCAAAAATTATCCTCCAAGTGAGATCCAATGCTCACATACTTTTCAGATTAAAAGGTAGACTCTTAAGTTTGTAAAAAAAAAAAGTCTGGTGCTCAAAATGTCAGTATTTTTATTTAAATCATTACAGAAGTCTGGAATAAGGAACTTTCACACAAAAGTTTACGTATAAAATTATAGTGACTCAGGGTTAATTACCTTGGACAATTGTTTTAAAGTCTTAACCTTCACAGAGGAAATTTGCCTATGATATTGTCACTGGTTGAAGTGAAAGATTTACAAGGGTAAATATTTGCAGTCAAGCTTCAGCTGCACTGAACATCAGCTTATGAACAGACTGAATTACATACACCATGCTGTCTTAAAACGTCCTGAGTTTTTTTTGTGAGACTTTTGTTGCTACCATCTCAAGTCTTCAGCCTGTGCAGGGTTTGCTGAAGTTCACCTCCGTGGTTCCAAAACTGGCCAAGCAGTGTTAGCAGGAATCTGTGGCCTGGCACAGGGCATGGAAGGGCCACTGGGGCGCTTGGAACTGCCCTGCCTTTATGCTCTGCACTTGCATCATTACAAGACACGAATAAGCAGCTTCGCACGGGATTTGCCTCACAGATCCGTGACGGAAACAGCTCGGCCTTTGAATATAAAGCCAGGAAGCGCCAGCCAAGAAGGCGAACCCTGCTGCAGACACGGCTGAGGGCAGGACCCGGCCTGTGCCCGCTGCGCCCTCAGGGAGCTCCGCTCGCCCGCGGCAGCCGCGCCGGGCCGGGCCGGGCCGGGCCGGGCTAGGCCGGGGGCCCGCCCAGCACCAGGGCCAGCGCCACCGCCGCGGGGCCCCGGGCGCTGCAGCCCGTACCTTGGTGAGGTCAATGCCGGAGCCCACGATGGGCAGCCCGTCCTCGTCCATGGCCGCGGGCCGGGCCGGGCCGGGCCGGGATCAGCGCGTTCCGGCACCAGCGCCGCGCCGCCCGCAGCGCTCGGCCCGGGCCCGGAAACACACCCTGCGCTCCGCCCCCCGCTCCCGCTCCCGCTGCCGCTGCCGCTCCCTCTCCCGGCGCGGCTCCTCCTGGGAAGCGCAGGCCTTCCCGCGGAGGCAGCGCCCGGCGGCAGGCGCGGCGGCCCGGCCGCTCCCCGCGGTGACAGACACGGCGCTGTGCCCCGAGCCGAGCGGTGCCAACACGGCCTGAGCGCCGCGCTCAGCCACGGCCGCCACAGCCTCAGGATGTGCCCCCCGCTGGCGCTCTTTGGGTGGGTAAAGTGTCGTCCCCTGCGGTCAAAACCTGAAAGAAATAGTGAGAAAAGCCAGTGAAGAAACTACTTCTGCGTGATTTGAGCGGGGAAGGGCCACGCTTTGAATGCGGGGAATAAAATTAAGGAGCACTGAATGACCTTGGAGTTGTCTGAAAAAGACAAAAGCGTGGCTGTAATCATGTTATAAATGATTCTTGTACCTTGATGCTTATGGAAAAGGTAAAAAGGGGGTATGGTAAGCACAGGCATGGCCGGTTTTTTTGTTCAGCAGTACCTTCACTGCTTTCGGCTCATCCTCACGCTCAGGGCGCGGGTAGGTGGGTCTCTGTTTCAGCCAAGGAACCTCAGAGGTACCAGGCTCCAGGGAAACTAGGCCACAGGTTTTCAGATGGTCCTCTGGACAAATTCCCTAACTGGAAAATAACCAATCCTTTCCCTTTCCCCTTTCCCTTTCCCCTTTCCCCTTCCCTTTCCCCTTTCCCCTGATACCAAGCAAAACTTTGGCTAATATTAATGACCACTCAGAGACTAGTTTTAATCTTTGAGTAGAAGGTATTTGTTATTTTCAGTACCGGGAACGAGGCAAATAACTTCGCTAAAACTTGCTCACTTTGCAGAACAAAGCTTACATATTTATACACTATAACAAACAGGAAACTATGAATTGACAGCCCCTTTTCTTCGCGTCATTTTACACTTCTGATTACATCAGTCTTTCTGTTGGAGAA
>JAWWTY010000037.1:63223968-63469373 GCA_035222235.1 Margarornis squamiger
CCTTCCCTTTCCATTGTCTTTTTTTGTTTTGTTTTTTTTTGTTTGTTTGTTTGTTTTTTAACCTAAGAGTGGTTGCTTGTACCCTTTTCCCCTACAATAGTTTCAAAGGACCGATCAGGCCATTTAGAAGGGGGGTCCCAATAGGAAGATGGCTTGAACCACTCCAATAGGTTGCATCATCAGAAAGGGTTTCTCTCCTTGCTTTCCCCCCTTTGCTAATGGTTACGTGTGCCCATTTTACCATTTGTCTGTTATAGCACATGGTGATCCTTAAGGCTGCTATCTCGGCAGAGTACAAGCATTAGAGGGTCTGTTTGCTGCTTGGGTCATGAATTTAATCAAATCAGCCAGTCTTGGTTGAACACCACAGACTGGTGACAGGGTTACAGAGTAAGACTAAGACTTTGGTAGCAAAAGTACAGGTAACTCTGCTACCTCATGCAACTTCATCCGTGACATTTCAGGAGAAAAGCAACAGAAGTAGTTCTTTGTTGGACACACATCTGGTATTGTATGTAGTGCTTGATCGAGCTCTGCTAGCTGAAAGTGATAGGCACAGTGAAAGCTGAGGAACAGGACCTGAACTCCTGGTACTGCCAGTTTGTCTATGCTAATAAAATTTTGAATGTGATGTCTACAGTTATACACAGTTACATACAACAGATTGTGAGCTGAGTAAAAAGTATACTTAACCATATCTTGTGTAATATTAAATAATCTGATTTCTGCATCTTCTAAAGATCTTTAAAGACAACTGTTCTCTGGGAAATGGCCAGACAGCTGATTGGGATCAAAACCATCAAAAAGCAACATCGGAGGACACGTTGCCTCTATGGAGAGGCAGGAATGGCAACTGCATATAGAACATGCATCTATCCTCTGAGCTGATTAACTATGAAAGATGAGAAATGACCTTTAAATTGCCAGAGACGTGGCTCCAGATAGAACATTATACACACTTGAATCTGCAAGTAAACCCAACTCAAACAGTATAGGGAAATAGCATTTATTGGGTTATTCCATGAAAACTGTCAGAATTCATTCTCATGCTAGCCAGAAATAATTGAAAAAAAGCTATCTTTAGAAAAAGGATGGGATGTCAAACTGAATACTTGGGTTCTTAGTTGTAATGCCTGGGCCAAAATTCTCCATTTACTTCCAAATTATTACAGCTTGTTAAGCATTCTACAAATCCATATACAGAATCAATGGTGGCTGTACATACAGCACTTAGTTCTGTTAATCAGATTTACATAAAATCCTCATTTATTTAGTGAAGCAGCGTTTCTTTGGCTTTATTACTTTCACAATATATTTATTACCTGTTGTCATATGGACATCATTATTACTCTTTTCCTAAGATAGTACAGCAAAGTTTTTTGTCCATCCTGCTTGAATGACTGAACAACTTGTGATTCATACTATGCTTTGGAGCACTGATATGTTGTTGGCAATTTCTCACCTTTCACCTTTCCCAAAGGAAGGACCGTGGGCTAATCTACAAAGTTCAGTGGGTTTAGCTTTCAGTGCCTAGCTTGTAGGAGTTGTGCAAATTTGTGTTGGGCAAAGGAGCTGTTTGTTTAAATTATTTAAGTGAATTATCTTGCCACCTTAATTATCTTAAGCCCCACACTAAATTATATTCAAGAAAAATGAATCTCATTTATCATAAAGTGTCTGTAGTACAAGTTTTCCAGGCAATGGCACAGAAAATTAGTAACATAAATGCATAGTCAGATCTTATCTGAATGTCTTGGTCTGTAAAACTGGATAAGAAATCTCACAAGAATATGCTCTTCTGTGAACTTTCTGGTACTTCCTGCTTTTAATTTGGCCAAAAAGACTACATAAAAAAGTGCAACACAGCACTTTTTCTCCCAGCTGGAGTTAGGAAGTGCAGGGAATGAGAAGTGAAAAACAGAGAACAGAGGAAAATGATCCAAATTTTTTAAAACCTCTTAAAAAAGTTTTAATTGATTTAGATTGTTCAACTGTAACTATAAATGACTGACCCCCAGTGGGAAGATATATAAAAAATAAATGATAATATCCAGATTTATAGTCTGTACAATTTGAAAGTGTATATTGTACCAGCACCCATACTGGATGATAAACGTTAAATTAAGGAATAAATACTGTACAATACATAACTGCTGGAGGTTATACCCTATATATGTGTTCATGTATATGCAGGCATTTAAAAGCCCTGTCATATAGCTCCACCTTTCAGTGAAGGAAAGATTAAAGATTGTCTAAGAGTTACTGAAATGAAGCTTGGTTGAACATTAGTATTTTGAAGATGTGAACCTTCAGGATGGTGAGCCTAACTTGGAGTGGAAAAACCATGTGTACAGAAAACTGATCAAAGCTCTGTCTTCATCATTAGTAAAAAATATTCGTCTTGTGATTAAGGTACATGAAAAGTAAAGACAAGAACATGGGTTTCAAAGCATTGAAACTGATCTGCTACATATATTTTACATTGCACAAAATCAGAGCCTCTAGTCAATTGCAAAACAAACTGCACAAGCTGAGAAAAACTGACAATTGCTACTGTAGCTTACAAGATTTGTATGCATCCTGTGTGCTTATACCCTGTTACAGGGCCCAGGACAAAACATTCAGTTAGAATCAGCCCAGAACTCAAACAGCTATACAATTGAGAGACAAGTTAAACAGAAACAAAAAGCTGATCCAAAAAAATTTCCAGACATGCTGTCACCTGATCCTCCACAAGAGGCAATAGTTGTTTTTCCTAAGGTGGTCCAATGAACAGCTGAAAAGGTCAGTGTGGATTAACATTTGCTTGGTTTCCCATGGAGTCTCCTAAATCCATGTTTACAAAGGGTATTCTAGTAAGGTTTTCTCTATGAAATTGATATTGTGTCAATGATTTTTCTCTCGATTGAATTTAAGCTAAAAAACCTCCTTATCTCAATAACCTCAGGATGTCAGAATATGTACAAATATTGCAGAGTTCAGAGAATTATCACCCCCTGACAGTTACATAGACTGAGAAATACAAATATTAGTGTCATGTAGGTTTATTAAAAAAAAGAAAAAGAAAATGAAAACTAAATGATAAATGGTTTTGAGCTGTCTGAAAATGGCTCTTCAAATTTCAGTTTTCCAAGTACTGTGCTAAGGCAACATCAGAGGATTAACTAATTATTTTGTTCTGTATGGAAGAACATGGGGAACATTCTAAAAACATCAGCTGCTTGTTTGTTTTTTTAAAAAATCCATATGACTTTTTTCCAGTGTAAAATGAAGAGCCTGGAACTTGGCAATGTCATTTCTTGGTAAACAGTTTTAAGTAGTCCTTAAAAGCAGGATAAAAAGCGAGCATCCTGGCTTCTGAATTAACCACAAAACAAAAGAATTTCTGCCCTTTGCCCTATTGGGTCTTAAGCAATTTTAAATCAAGTCTCAGTCAGAGTGCACCTGCATATACCTAATGCAAATTGCCCTTGTCAATATGGGTACTGAGTATAGCATATTATATTCTGCATAGCCAGGAGCTATGTAAAACTTTGCTCTGAGAGCAGACAGAAAAGAAACCCACATTTGTTTCAATTTCACTACACACCAAAAGGACAGCAGTGCCAAAGGCCAATCATTCCTCCCAGACCCACAAAGATTTTTATCTGTGTCTGCAAGAGAATTAAATCTCCTGTTCAGCCTGCAATCTCTGGTCAAACTAAGGATACAAAATAAACAAAGCACTGTTATCTTGAAACATCCTCCAGTATGCTTATTTTACAGTTAAGCACACACCGATCAATACTGGAACTTACAGGGAACTTTGTATTCATCTTCTAGGTAAATTTCAGTGGCGGTTGGAAAGCAAAAGTTCTCAAGGATAAGGAATGATGAGAAGTAGAGTATGGTCTTATGTTTTAAAAGGCGACTGTAGTCTTACTTGTGGTGGTCCTATTTCTGAATTGGTTTTATGTGTCCTGCATAAATAGGAACAAACAACAGAATATTTTAAAATCTTTACTGCTAATAAGGATGGCTACAATGCTATAAGGAGCTGTTACACTAGCTGAACATCTTGAGATCCCTTCACTTGCAAAAGCATGCAAAAAAGATACTGAAGACAGGAGTTATCTTTGGTTTTTACTCTTCTTTTGCTTCATTTCTGGGTCTTGTATGGAAAGGACAGGAAAAACATGCTTCTAGAAAGCAGAATGTCTTTGATTTTCCTGTAAAGGCTGGAAGTAAAAAGGCTGTAAACAGAAAAAACCCACCATGCTGTTTGACATGCTTCAAGTAAATCCGTCTGTCATCTTAAGAGAAATAATACTGCTTCAAATTATCATTCTGATTTTACCATTAGCTTCTTCATTGTTAGTGGTAAATAGTTTATTCAAAAACGTTCAGGGACAACATTTTACAACAATACATTACTGCATTTTTTTTCTTATAAGACAGTGATGGTTGGGAAAGATAATATAGAGACAGGTGTTCCTTCTGTAGGTACTCTGGACAATATCAGAGTATTTGAGCTGTGTTAGTGAGATTGCCAGACTGAGATTGCTGGACACAAAATCTCTTAAAAAACATCTTAAAAAATGCATTTCACACCAAACACCATGTTAAAAAAGTGCATTTTATTTTAAGAGAAATAACCAAGTATCAGATGTATGATAACCGATTTTACAAAGGCTCTTGTACTTGCAAGCTAAAAATCAAACACAAATGATTCGTATCTTACTTCTTCCTTTCTTACGTTCTCCAAGTGAATAAATACCATTACAAAGAGTAAATGTCTTCATTTTACTGGAAAACAGGCATTATGCTGTAAAGTTTGGTATTAAAGGCAAATGCTTATTTTACATTTCAGTTACCCAGAAGAAAATTTTATGATCTCCTCCGACTGCACATAATGGAAGAGTTCTGTGCCATGTCAAACCAGACCCTACAGCTGCCGTTCCAGTAAGAATGGGCTTTAAAAAAAAACAGAGAGAGAAATATCAATACAACTTCCCTTATAAATGATTACTATACCACATATACCAAGCTGCATAGACAAATAAACAGTATAGATTAAGTGCTCCTTAACAAATACAATTAAAATATAACAGAAATTTAACTGAAAAATCTGATTCTCTGCTTAGTTCCAGTAGCTACTTATCACATTTAAGTAATATACAGCAAAACATTGTTATTTCAGTGTACTCACAACTAGTATGTTTGAGATAATATTTTTACTGTAAGTAGTACAAATGTACACTGACTTCAGCAAAACCACAGTATTTCCTATGCTTTGCATTTTCATTAATGTTTTAAAATAAAATTAGTTCAAATAAGTAAATTACACAACTAGCTGGTTTTAGCCTCCTTAGAATTAGAAATACTGACAAATTTATTAAGTAACAGGCTAAAGGTGCTTTTCTTCCCCTTAGCACTGATAAGGCAAAGCAAACTAAAGCATATAGATCAAGCAGCTTTTAAAATAGCAGGCTAAGTGTGCTGCATTTTTTTTTCCTTAATATGGATGTCACAAACCAAAGTAAAATAGATACACTGAGCAGCATTTCTGGTTGGTTTGTGCTAGTTTTTAATTGTAGCTTTTAGTATGTATGTGCCTGAACTGAGGAGAACATATGAGACTCCAGTCAGAAGTTGAACTCAAATTTACCTGGGGATGTCCTAAATGATGAACCAGCAGTTGAGTAGTTGTCTTTCCTGGATATCCAGTGGTTGCAAACAGATTTTCATTCACTCGGGACCACCTATGAATAAAATGAAGGTACTTTTCAAATACTTATCATATCATCCATGGTGCACACAAATTGGAGTTTTCTCTCATGACTGTGTGAAGATGTCAGATACTCTACTAACAGCAGAGAAGTAAATTTAGTGAAATGGCTTGTAAATGATCCAGCCACAGACCCACACACATATTCTTGCAAAACAGAAAAAAATCATGGGAATGTTACAGATATATACTAAATGTGGGTCTATAAGGTAAAGTTTACAGACCAAGTTCCCCTAAAAATGATTTAACTGAGTCCAGGTTCCTGAACCCACAACTGCTTGCATATACAGAGATTTACAGAGACAAAACTCACAGAACAGACAACACTTGTACCTGAACAACCTGGCTCGATCAATGTGGACGGGTCGCTTATCCTGTGGATAACTAAAACAGACATCCAGGGTAAAAAACTGTTCTGCAAAAAATACAGCTCATACAAGTACCAAAAGCATGTATCATTTAAACAGTGAAGGGGACACATTGTCTACTCTCTGTGAAGCAGCTGAGGGAAAACCAGAGTGTTCCTGCAGCTTATACCTCAGTTTGGAGTAAGAAAATTAAAGTAGTTATCTGGCTTATTATGAATCAATAACTATCTATTTATGATTTAGAATGAAATTTTAACAAACATATAAAACAGTGAGAGGTAAACAGTAGTGAGATTCGGTCTCAAATGGACAAAAAGAGAATGTTATTTTTAAGATAAATATTGATAGATAAAGATGAAACAAAGAATACCAGGGAATGGTCTGTATTGATATCCTAATTCCTGATAATTGTTCATTTATTAACTGAATAGCTTTTACTATATAGTGCATTTGGGCTACAAAGATGGTTAAGGGACTGGAGCATCTCTCTTATGAGGAAAGGCTGAGAGAGCTGGGCCTGCTCAGCCTCAAGAAGAGACGAGTGAAAGGGGACCTCATGAATGTCTGCCTATCTGAAGGCAAGGTGTCAAGAGGATGGAGCCAGGCTCCTGTTGGTGGTGTCAAGCAGCAGGACAAGAGGTAATGGGCGGAAACTGATGCACAGGAAGTTCTACCTGAATAAGAAAAAAATTTTAGTGTGCAGGTGACTGAGCACTGGAACAGATTGCCCAGAGAGGTTTTGGAGTCTCAGTCACTGAAGATACACAAGACCTGTCTAGATGCAATACTGTGCTATGTGCTTTGGGATGACCCTACTTGAGCAGGGAAGTTGGACCAGATGGCTACTGTGGTCCCTTCCAACCTTATCCATTCTGTGATTCTGTGACTGACACGTTATATTAGCCAAGTAGTTTCATCTCCTCATGTATCCATTAAGAAGAGAATAAAGAAACCTCTCTCATGGGTCTAAAAATACCTGGAGCGAGTGATATCCCAGATCAGCCAATCACTTCCAGCAACTGCTCCAATTTTAAGAGTATTTTTTAAACACCAGTCTGCTGACATCAGTGGTGTTTGTTCACACTCGAGGGAGAGAATGGCCTGATGTGTAATTAGGTCATAGAATCGTATCGTTCCATTCTTCTCCGCTACCATCAGCTGTTAAGAGAAAGTAATAGAACATGGTAAACTTCGCATGCAATGAAACTTAATACCTTTTCTATTCTATAGCAAAACTAGAATACATTCAAGCAAATATTAATAATATTAAAATAGGTAAAATTTTTCACTTTGTACCAGAAAGCATTCTCCTGGATGCTCTTCCACCAATAAATAAAAAGCATTTTAACCTCTGTTACATTGTTATACATAATGATTACATTATTTTATCTCTCTGTCTATGGTATGCCAGTTCTTAACCACCAATGCATTGTGCTTTTAAAATTTTAAACCAAAAAGTTATTATTTTCAAATTAAAAAGTTCCTGTTCTGAGTACAAAGAACTGACAGACATAGTACTGTAAGAGAAAGGGTTGTCAAGCACTGGGATGGGCTGCCCAGGAAGTGGTGGAGTCACCATACCTGGAGGAGTTCAGGAAATGGCTGCACCTGGCCCTTAGTGCTGTGGTTTAATTGATATGGTGGTGGTTGGTCAAAGGCTGGACTCGATGATCTTAGATGTCTTTTCCAACCCAAATGATTCTATGATTCTAAGTGAAGTATTACTCATTGTAACCGTAGAATCTGGATTCACAGTTACTGATTTTATACAACATCTCTTAATTCACCCTGTAACAGTTTACAACAGATTTTATCTGAACTTTTTCCTTTAAAGTAATACACTCAAGCAGTTATTTATTAAGTATTGTAGAAAGAACTTCCTGATTAAATCACAGAATCATGGAAGGTTTGGGTAGGAAGAGATCTTAAAGATCATCCAGGTCCAATCCCCCTGGCATGGACATGGACATGTTCCAGTAGACCAGGTTGCTTTGGGCTCCATCCAACCTGTCCTTGAACACTTCAAGGAGTGAGCATCCACAACTCTAGGCAACCTGTTCCAATGCCCAGGTGATGAAATGAGATTTTTCTCCATGAGGAGAAACAGTTCTCAGATAGTCATGAACTATAATTAAGAAAGGCAAAGAAGCATAAAAAGCCACTACTCTGATAACATCCAAGTTAGTTTGCAAAAACAGAACTGTCACCAAAACATGCTTTTCTGCAAACTAAAGGACATGGTGCAGTAAGCATTTTGACTTGCAGTAAGCTTTTCAGCAATCAATAAGTCTGTCAAGTTTTATGAGCTTTTTGAAGGGGCTTTTCTTAAAAAAATAAATCCTGTGCCTATCTCTGATAATGGTCAAAGAAAAGACATGCTAATAATATCTAAGATCAGTGTACTACTGCAATATTTTTGGGCAAATCTAGCAATGTTGTTGTGCTAACAAGTTGCCCAGTAACAAACAGCAGCTAACACATTCAGTTGTGATTCCCCCGGGATCAACAGTTTTCCTAGCCTTCTTAGTAAGGACAGATATCAGTACTGGTGGAAATGTGATGAGAACAGAGATCCTTCTTCCCTATTGCTATGTAACTGCTTTGATATCTTATTTGACAGCTTTTCTTAAGTATGTGTTTTTGTGGTAACCTGAACAACTATTTGTAGCTGCTTAAGGTAGTTATTGATAGGCACAACTGGAATAATAATTTCAAGACAGCAAGGACTAGATCATTAATGAAGCTGAGTATTTGGGTACATATCAGCTGATTAATCCTCCCCAGTACAATATACAGATAAATATAAAATCTATATTTGATTTTTCAGAACCTATTTCATATACTGCAAGCAAGAACAACAACAAAAAAATTCCTTGCTAACTTCAAACAGATCCTTTTCAAAGCTTGGCATGCTCTGTAAGTCTGTGTTATTGGTGAACTGCGTTACCATAACTGGGAAAACCCTGAGCTTTTCTCTGCTAACTGTAATATGCAATCAGCAGAACAGTTATCAACAACTGATGTATGTAATAAAGAAGGAATATTTTTGCTGGGAGGAGTAAGGGACTGAGGGTAAAATGACAAGAATGGCAATGAGAATTAATTTACAGTCACTTCACATTAGCAGATCCAACCAATATCCAGTTACAATGTACACTAGCTCCCCAAACTTCCCTGTTGTACAGCATCAAAGATTCATAGTTTAGTTAAGTGCTCCCGCCTGTTTTTTTAAAGGTGATGAGGGTGAGAAGCTGAAAACCACAACCTTAAAAGCCTCCTCAGGATGCCAGCAAACACTCATTCCAGGAGAACGTAAAACAAAATGGGCCTTCTCATTTCCTTCCAAATCCCAGACCCTAAAGAGAAATTAAAAAAAAAAAAAAAAAAAAAGAAAAAAGCAAAGTAATACACTATTGCCATTTGACTGCAAATCCATTAACTTTCAGTGCCTCAATACTTTTACAGTGGAAGTGACCAAATGAAATAGTGTTCATGCTGTATCACTTCAAGAAGATGGTAAAAGTGGTCAGTCCTGCACATAATGTATTTTAACATTGATGAGCTAGGCAGAGCCTCTTTAAATATAAAAATAATTTGACAATTATCTAAACATAAACTCTTGATGAGATGCTTCCACTTTTTTCATAAATCAACATTACAGCCTTTGTACTATACATTAATAACAGTGAGACAGTACAAAGCAGGAAGGTCAGTCAGTGTTGGTCCAATCAATACAAGCCACCTTGAGTGTAGTACCAAGCAATTTAAATCATCCACATTGCCCTATAAAGGATAAGATCATGCATTAAAGTATTTTGGTTGCCTAATACATGAGTTTCCAGTTTTTCCTGGTAAGACAAGATTGAGTAATGGAAATATAAGAATCCAGAAATGAAGCTAAGGCAAACAAAAAGATCTATGGTAGAGGTAACATGACCCAACAAAGGGTCTTGGCCAGTTTTCAACAAATAAATCACACGTGCCAGCCTTTACAAGCACTTATAGTACATATCAAGAAGCTATAAAAATTTTTAACAATCAGCAATATTTGGTCAATGTGGATTGACAGGGAAGTGTATGCTGGAAACAACAAAATGAGGTTAGGGGATTAGTGATTTTTCTTTGGATACATTCAATATGAGCGTTAATGAGCCATGAAGCTACTTTGTTTACAAAATGCAACAAAACCAAAACTGAGCCTGTTTTACCTCACAGCAACTGCCTCTTTTCCTACAAAATCAGTAGCTTATTTGTAGGACACAGACATCATGGCTGTGAACATCAGTCTGAACCACAAGGCTGCATACTATTTATATGCCTTTGGATGCTGAAACATACACATCTATCCTTCCTCTCTGACACGCAAAACCTTAGAAACAGCCAATTTTTAAAGTAGTGATCTGCCTGGTCTTTTGAGTTAGATGAGTGGCTACATACTATTATTGTTTATTTTAGAGGATTTTTGCTGACTTCCTCCAGACTTTTTCAGTTTATATCTCACCAGGGTGCTTAGAACCTTATATTTAAGAGATTTCAAAAAACTCTTAAATAATACATCATAAGTCTAGACAAAATATATGGGAATAAAGTAAATATATTTAATGAACAATGTTGTTTTCTTATGCCAAACCACAACAGATCAAATATTTGTTCTCCCTGTAGAAAACACAGGGTCTCTAATCTTGAAGAATCAGTGTCCTTATTAAAAAAGTCAAAACAAAAACCTGACAAGTGTTTAAAAAATGAAATATCTACTTGATTAGGTAATTCAGAAACATACAATACTTTCTTCTACTGCCAAAAATTCTGCCTTGTAGATTTGTCCAAGTCAAATCAACACTTTCCATGTGTATTTACTGTGCAGGGAGAAAATTATGATACAACAGAAGATGGTGAATCATTTTGGCAAAAGCAAAAAGCCATCGTGTTTCCTTCCCTGAGGTGAGTGA
Organism: Margarornis squamiger; assembly: GCA_035222235.1. NCBI lineage: Eukaryota > Metazoa > Chordata > Aves > Passeriformes > Furnariidae > Margarornis > Margarornis squamiger. Next base: position 63,235,053 of record JAWWTY010000037.1, read on the forward strand.
TATTATTAGGTGTTGACACAGATATTTATGCTTTTTACCTCCCTAACTTTGTTATTTGTAAAGTTACCAAACTTGTTTCTTCTACTTTGTAAGAATGGCAGGACTGTAGGTAACAAAAAGTGGAGAGGGGAGGGGAAGGGATAAAAGCCCCTCTTATATTTTCTTCTTTCTTTATTGATACCAAAGATGGCATAATTTAGTTTAAAAAAACCTACAGCCCAAACAAATGCCCAAAAAATGAAATAGAAACAAACCAAAACCCCCCCAAAACCAAACCAAGCAATACATATCAAAATAGATCTTTGTCTGAATGCATCAAGTCTATACAATTACATGTGTTCTTTGTGACTAACCCAAGTAAAAAATGTGCAAAGACCAAAAATTAGCCAAACTGAATTTCAATTTCTCAGTTACTCAGTAATCATAACCAAATCAACTACAGATGCTAAAAACAACCCCCTCTACTTTTGTCCACATTCCTATCACATGAATCAATCCAAGATGACGTAGCATTTTGCCCCCCATTCAAAACTCTTGAAACTTTACTAATATGGCCACAATTTTATAACAAAGTAAACTACTTTCTACTTTTCTCCAAACATCCTTAACCTTTGTAAACCTGCAATGTGTCACTCTCTTACTTCTCCTCCCTCCACCAACTATTGTTATACAGACTTGTTACTGGGCTGGTGGTATTGTTTTCTGATATTTAAGAAAAGCTCCACAAAAAATTTAATGGGGAAAAGTTTGAATGACCAGTTGAAATAAGGGCCAAAATTTGATTAATGGAAACTCTCAAAAATAATATGTAATCTGCTCAGTAAATTAACTGTTTTTTTAAGTAACTAAGGACTGAGCAATTATATACTGCAATATTCAGAAAATTTAAACAAACAGAAAATACAGATAATTGAAATACTGTTAAAAAAATTCTTGAGGTATTAGAACTCACATCCTGTGATTAAACACACAAATGACAACTGCAGTTATCTCAAAGTCTGAAGATACTCAAGCTTCATTGGATCACTCTATTTTATGTTGTATGCATGAATATGGATAATGACATGCTGCATATGTGCAGTAATTTCATCATGCAATGGACTTCTACTGCAGTTGGCAAAGTATTTATTAGAACTCTGAAAACCTGTCTTGTGGCAAAAGAGATGATCCTTATTTTACGTTCTAATTTTCTGAATTATGAATAATTCTAACTAGCAGAACCAAATCCTAACTGGATTTACTGCAATACTACTGGATTTTTACTGCAATAGTAAATGACCAAAACTAAACTGCAATCTTCAGGCATTTCTCAAATCCCCAGAAGACTACATTCAGGTGACATATAGGCATGAATATAAAAAGTGAGCAAATTCAAAGACTGGACTCCTGAAAAAAATTCAAGACTATTTTTATAGTCAGTCATAATGCATAACTAGCTTGATAAATTGTAACCACAATACCTCAGAAAGGATAAATATTTTGGTACGACCTTTCTCATATGAAAAGACACTGGAGAATCCAATTGTACAAACACATCAAGACAGAACAACATGAAACAAGACATCTTTTATAAAAATATTGGTAAAAATCCATAATTGATTGCACTAAAAATGGGACTATACAAATAAAATATAATTTTGGAGGCAGAAATAAGTGATGACAACTTTTCAATATAGCCAAAGACTGAAATATTTCTTGAGTAAAAAAGGTAAGATGAAAGGGCACCATGTGTAACATGTGCTGGCAATACATTAAAAAACACAAGACAAAAAAAATAAACAAGAATTACCATTAGCTTTCCTTCATATTGTCTAGAGAAAAACCTACACAAAATAACTAGGGTGTAAGAGTACCATGTAAAAAAAATATGCTACAGATTAAACCCCATAAAACCAGATAAAACACATTTTGAGACTCTAGCTAATTTAGCTTTCAGTGATATCAAACTGTCCCCTCAAGTCTCTCTCCAGGGAGCAAAAACTAACCTTTTGATGGACTGGCATTTATGCTACATGCAACAGAGAAGGCTGAACTTCACAGTGACTGATAAATAAGTTCACAAAGGCCTTCTCTATGAAGTGACATGAACCATGGCTTAAGTAACTGAACAGAACTCAGAAGGGAATCAAAGGACAAGTATATTCACAGATAAAGTGGAAGTTAATTCAACTGTACAATGTAGTTTAAGGAATAATTAAAAGAAAAAGAGAGAGTGAGGAAGAGAAAGGGATGGATGAGTCCTTTTCAGCTTTCTAAAATACAAGCTTTTATGACACAAGAAATGGACAAGCAGATTACTTTAATGACTCAGAAACATTATATAGAATTTTGAAACTGAGGTATGAAAGATAGATAATTAAGAAAAAACAACTTGAAGGAAAACAATTAGATTAAATTCAAGAAGCAATTTACTTTTCTGCCATGACCATATTTGGCTTTTAGGAGAAATATATAAATATCCTAGGTTTGATTTTTTTACTGTTTATATAAGATAGTTACTTGTATTTATTGTTACTTTGATTGTACTTATTAATATGTTATCACATAAAACTTGAGTCAATTTTTTGTGTAATACAACGTTAGTTATTTTAGATATTGCCTCTGCCATTTTCTTTACAATTTTGCAATCAAACATTAAAAATATTTTTTTCTGTTTTTTTTTTTTTTAAGAAAGATTACAGCCAGTATGAAATGTGTAAAAAAGTGAGATGCAGCAAAATTTTAAAACTGCAATATTCTGGCAAGATACAGATTAACTCTATGCTTATGAACAGCTTTGTCCATCTTGAAATATAGCCATCCCTGGGACAAAATGAAGGAAGTAACATGATATTTAGGACTCAGGATTTGAAGTTTTCAATCAACTTTGCAGATATAATTTTTAGCTACAGAAATTTTTGTTTTAATATAAAAATGGTTGTAAGTAACTGTAATACAGTGAGTTTTAAGAGCATTCCAAAGGTGTCTTCTTTCAGAAAAGCAATTCTTTTTAAGGATATATTAGTTTTGACATTTTTGGGGCAGAGAAACTTGCAATTATTAAAGTGTATGGCATATTTACACACCAACACCTCTCTACTCGTCTATGAATGCACGTAACATTTTATTCACAGACACCTGACATAGATGACCCACTGCAATTATTTTTATGCATTAGTATTTTTAGCTCAGCATTACTTCACAGCTGGAAAAAAGTCTTGTGTTGTGAGATCAAGGCCAACAAAGACTATGAGCATGAAACAACAAGAATTCTTGAGTGACACAGCAGCAATTTAAAGGTAAGAACACTGAATATAACCAGTATCTGACTAACACTGTCTGTCCTCCAGCCAAACTGACTGAACCCAGCTCTGAGATGTCACTGCAGCTCGTGGCAAAACTGTTTAGTGCATAAAACCTGAAAAACTCACTTCCTTAGAGGTCTCCGCTAAACACTATTAAACTTTCTATTGAGTGAAAACTGAAGAAGACATAAACCTGTTTTTATATATTCATTACATACTGAAACATCGTATTAAAACTTAGTTGATACTTAAAAGTGGAACTCAAACCTTCATGTTCTTGTACTAATTGTTCTAGAACTTTATTCCACAGGTATTAACAGATGATGTATCCTGAGAGCAATTTCAGGATAGAAACTCAGTACAGACAGAAGAATTATTCCTCTTCTTACATTACTGCTGAAGCAAATTACACAGTAAGTAAAGAATGATTTTGGTAAGTCCCAAGGAATGCATTTTCCATTAGTTTTGAAAGTGTAACCTTTAAAATCAGTAGAAAAAGTCTTCATGCCCCACATGCACAAATGGAAAAGAAAAAAGAACTCAAGTAGCCAAAAAAAATTTTACTTATTTCCCATGGCTTTTAACCAAAGATTTTATAGTTTATGGCATAAAATGTCCTTCATAGTTACTAAGCTGAAATCTTGTTAGTACATGTTAATTATATAATATTTATTTCCTTTTAAATTGGTATCAATTAGACTACTGCTTTTAAAACAGTTTTCTTTCATCCCAGAAACACTGAGCATTTCATAAAATAAACCAAAAAGGCCACAGGGTCAAACAGCTTTTTGCTGAATAAGCCCAGTATGAGTTTAGATTTAATGAAGAAATCAAGGAGAGGAAATAAATCAGAACAAGCTACACATAAGTCATACTTTTCTACTATTCATTCCTAATGATTTTGTTTGAAATACAGACTGAGCATCTATGGAAAATCTGCCTACTTGTTAAAGTAGCATTTCTGAGTTCCTTTGGGGTGTTAAAATCACAGGCCTTTATGATTTTCTATTTAGGTAGGACAGAGTAGCTCAACTAAAAATTACTATTTTTATCCTTGAGTCATTTATATGGGAATTGATATGGTGGTAACTTCAAAGAGCAAATATACAATTCATATAACTGGAGAAAAAAACTAAAAAAGTTCCTCAATGGAGAAAGTTTTGAATTATTAAAAAGAAAAGATGATGCTTTCTTAACTTTCTTGCTCCTCTACTGCAGTGACCTGCAGAGCCTGCATAGCTGATCTCTTGATGTCTCCAACTGTTTTGGAGGAATAAGAATAGCATCTTTTAGCAGATTCAAGCACACTGCTAAAAGAGGAAGATCGGTGACCTTTTGACAAGAAAAAAGTGCTGTACTATGAAACTTTAACTAGCATTTTCCAAAGGATTAAACCATGTTCCCCTCCTACTTCCTCCTATATATCTACATGCGTTTCAAGCACCTATAACTGTGGTACTTTGAGCTGCCAGTGGTATACTATATAGTATATAGTATGGTACTCTTTTTAGGCTATGTCATGCCACCTCCTGGTAGGGCTAATGACTTTGGGTAAGTGGACAAGATCACATATTCCACTGTTGAACTTGTCTGATGACAGGACGGATAGAGAGGATCTGCAGAATTCACTGCTGAGCTATGCATGGCTTTTATTCCTGTCCCAGCAGCAGGAAAAATAACAATTTCAAGACATAACAGTTTTCTTCACATTGAATCTACTTAGTTCAAAATATTGCGTTATAAAAAAACCCCCCACAAATCACAACAAAAAGCCAGTCCACAACTAAATTAACAAGAACAGTCCATTTCTCATCTTGTTAGTGGACTAGTCTTGTCAGTGGGCTATGAAGGCCAACTAAGAATAAAATAATAAGTGCTTATTTATTTAAGTGAACATATAAAGCAATCACACACCTACTAAGTCAGATACCACTATTTCAATAGTGTTTTGAACAAAACACATACCTGCAGGTGTGATCGTCACTTACACTTGCGACTTCTTGACCTTCATTGGGAGCAAATACCAGGTCATTAATGTAATCTGAGTGGCCATCAAATGTCTGTCAACCAGAAAAAAGAAATACTTTTACCTTAGAACGGACTGTTCCATCAGACCACAATGTATTTAATAGACTTACTAATGGAAAGATTTGTAAGGGTTAAGATAGAACTATCATTTTTCATAGAAGGTAAAACAAGTGTTTATTGGTAACTGAGTTTCTATAAGATATCTAATTCATGTGTAGATTTATACTGTAGGTGAAAAGACCCCCCCACTATTCCTTGCAGTTACCACAGAGGTCAATTTGATGCTCTTGCTTGACAGAGATCAGTGAATCATACCAGAGCTTTTTATCCTTCTTTTGACTACTGAATTTTGAAGGTAGGAGATAATAAATCTCAGAAAGAAAGACGAGAATGAGCAGAGAGTGAATGTGTACATGATCTACCTACATTAAAGAACTCAGATTACTGGTAAGTAACTGATCTCTGAATACTAATTTTTTCTAGAGGTTCCTGCAAGCAGCAAGAGATTTTATCCTGAAGGATAAATAAACCAACCACTTATCCAGCAAATGCCCTTTTCCAAACTGCCTAAGAGGATATGTCTACTAAAGATGGCAGGACAAAAGGCTACCTTTAGAAAAAGCAGTGAAAAAACTCTGAGAAAGAAGATGAAACAGAGAAAGGAGATGCACCATTAAGACTTTGAGAAAACCAAAACTGAGGAAAAGCAGTACAAGCAAAATCAAGCAAGCCATACAGTACCTCAGCAATGACATACAGTTTCTTTTAATAGAAGAGAAAACACAGTGAATTGTGCTCTCTGCTTTATGAGACGTTGTGCTTAAGAGAAAAGAAAATGGAGTATAGCTCACACTCTTCTTTTACTATGAATTAACTGATCATCCATTCTCAAATAATAGGATATGGGCACTCATGGTGTGAATGCACATGCAAACTGTCACTCAAAACCAAACATTTGCAGTTTTATCAGAAAGCATGAAGGCATTTCAATGGGAACCTTTTTACTGTGTAATTCTTCTCACATGTAGCTTCTAAATTGTGACATTTTTATTTGAAAGTACTGCAAATAATTTATCTGTAACAAAACCCAATTTAGCAGCACAGCTTTTCTGAAGAAAAACAAAATCCCAATCTTTGTAAAAATGAAAAGTTATATAATTCTTATGTATTTTGAAGACATTTCAATTTTCTTGGCCATAATATCAAAACACCTTTTTCTTCCCCCTTAACTCTATTAAGTGTTTTGTATTTATCTACAGACATCAGTAATCTTTTGAGGCTTACAGTATCATCCTAAACCTGAGTTAAATAACTTATACTCACTTAGCAGTAAGCAAGTATGCAAAAGACATCTCATTTAGCATCCAGTTAATACTTTCAAATTCATTCACATGGGGGCTAGGTATGAAATCATCATCTCAAATCTCATTAGCAAAAAATCAGTTTGCTCTATCTGAGCATCTATACGTATTTGCCCTCCTTAAATATATCTATAGTGTTTTTGACAGGCAAATGTCCATGTGTAGGTGTATCTGTTGTTGTTCCATCCTCTTCTGTTCAGTCCCACTGATTAAGTCTCAAGGCAGAGCTGCCCTTGTTTTGCCCAGCAAGGTATCATAAAAATGAGACAAAAGTATTCTCTGGATAATAGCACGAGATAGAGAGATTGCAGAGGAAAACAAGGCCAAATGAAACAAGTTCCACAATTTTCTGAAAGGAAAACACACTATCTTTTCTCTAAGTGTAGCTACTCTGAGGAACAAATGCAGAACTGATAAAAAAAAAAATCTGTCAAGCACACACAAGAACTAAATCCCACTCTAAAAATTTTATGAATGCCTCATCAATTCAAATACAGTAACGTTTTTAGCAGCCAACTTTATTTTTTCCAATAGGTCATAATTTTATTAAAACCTAGTGGACTATCCTAGAACAAATACCTTCTAAGACCATGCTACACTATTTAGACAGAAATGCCAATCTTTTGAAAATTTTCAGCATTCTGAAAAAATGCCTCATTTCCACAGTTCTGATGAAATATGCTTTTTATTAAACAAAATTTGAAGCAGGAGAAGGAAGCCATAATTCATTTCCAAATGAAAACCTCAAAAGAAGAAACAGGTTTCATGACGATCCATCAGTCATATTTTACCTTTTGGTTTGTGTTTTTTTTTTGTTCTGGGCTTGATCCAACCCATAAATTTTGGATTAGTTGTGTTGACAAAGTAATGGAAAACTCAGTGTGCTTCAAGTTTCTTGCTGATAATTACATCAAGACAGTCTTTCCATGGGGAAAACAGAGTAAGATTACTCCGCCTATCCCTCCAGAAGCAACACAGTGTTTACTATAAAAGACAAAATGTTCAGAGTATACATTCTGACTGTAATCACATACTTTCTTCAGCTTTGTTTGCACGTTCTGTACCTCTCCTGAAAATCCCATGTGTTAAGTGTGCACTGTATAATGGATAAAAGCTTTCCATGTGTTCATCCTGAGTTCAACCTCAGGTTTATGAAATACATTTCCTGAGGTATCAGTTAACTAAGAAGCCACTGTATCAAACTTTATTGAAAGCCAGTTCAGCATAGCTCACCAACAATTTGTGAACAGCTGAGATTTTGCATGTGCTTTAAATCAGTTAGGCATTACTTTTTTCTTGACAAGAAGTCTAGAGTATAATGATTGTCCAGGGATAAGAAATTAAGATCATTACCCAGAGAAAGGATTTTCCACACTTTCTATCAAAAACACCCAGAAGACATTCTCAAAGACAACTTTTACCAGTATAAACACACTAGTCCACATTCTTTCTTTACATTAATGAGTTCCTTGCTAATAGGTAAAAATATATATTTTTAACTGTTTTCTGATTATTTTTTAACATTAGACCAAGACTGACCCATTAAAAATATGGATTTTGACTTTTTCCTCAGTCACAGTACATTCTTAACAAAGTTCTCAGACTAATTAATTACAGTGGTGGAACTGGCATAATCAAAGCTAATAGCTTTACTGTTACATTCAAGCCAGCACTTCCCATATGTATTGCATATGCACCAAATAATTATAGAATCATTAAGGTTGGAGATTAATTAGTTCATCCATTAACCTAACACTGCCAGGTCCATCACTAAACCATGTCCCTAAGCACCCTATCTACACGTGTTTTGAACACTTCCAGGGACAGTGATTACACTACCTCCCTGGGCAGCGTGACCACCCTTTTGGGAGGACATTTTTCCTAAAATCCAATTTAATCCTCCTCTGGCACAACTTAAGGCCATTACCTCTTCTCCTATGGCTTGTCACCTCAGAGAAGAGACTGACCATGTGGCTACAACCTCCTTTCAAGCAGCTACAGAGAGCAATAAGGTCTCCCCTGAGCCTCTTTTTTTTTTCAGACTAAGAACCCCCAGCTCCCTCAGCTGCTCCTCATGGGACTTGTGGTCCAGATCCTTCACCAACTTTGTTGCCCTTCTCTGGACCCACTCCAGCACCTCAATGTCTTTCTTGTCATGAGTGGCCCAAAACTGAATACAGGATTTGAGGTCCCAAGTACAGAGGGACAATCACTTCCCTAGTCCTGCTGGCCACACTGTTTCTGATACAAGCCTTGTTAATCCAAAATAAATTAAAAAATTAGAACTTAGATGCTGAATTTAACTCTATAGAGTCTTTACTACCATCTCACTTTTCATTATTTCCACTTATTATCCATCCATTTGCTACAATGTTAAAGTAACTTTACATTCTGATAAAAAGTTAAAAGATTTAATTCACAACATTAAAGCCTGTTTTCTGAAATATCATAAAACTGACAGATAGATATTACATAAATAGATAACTTTAAGAATGAATTACAGGCATCAACTCACAAGCAAACTGCATTAAGAACTTTTAGAATTATTTTATCAGAAATGCTACCCAAGTTGACAATAACTGCCATTTATCCCACTGCCCTTGTGGCAAAGTAGAATAAGATGACCAAAAATGAGAGAAGGAAATTAAAGGTACATGCATATATGAAGCAATACAAAAATATTTTCTTTAAAGACATTTTGGTTTTAGTAACATCCATCTTTACTTCTTATGCCATGCCTTTATTCATTCTATTGTGGGTATGGCCAGATAAGTGACACCCACAGTTCACTTAGTTTCTGTATGAAAAATGTCATTGTCTTGCTAATACAAATTAAAAAAACACAAAAAAGTCTATTATTTTCTCCTTTATACCCCAAAACCACTCTCACTAAAAGAGGCATTATCATAGTCTAAAGCAATTAAAACCCAAGGAACCCTCCCCCAGGGTTTTATTTTTTGTATTAATTAGCTTTGCTTATTCTTAGCTATGACCTCACCAAAAAAATTCAAACTGGATAGCACAAATATCTAACTCATAGTAGTATTTGGACTGGGACATTTTTTCAAAGGAAAAAATTTGGAGAAAATCAAAAGGTCTTGTAGCTGATAATTACAGTTATTCCCACTTTAAAGACAGAAAGGTATATACAATAAATGATTATCCCGAGAGATGATGGATATAGGATCTGTCACAGTTCTGTACTCTATCTCATACATAATCAAAACGGGGCAGAAGGACAGTTAAAGATTAGACTTCACTAAAGATTATTTAATCTTTTAAAAATCAGCTTAGCTGCCCTTACCTTAAATTCATTCTTTTCCTGAAGGTCTGAAGTAAATAACCTTAACTTCCTATCAGAAGCTGCAGTACAAAACCTATACTCAACAGACAAAAAAAAAGCCCTTCTGTCAATCAATATTGCCATGGTTGACTTTTTAGCAGTTTTTCTTCAGTTCAAACCTGCAAAGTGACACTCAAAGGAAAAATCAGATTTTGAAAAATACAAGCATCTATCTTAACTTTTCTGCTTTGTCAACAAGGAGAGTTATAATTGGAACTTACCTGTAAAATAGTGTGTATCAAGTGCCAAGAATACTTTTTCATAGAAAAAAATGCAAAACACGTTACAAAGCTAAATCTAAATCAATTATCAGAAATATCTGTCATAATTTCCATTGAAACTTCCCTTGGAAGGAATTAAGTGGTAGAGCACAAAAAAGAACCCTGATTATCAGCAGTCTAGAATACTGAAACAAAATTTGTAAACTAATGTCTAACATATTTTATCCAAAAGACAGTACAAAAATGCAGCAGTAAGCAACTATCATAATTTTGAAGAATCATGCAAGCTATTGAGAACGTTTTAATTCTTAAGTGTACATTTAATAGTTGACTATCTTTCTAGATTACACCTCAATAGGTCTCACAAATAGCAGTCAACCTGTTCTGAAACACAGCACCTACTATGCAGACCACAGAGGAGGCCATTACAATGATCTCACACTTAGTAAAGTTCTTAAAAGAAATCTTTCTTCACAGATGTAACAAGAATGAACTAAATACATCTGAGGTCCATGAAAATAATGAAAAAAGTATTATTTATTGCTTTTTCACTGGGGAGAGGGTCAAGGGGCATGAGAAGTAGAACAAAAAAACAAACAAATGAACAAAACCCAAACAAATTAATAAAAAAAAATTGAGATAAAAATGTTCTACTGAAGTGTTCAGAGACTTCATCAGTGATTTCTCAAGAGTTAGATTTCACTCATAAGCTTTGAATAGTCCAGTATTAAGGAATTAGGGAAAACAGATAAGAGACAAGAATTCATTGTACCCGCTTATTCTAAGTACCTTATCTGGGGAGGTATAGCATCAAGTCTAGTTTCAGGGCTCCATGCTATGGCATCAACTCTGATTCCATGGTGAAATGTTCTTAGTGTCTTATATTGCATGCCTTCCACTTCTGCGTCCTCCTCCTACAGAAAGACTGCAGTTAGCAATTCTGAACAATGTCTTGATGATATCTAACAAAACAGATTGATATGAAATGGAAAAGCTTTTTTAGATCTTAACACTGTCAAAGTGAAAATCTAGAACATAAGGAGTATTTAAGTACTTAAAAATACATTAAATGACTGCAGTCTTGAGCCAGAGGCCAGGGCAGAGCACAAACATCAGAATTGAGCTACAAAGATGCTGAACTCATTCTTTGTACAGGTAGATACAACTAAAGCCACTTACAACAGCATGGCATGTAAGTACACCCTGCAATGAGAAGAAACAATGGGAGCAAAAGCAAGCATGTCATTTAAGCTATCTTCTCTCTGAGGTGCTTTTACACTGGAAAAATGCTAGCACTTTCAGAACAAAACTCTTCAAACAGCAGGAGCTAGAAAGGTGCCCTCTGTCATCTAACCATAATTGCAAACTTGTTTAGTCTTCCCACTGGTGAGAACGCAGGATGGTGAGAAAAATGAAATGAGCTGGGGTTGTGGATTCCATCAATCAATTGACCTATAAAAAACTTTCGTAAGTTTTCAACACATCTAATGGAGTACCTCAAAGGATATTTCTACAAAATTTTCTCTACGCCACAATTCTGCTTTAGGGTAAAGAACCTCTCTGTATGCCCTCTGCATAACATAGAGGCAAAGCGAAACTTAGATGAGGATGCATGAAACTATCTACAGTTTCAATGCTTCTCAACAGGGAACAAGAATAGCATTTTTGTCCCCTACTTTGAAATACTCAATGATTCCACATGTGGAAGAGAATGGAGGATATGAAAATTACAGAAAAACTACCTTGTACCAGTGGTTGTCAAAATTTTAATTACTTCCTTTTCAAGGCCTACATCAGAAACAAGGTAGACACTTTAACTCTAACCTTGAAAGTAGTTGTAGTATTCCATTTCACAGGCTAGCTGAAAGCTTTAGAAGATAATTTAATCTAAATAGCAAACATATGTAGAACAAAACATAAATGTGCAAAAATGTGCCAATTACCCACTGATAAAGAACAACGTCGTAGAGCAAAGATTAAGTCACATATTTCCAAAGCTGGGCATTTGAATTCTGAGACAGCATTCACCAGCATTAGCAAGAGATACTAAAATGGGATTACTCTTTCAGTAGAATACTTCTGACTTCTTTGCAGTCTACTCAGAGAGTATAGTGATAGAATGAGAGGTAACCATTTTAAACTGAAAGAGGGCCAGTTTAGGTTAGATATCAGGAAGAAATTCTTTACTGTGACAGTGGTCAGGCATAGGAAAAAGTTGCCCAGAGAAGTTGTGGATGCCCATCCCTGGAAGTTGTCAAGGACAGGTTGGATGGGGCTTTCAGCAACCTGGTCCAGTAGAAGTAGGAACTAGATGATCTTTAAGATCCCTTCCAACCGCAGCCATTCTGTGGTTCTATGATTCTAGTAAAAAGGAACTTTATACCATCCTTTTTATACCAGCAGGATGGTATTATACCAACATATATTTCAAATATATACACATATATATATATTTATATTTTCCTGAAGAACAAGTATTCCAGACTGGTTAATGTAATAAACAAGTAAAATTGTCCCCTGTTTACACAGGGAGAGGAGAAAACAGGAAAGTGACCAGTCTTCCTGCAGTAGAGGTGCGGGCAAAGGAAGTTTCAGGACATAGCTAATAAAATCAACAATCACACAGACTAACCTGAAATCTGCAGGTCCCAATAACTACATAATTATTGCCACCATAAGCAATGAGGGAACTTGCATCTCCACTATCAAATGGGTTGAATTTTACCACGTGCACATAATCTTCACAATCCACAGTGTAAGCAATGTTTCTAGTCGAATCTTGCTTCATTTTCAATTGACTAAATCAAGGTATCAAGGAAGAAATGTCTTCTCCAGGATGACAATCTACGTTCCTACACAGAAAGTTTTAAAAAGCCAGGTTTACTCATTTGCATAAAGAAAAAATGTAAAAGGTATTTTGTGCCAGAGCAAATAAAAATTTCCTGTAACATCATATTTAAGAATACAAAAGCTTACACACTTAAGCTTATTATTTTTAGATGTAGCATGTAGTTTCATCAATCAAAATATTTACTAACCTAACATTCAAAACTCTCAGCAATAACGGCAGATTTTGTGCTACTCTTGGCAACCCAATAGCAATACAAGTAATAAAGTAACTGCACACACCATAAAAGTCACATACAGTATTTTAAAATTTTCAACAAATGGCAAGAAATGATACATTAATACATTAAAATTCTTGCCTACCTCTTTAAAGATTGTGCCTAACAAAAAGCAGAGTTAACCAAGGTTACAGAACTGCAAATGAAAGTAGTCAAGCATGATACTTAAACATGATTTCATAATTCAAGCCTCCCCAACTGCAGAACACCTGTACCTCTGTGTAATAGAACTTGTACTGTCCTGTATTTAACCAGTTTTAAAAAAAATCATGTTCTTGTTCTAGAACACAAGAGGCCACGATATACAACTGATTTCAGAATCACTGCTTTTAGTCCCAGTACAGATTTGATGTTAGCTTATGCCTTTTTGGGAAATCAGGCTTTTAACTACATACCACATAGAAAACCAGCTTGAAATCTCAGACCTTTGACAGATTTTGCTATGTTAATGATCTGAATGTCTCAGCATCCAGGACTGAACGTTTTGCTTGGGAGCCAGCCAGGTTTGACACGGGCATCACTTAGACACAGAGAGGCTCTCCATAGCTGCATGTTTATTTATCAATTCATCCACCAAACCACCACATTACCATAAACACTTGAGCCATGTAACTTGCATAGCTTTGCTCCTGAGGCCAAATGCAAGTTCTATCCATATCTCTAGTTTTCTTCCTTTAAGGATTCCCACAAACACAAGCCATTCTACAGTGACAGAATGCTAAGGGGCTGGAACGGACCTTACGGGGACCGTCTAGTCCCAAACCCCCTGCCATAAGCAGGGACACCTCCCACCAGACCAGGCTGTTCAAGGCCTTGTCCAAACCTGGCTCTGAACGCTGCCAGGGTTGGGGCATCCACAGCCTCCCCGGGCAACCTGTTCCAGGGTCTCACCACCCTCACAGTCAAGAATTTCTTCCTAATATCTAACCTAAGTTTCAACTTGTACCCATTACTGCTTGTTCTCTCGCTACAGTTCCCGAAGAAGAGTCCCTGGGGGGGATACGGGAAGGTTGCTATGAGGGCTCCACGCCACCTCCTCTTCTCCAGGCTGAACAGCCCCAGCTTTCTCAGCCTGGACCATCAGTCCTCGGACGAGCTTTAAGCGAAAACACCAAGATTACTATTAGCTCCATTTCTTCAGGAAACACTATTAGGGCAGCCGAGCCGCGTGGGCGCCCCGTTACCTCCCCCTTTACCCTGGCGCTTCCAGCTCTGTCCCTGCCCAGGGAGGTTCCCCCGCTCCCCCCGGGCCGCGTCCCCCCTACCCGCACCTCGCAGGCACCTCGGCGGCACGGCACGGCACGGCACGGCAAAATATAGCACAGCACAATACAGAACGGCACCATACGGCCCAACACAGCACAGCACGGCCCTGTCCGGGAGCGGCTCCCCGTGCTCCCCGAGCTGCCTGTGCTTCCGGGGCAGCGGGCCCGCGCCCATTGGGCAGCGCGCCGCGTTTGAACCGAGCCCGGGAGCCGCTCGGGGCTGCGGGCGGGGGTACGGGCCGGGGTACGGGCCGGGCCGGGCCGGGCCGGGCCAGGGGTACGGGCAGGGGTACGGGCCGGGCCGGCGGCACCAAGGCGGGGGCAAGGGGCTCGGGCAGCACCGCGGTGAGGGCAAGGGGCTCGGGTGGGACCGCGGTTAGGGGAAGGGGCTCGCTGGGTTTAGGCGGCCCTGCAGCGAGGGGAAGGGGCTCGCTGGGTTTTGGGGAAGGGGCTCGCTGGGTTTAGGTGGCCCTGCAGCGAGGGGAAGGGGCTCGCTGGGTTTAGGGGAAGGGGCTCCCTGGGTTTAGGTGGCCCTGCAGCGAGGGGAAGGGGCTCGCTGGGGCGGCCGCAGCCCGGACCTTTCGTGTGTGGGAGCGGCGCGGTGCTCCTGGCGCTGCCAGTGCCGGCCCCCAGGCTTGGCAGGGTTTTCTGGCCTGTTCGGACTGCTTCGCTGCTCGGGTGTTGCCCCTTGGAAACCTCTCGGTTTCTCGAGAAAGGCCTCCGGAGGGGTTTTGGTCTGCCTGCGGGGGCCCGGCTGTGCCGCACTGAGCGGCCCCTGTGGCGGTCGTGTCACTGTGAAACAGAGGAGTGGGCTGGCCCCTTCAGACACCTGGGGGGCGAGAGGGTCCAGTCACTGCCGCAGTGTCGCTCGCTGCCCGGTGTCCCCTGTTTTCCCTGCCCCTCGCCCACGCTCCGCCACTGTTTCCAGTCGTGCCAATCACCGGAAAACAAACCCAGTGTAGGCTCTGCCTTAGCTAAGCGAAATAAAGCAAAAGGTTGGTATGGGTATTGCTCCTCTACTGTCACTGTGGTATTAGGGAACTTTGTTTCATAAGAGAGCAAGTTTAAATGGAAATTTTTACTACTCTGTCTGTACTCTTGACAAATGCAAAGCAGTGAAAAAGATCAAAGCATGAAGTGGTTCAATTATTGTCAGGGAAATAGGGGAGATAATGGCTTATAGAATAAAAAGAAAAACAACAGCAGCAAAAACCTATATAGGCAACAAAAGTATTTAGAGTTGTCTTTATTAGTAAGTCTTAGAAATATTAAATCTCTTTTTTTCCAGGTTTAAAACATCCTTATAGACACTGATCTGAATGTATAGTGAATGCAGAAAGTACAGAAGACATTCTGAGGCCGCTTTTGGACTCTTATTTGTGATAGCATTCTTTTATGTAGACATAATGTACAAGGAAAGTAAGGGGTCTTTGTGAAGGCGTGACATACACAGAAGCACTTTTAACTCCTCATCTTCACAGTTGCTTCATCACAGTGAGGCAAGTCACTGGTTTAGTGGGAAGAGTTTATTCTATGAACTTGATCTTTAAAGAGAGACAACAGGATTTGCACAACTTATTGGAAGGTGAAGACATGCATATGCCTCTTGCATGGTTATATTTATTTTTCTCTATCTTCCACTTTAGCAAATGATTGCTTTCCAGCAAGAAATTTTAAACTTGGTCAAGTGTTTCAGAAGACAATGGCCTTTATTTTCAAACTCTGAAAGGACTACTGTATGTGGAGCAGACTGCATGCTGATGGCATTACAACTGTCCATGGCTGAAGTCAATAAACAGGTTAGCATTCTTTTCAGTATGTTCTTGGTACTTAATACATCTCAGACTTTATTCACTTACTGCACTTACTGCTTAGGCACCAACATGAAATGGTTGTTTTGGTCACTTCTTTGCTTTTTTTGTTAAAACACGGTACATCAGAGGGTCAGATGCAGTAAGGCACTAAAATTAATATGATTAAGTACATGGTTGCACCAGGGCTGAGAAAAAGAACTGCAAGGAAATGCTTTAAGTGTATATTTGAGCTCCAAAATTTAACATTAAACACTGGCATATTTTTCTGATCATGTTGCTTCTGTTTATTTCCATCAAATATTTCTTTTGTGCTGTAGATCACGGTGGGAGAACAATGGCTTTTGGGATACATTTTTTTCTGAGTGCTTTGAAAATTCTTTGGAGTGTCATGAGAAGAATATGAGTATAAAACTGATTTGGTGTAGTCTGCATAGGTTGTACTTGCAACAGTCCATTCTTAGGTGCTGTTTTTCCTGATGCTCATCAGATGAAGACTATGTACGCACAAGCTGTGAGTGTGCACCCAGTACCACCAGGAATTATTTGTCTTTCTTTGCATTTGTACAAGAAGTGTCTGTCAAATGATGGAGAGGAGGTGTAACCCTAAAGCATCTCTGAAAGAAGCACTATGCCTTGTCAAAGCTGGTCAACTGGACATTAGCAGTCAGCTGAAACACACCAGAAACAGTTGGAACATATAGTCAGACCTTTGCATGTGTCTCATCTAATATGAACTCTTGCAGTAGTCATTTTGATAACCTAAAGATGTCTTTTTAGGTCAATGAATCTAAATATTGATGAAAAAAACATGACTGTTGGTGGAAGACTTACCCAAATGTTACACAGTAAATCAAACATGTAGTACAAATCTTTAATTTAAAAAACTAAAACAAACATACCAAATCAACAAACACCACAAACAATAAAACCACACCGAAGTCAAATTGCCAAATCAATAAAAAACCCAAACAAACACAAGACCTGATTCAGTCTGTGCCTTCCTAGTAGCAACATACTATTTTAAAAATTGCCACTTATACTGGAAGATGGTTGTATCTCAGATGAAGCATTTCCAGAACCACTTTTTAAAGTAACTGAATTCATCACCAGAAAAAGCTTTGTAGTCTAAAATGTGCAGACCAGGAGTATCTCTTGTCTAGTTTTATGCTTAAAGTTTAGGCAATTCATCCTCACTGTAATAAACATTGCAGCGAAAAAATTAGAATTCCAAGATTCTAAATTTGTACTTCATAGAATATAATATATCCCAGCCAGGGGCCTGGTGTCCTCACAATACCTGTGTAGGTAAAATAAGATTAGTGTGGATCAAAATGAACTGTTGGAGAACTGATAAAGACAATAATGTAAAACTACCCATGGAGGCAATCACTGTCATGTTTGTTGTCATTCTAAAGGAAAGCTACAAAGACTTTTCCAAAGCCAACTCTGGAAACTAAAATGTGTTCTGTTGGATGCCAAAAATTGCAGAGATGAAAAGGATGATATTTTTGTGATTTGTTGCTCCTTGTTTCCTAACAGCTTACAGTAAGGTTTTTCCTTCTACTAGAGGTGACTCGTTTATTCAACTATTTCCTTTTCTTTTTTCTCCTCTGGCAAAGATTCCTCATTTCTAAAAGTATCTCTTCTTTCAGACGTGATTTAACAAAAATTACAGCAGTTATTTTCAACTAATTGAATTCTGAAATACGTAGCTTCTACTTCAGATCTGAAGAAAGACTAAGTGTTCAAAACCTGATTGGTTTTTTTTGATTATACTAGTTGGTCTAATAAGGCAAATTATCATTGTGTATAAACCTTGTCTTGCATGTGTGGATTAAAATTATTTTTTAGCATTTGCTTGTGCTGCCTCTGAAGTTCAGTTTCTTCAGACGGGTATGTGTTCGTAGCGTTAGAGTAAAATGTGTCTGTTTCATTTAGAACAGCACTGAAACTTCAAACTTAGATGCAGAGTATTACAGTTGTAGGCATGTTCCTTGTTAGGTCTCTGATTTAAATACAATGATTTTGTATTGTCAGCACCTGTAGGATAGGCATCTATTATGATAAAGTCATTTACTGCAATAAAAATAACTTTGCTAATAGGCTATTGAGTAGCTGTATTAAAAACCAAAACAAATGAACACAACAAAAAAATTTCAAAAAATGCAACCTACCAGAAACAGCAAAAGAATTGTTTTCTTTCTTTAGGAATTTGGGCAATTTTAATGGATTTGGTGTTTTGACTGTTAACTGTATCTGCAATGGAAATGAAAAATAATAAAGTTTTTTTGAGAACTCCAGAAAGGTTTAAAAGTTTCATAATCTCTTAGTCTTGAATTTCACCAGAATAAGGGTAGCAAATACTGTGATAAACGCTGATCAAATAGCAGTGATGAAAGAAAAAAATAAATCTATGCTTTGAATTCTTCCAAAAAGACACTGTTTTTAACACAGTTGTAGCTGTATAGCATGAAAACAAGTGGCATAAGGTCTGTGGTAAAAGTGAATATCTTTTACCTAGATTGTTAGTATGAATCTAAAATCTAGGAATACTTTCAAGAGAAGAACCTTTTTTAAGGTTTGAAATAGAAATAACAGTTTTCAAGGTGAATTTCAGTCGAGGCTAATTGTTTTGAGTGTATTTGCACTTGTGGATCAGGAGTAGAATAAATAATAGATAGTAATTTTCAGACTGTGCTTGTTTTAACTAGTAGTGGGGGAACCCAAAATGTATAAAACACTTATATTTCTTGAAACTGTGAGTTTAAATTATCAGACTTCACTTAAATGTTTTGTAAATCTCTTCTAGCACTAGAGCCGTGCTACTGGAAGAAAAAGTGCTTTAATGTTAATTTTAGAAAAACATTTTCCCTTTAGAAATTTATGTTTGTATATTTCTGGTTCTGTACCAAAGTAGTTTTAGTGTGTGGTTTTGTTCTGCTCTGTGCTTCCATGAGTGCATTTTGTATACTGACCGAAGAATATTATACTCTGTTCAGTGTCTTGTGTTTCTTGAAAGGTTTTCCCAAATTGTCCTGATTCCATGCTGGCAAATGAAGAAAAACACAGAGGTTTTTGTACGGTCTTTCTCCCTTAAACTGTTTTATCTGTCTCCCTTTT
This sequence comes from Margarornis squamiger, assembly GCA_035222235.1. Classification (NCBI taxonomy): domain Eukaryota; kingdom Metazoa; phylum Chordata; class Aves; order Passeriformes; family Furnariidae; genus Margarornis; species Margarornis squamiger. The sequence continues at coordinate 63,254,614 of JAWWTY010000037.1, forward strand.
GGTAATAAGACGCTCCTACTAACTTGGAAGCAATTTTATGATGTTGCTTATTGTGTTGCTTGTGACATTGTAATGATGCTACCAAGAGACATTGTCTTGGCTGTTCTTCAGTATGATTAACTTTTCACAGCATTACAGAATGGCTGAAGTCAGAAGGGAGCTCTGGAGGTCGTTTTATCCAACTTCCCCCAAGCAGGGCAACCTAGCAGTGCCAGTTGTTCAGGGCTATGTCCAGATGTCTTTCAAATGTTTCTGAGAATGGAAACTCTATAACCCCCCTAAGAAACCTGTGCCAGTACTCAGTCACCTTCAGAGTAAAAAAGCTTTTCCTTTTTTACCTCCTATGTGTTTGTTTGTGCCCAATGCCTCTGGTCCAACCAGTGGGCACATTAATAAAGACCCTGACTCCATCCTGTTTGCATCCTCCCTTCAGATATTTATGTGCATTGAGGAGATCCTCCCTGAGCATTCTTTTCTCCAGCCTAAACAGCCCCAGCTTGCTCAGCCTTTCCTCATACATGAGATACTCCTGTCCCTTAATCATCTTTGTGGATGATTAACTGAGCTTTGTTGGACTCTCTCCACTGTATCTCCCTGGTACTGAAGAGCCCAGAAGCAAACACAGTACTTGAATGTGGTCTCACCAGTGCTGAGTAGTCTCCTCTACAAGGGGCAGGCTCTTTAGAAAAAAGGTCAGGTAATAAATATTTAATCGGATTTTTTAAAAAAGCAGATGATAGACTATTCTACTGTCTGTCCCCATAAACTGTGTAACCAAATGATAAACATTTTAGTTATTGTTTCTTGTATTTTTGTGTTGCTTAACAGCTGGAGTTGTTTTAACTGTGTTTAAACTTGCTACTTAAATCTTGAGGCATCTCCCCTAACTTATCAATAGGACCTCTACTCTCTTTGGCCTTGACAACTTCCACTGTCCACCCCCCCTCTCCCCATAGCCCCCCCCTAAAAAAAAAGGTGTTCAGTACCTATGCCAAGTAATACTGTAATTTTTCTAAGCTTGGGATATCAGTCTGTAACTTCAGTGCTGCTGCAGGTTGCAATATAACAACTATCAGATGTCCATACACTTGTGTTTACATGAACCAGTTTCTAAATTTGTGCACAGCACTATCAACATTTACTGGAATAGGAAACTTAGTCAAAATGCTGCTTTATACTACTTCAAAGTGCTTTTTATACCAGTTTGGGAACCGATCTGTGTGAGAGTAGATGCAATCAGTGAAGGCTTAGTAGGACCAGAGGTGGCAAGACTGCACAGTGGCTCAGAAACTCAAGGACAAAGCCAGAAACAATATTGCAGTCAAGGAGTATGCCTAAAAATAATAGAACTCGGGACAACACATGGGTGGTGGTTAAACACCAGTGTTTTACACACATATTCCAAAAATACCTGTTAGTGACTGTATGTTTTGAGAAGGTGGGAGACAACATGTTATTGCTGAAATACACAACTTTCTGGTTTTTAAAACAATTTTCTGTCAAAGGCACAAAGTTGATTTGCTATGTAGTTAGCCCTAGAAAGCTTGCAATACCTACAAAAATACTAAAAAATGTTGTCTTTAGGCATGAACTGTTTCTACTGAATTTCAGACGTTCTAAAATAAGAGTCCAAGGAAACTTTATATGTGGCACTATCAGGAAATGAAGGTGCTTTATAGTATCTCATTGATTCTATGCACATGAAACCAAATATTTGCTGTGCCTATAATGGAATGAAAGCATAAGGCTTCTAGAACTACTTTAAGCTATTAGCCAGTTGACATATGCTTACTGCAAGACACCACATTATTTTTTTAATTAATTTTAAAACCAGAGACTTGACTAATTGACTGTGTAAGTAATAGAATACACCATCACAGTGAACACCTGATCATGGAGGTTAATATCTGGAATGCAATTTATTTGGATTTAAAATATTTTTGCTGCACTAATATAAACTTTGCTAATCTCTGCAGGCCCTTGATCTGGTAAGGAAAGCTTTTGACTTACTAGATCCCATATGAAGTAGTACTTTAACTTAGTACTTCAGGAGGATTTTGTTTCAAAACAAAGTGAGAAAACATTTTTTTTTCCCAATCTACTGCTGTTTTGATCTGTTTAAATTAGGTTATAACACGATTATGTGTTTAATTTTTTGAGAGGCTGAAATGAAAGTCAGGTGCTTTTCAGAAAACATAAATGTCCTTTTAATATTCTGGTGATATGTGGAATAGCATGTAAGTTCATAGAGCTGATTTATAATAACCCATGCACAAATTAGAAGGCAAAAATGTGCTCTGAAAGTAGTATGTGTGACTACTCTCATTTTCCCTCCTAGTTCTTTTCCTAGACATTATTAAAATAAATGACTTTCAGGATTTTTGAATCATATATTTAATCAGGTCTATTGGGAAAGTTGTGCTAAATATGCTACAACCCTAAGGAGGGATCATTTGGGTTGGAACAACTTAAATTATTAGACTTCATCATGTGTTCATATTTAGTGTTGTTTTCAGCTCCTAGTGGTGTTTTATAGATAATTAATTTGCTTAATGTGAAAATGTCATGAAACAGAGTGAAACCTTGGCACTAGACTGGAGCTATCTATCATTATGGCCATGGCAAAGCAAGGCTCTGTTACTCTGTCTCAGGGCATTTCTATTGTGTTACATGATGAATTACGTGGCAGCTTATTTTGCTGCCATATTTTGGGAAATGCTTTAGATACCAGTAGTGTGGACTCTATTTCTTTGATGAAAACTGGAGAATTTTCTACAATTGTGAAATTACTTATTGCACGTATTCTGAGGTCTGACTCAAACAGAAGGAGCCTGGGTTAAAAAGTTTAACAGCAGGAAGTGGGACTTGATATGTAGATCAAAGAGCAGGGTGTGGATGAAAATGAAGAGTCTAGTTGTGAAAGAGAAGGTGGTAAGAGCAAGTAGTTGGAGGAGAAGACAGGGGGGCACATGGAATGTAATCTAATAATTTTGACAGGCAGAGTGGACCAGAAGCTGGGAATGAGTGTAGTCTATAGTATAGTATAGTTAATAGTAGTATAGTTAATGTTAGTTATGATTTGAATAACAGATGGTGAGCATTGCTCTAATGTATTTATTAGAAGTATCAAGCAACACTATCAATGTTATGCTAAAGTATAACTGTACTAACACAGGAAAAAAGCTCCCTTTTTTTTTTACATAGATTTTCTCAGGATACTGCCTGAAGCAAGGTAAGAGAGTTATGTTTACCGCCTTTGGGAAGTAGATGCCTGCCAGGCTGAAAGCTATTTCTGCAAATAAATAACTTTATGGAAGAAGTAGTCCTGCAACATTCAGTGTCTTTTCTTATGAGTAAAAGACCAATATACATACCTGGTATTTTAAAGATCAGGAACAAATACTGTATATAGCAAAATTCAACTGAAGATGCAAAGCAGTAGAAGAACTTCAACTATAAGTAAGAATTTATGTATGATAATAGCTTTTCAAATATATATGTGCAACTTGTTTTAAATGTATTTTTAAAGTTATGCTGAATATGAGACATAATATTTCTTGATTTTTTTGATTCTATTAGCTCCATGGAGACTTCACAGTATCCCTTAGTGATGTGTTGGAAACTTGGAACTATTTGTTACATGAGAAACTGGGGTTATCATATGAAAACATGAAAGAAACTGAAAACTATGCTGATGTGAAAAAAGCCTATGATGCCTTCTTAGCAAGAAGCAATATGTTCGATCTAATAGACATATGTCAGAAGTGCTATAGTCTTGGACTTTTACCTGAAGATGAACGCATAGCCCCTGTAAGTATTAAGTTTGTTTGATCTCTGATATTGTTTGGCATATTTTTGATTCCAGTTATGGATTTATGACACCTTTAATTATACATGGGATCTCTGAATTATTCACAGTTACTTAGTATATCTATTGGTGAAGCACTTGAGTTTAAAGTAGTAAATATTTTAAAGAGATTTTAGATTCACTCAGAAATTGTTTCTTTCTGTTGTCCTGCTGGATGGGTGAGTCCTACAACTCTTCTATGAATATATCACTCTTTACCGTAAATGGAACTGAAAAATGTACTGTAGAGATTTGGTGAAATCGGAGCAAAACTTAGTAATTAACATGTGTCAGGAAGTTTTGGTTGTAGGTTGAGATGCAGCCATAATATTTTTAATAATTACCATTTTGAAAATACCATGCTCTTTAAGCAAAAATCTTCTGTATATTATGTTTAGTTCCACGTTAGATTTTTTCAAACACCAGAAGAGGTTCCACTTCAGTTACTGAGTCAGAGCTCTGTTGCAGTTTCTTGCAGGTTTTTTGTTTGGGTTTTTTAAATTTTTTTTCTCCTCCCTGTTTTCATGGGGAAGGTAGAGAATTTGAGTGGGTTAATGAACTCTTCCTAAACTTGTCATAGCATATTAAACACACTCCAAAACGAAAGTTGTACTTTTAAAGACTAAAACCAATAGGAGGTTGTAAGGGCTGCATTAACCGCAAACATGAGTAAACTGGCAGAGGTGTAGGTTTACACCAGGTTTTAAAGCCACTTTTGCTTTCTAGTCATCTTCATATTGAAGTTTATTCTGATTCTTTATATTAAAGGTTCAACTGTTGGAATTCATTTCTGGGATAACGAATGTACAAGAAAATACTGGTTCTGTTCTTTCTACTCCTTCTACACATGTCAACAGACAGGGCCAGGAGCATATGAAGGTAAAAATTATTTCTGTCTCTTGTGATGTTCTGTATAGATTGAGAAGATAAAATATACCAGTTTTGGTATTCAAATGTGGCTCGTTTAAAAAAAAATTATAATCTCTGTATTCAAACTGTGGATGACATGAGTATATTGTAGGTGTGTATGGGGCTTTGTGCTGAAATTTATATTCTTGGAAGGTGGGCCTTTTACTGCAGGCACATGATGAAGACTTAATCTGCATTGAAACACCAGGGCATACATTTCTCTACAAATACACCATCACTCAAACATTGTCTTGACTAAGCGTTAAATGATTGTCCCAATGCTGCAAATTGAAGTAAACTTCTTTAAGATTTCATTTTATTAGCTCATACTCCGTTACTTACAGAAGAACTCTGAATAGCCACTGTAGTGGTAGCTGTAGCAAAGCAAACAAAGTTTGTCTGTACCAGTAGAGGACTTGAGGCCCCCCAAGGAGTACAGGATTCTTTACTTTTACCCTTTGAACCACCAAGATAAGAACCTCCAAATACTCTATAACAATGCTTGAAATGCTGTAACTTTAGTCACTTCCAAACTTGCTTTTCTCATTAGTGACAATTTCAAATCAATATTTGGGTATAACTCAAAATATTTCTGAACAAGAAAATATTTTCTAAAGTAAGGTTGTCTCCTAAATAGCACTTCTACCACTAATAAAATGGCTTTCTTGCTGTTCTGACTTGTGCAGTAAAAAGATTCTTTGTTCTTTTTCTCTCTCAGGTCTATCTTTGCAGACTTGTCACATATACATGCTTGGTTTTGATACTGTCTACATTTCAGTTGTATATATTCTGTTGAATATATAGACATTCCATAGCAGATATAAGTTTTCTCATTACATTTTTGTCTGTTAATGATCTTTTTTTGATTTTTCTTTGCTTGTGACAAAACTGCAAATTCTTCTGTTCTGGGACTGTTTTCCTTACGGGGTCCATGACAGTGCTGCAATATTGACCATTACAATGTTATGTTTTGTTATGTGGGTGGGGCTGGGTCATAGTTTATGTCCAAACTCCATAAGTGGAGTTTCTTTGATTGAAATCCCTGGAAGATAAGAGAAAAATTACTCAATCTGTCACAGAGCTGGCAGGTAGTTTAGAATTTTAGTCTATTTGAAGTTAATGTCAAATTCTTTTGTAGTTTAATAGTCCTAGTATTTGCCTTGGAATAGAAAAGGTGTAACTGTGAAGATGTTTCTAATTAGAAATTTATAGCTAATATTAATAACTAGAGATCCAACCCTCAAATATTTTGTGAATATTCAAGAATAACATACGTAATTCTTACTTACTTACCATGGTTGCTTTCATCAAGACTTCCAGAATCCTCATGAATAAAATAGCATTTTGAAATTATACAAGGTGAATTTTTTACTCTTCCAAAAATCTTATTAGTATATATCTAGTTATCTTTAAAATAAAATGGAACATAATTTAGCATTGAGATGACCAATTTGTTATGTTTTGTTATGCAGGTGTCAATGCTGGCAAAGAAGTGTGTTTGTTCATATTTAAGCCTATTGGTGAATTCTAAAGATGATCTGGCATTGGCTCATATTCTAAATGTTCCTGACAGAGGACTGGGTAGAGAAGCCTTCACTGACCTGAAACATGTCTCACAGAAGAGAAAAATGTCCATTTTCCTGGTATGTGTGTCAAATGAAACTTCCTGTAGATCAGAGTCAGTGAAGTAGATCTGTAAACATAGAATGTGGCTTCAATCTCATATGCAAGACTGACATTTGCAAGCCAAGTCAAATGCCACCACGAACATGGTTTTCAAGCTAAAAAGACACAATAGATTCTGTGGGAAGAAGTGGGTGCTTGTTTGGTCATGAGACCTCAAGATGCACATAAAAATAATTGTGAGCATGTGTGCTTCTAGAGCTCTAAAATAGAATCTTGAAAAAAAAGGCATTGAGACTGTTCATCCCAAACAGTGACTGAAATCCTGAAAAGGTTTGCTGTCTTAAACATGGATACAAGATATGGTTTTATTATTGCTTTTAATATTTTGAAATCTTGGTAAGTCATGTGAAGTGAGGACATGAGTGTACATATCAAAGAAAAAAGGCAAAAGAAGAAAACATGGTGTTAAACTAAATGTTTCTTCTTACCAAATACCTCTAAAAGCAATTGTGGGTTAACCCTGGCTAGATGCTCACCAAAGCCACTCTATCACTCCTCTCCTCAGCTGGACAGGGGAGAGAAAATATAACAAAAGGCTTGTAGGTCAAGATAATGACAGGGAGAGGTTGCTCAACAGTATTGTCATGGGTAAAACAGACTTGGGGAAAAATTAATTTAGATTATTACCAATCAAATTAGCTTAGAGTAAGGAGAAATAAAACCCATTCCTAAAACACCTTTCCCCCACTCCTCCCTTCTTCCTGGGCTTGACTTTACTCCTGATTTGCTCTATTTCCTACCCCAGAGTGGCTCAGGGGGGTGGGGAATAAGGCCAGTTCACCACATCTTGTCTCTGCTGGTCCTTCCTCTGCAGTGGTAGGACTCCTCAGATTCTTTCCCTGCTCCACCATGTCCCTCCCATGGGAGACAGTTCTCTGCAAACTTCTCTTTCCTGTGGGCTGCAGTTCTTTGCAAACTCCTCCAGCGTGGGTCCATTCCACAGGGTGCAGTCCTTCAGGAACAGAGTGCTCCAGCACGGGACCCCTGCAGGATCACAAGCCCTGTCAGCAAACCTGCTCCAGCATGGGCTTCTCTCTCTAGGGATCCATAGCTCTTGCCAGGAGCCTACCCCAACACTGGCTTCCTAGAGGGTTCACAGCCTCCTTCAGGCATCCACCTGCTCCAGTGTGCAGCCCTCCACAGGTTGCAGGTGGAGATCTGCTTCCCCTGTGGATCTGCATGTGCTTCAGGGGCACAGCTGCATCACTGTGGTCTTCACCAGGAGCTGCAGGGGAATCTCTGCTCTGATACCTGGAGCACCTCCTCCCCCTCCTTCTTTGATGACCTTGGTGACTGCAGAGCTGTTTCTCTCACGTGTTCTCCTCTTTGCTGCTGTTGTGCAGGTTTGGTTTGGTTTTGTTTTTCCCTTCTTAACTATGTTATCCCAGGAGCTCTAGCACTGCTGTTGATGGGCTCAGCCTTGGCCAGCAGTGGGTCTGTCTTGGAGCTGACTGGCGTTGGCTCTATCAGACACAGGGATTGCTTCTAGCAACTTCTCATAGCAGCCACCCCTGCCTTCAGTGTCAGCAGACACTGAAGCAGCTGCATTCTAAATTTTTATGGTTTAATGAACATGAAAAACTTGTGAAATTTAGGTTCCAGTATTAATTATTTTAGCTCTGTTAACATTTTATAAAAAAAACATATGTGTTTGGACAGGATTTACTACATTTTCTTGACAGTTGCCAGACGGGAAACTTCTCTACCGTGTAAAGAAGTCTTCTTTTCTGGTACCTGTGTCTTGTAGAAATCTTGCAAGCCTAGAGCATCTTCCATTGGGAATGCAAGGTCCTATGGACTGTATACTTGATCCAGAGGAAATCTTCAGCACAAAGACAGGAATACTGGCAGGTTTACTTTCTTTGCTGGAGTAATTCCAGTTTTACTCTTTCCAGTCCTAAGATCTTTGTGATTTATCTCTGCTCTCTGAAATTAAAATTTATATGAGGAATTAATATTCCTTCATCTGTGTCAAGTATGCTGGATCTCTATCTTTAGTTTGACCTTTGTGGATAATTGCTGGGATATTTGACTGTTGCTTTAAAATTTCAGGGGTTGTACTCTAAGGTATGCTGCTTTTGACACATCTTGTTTTCAATGTCCTGTAGCATATAAAAATATATGGAAACTTTCAGAATGATAGAAGCCTTAATTGTCATCATTTTTCATGAGATTTGAGTATACATTATTTGCATCTCTGAAAATAAGTATAATATTGAAGTCAACTTTTACATGCTTATGTTAAAATCGTTCTTGGGTCATATAAGAGTAGTTTTTGTGAGGCCAGCATGAGTGTTTAAACAGCAGCAACAGCAAGAGTACTATACCCTGTTTTAAATATAAATAGCAAAATAACTTTTGCTTGTGTTTTTTAATACTACTGTACTACACAAGTATTGATCTTGCAAATATTTATGGTGAGATGTACAAAACTTGCCATTAAGAGGTATTCTGTTGATTTCAGGGAAGTTATTTTGGCTGTCAACCAGTTGTTATATACTGTTTGCAAACCTGTAGGAGAGGCTCACTTCAGCAATGTATACAGTTCATGTATGTTGTTTCATAATTCTAAATATTTCTCCTAATAGATGGCAACATCTTTCATCCGAACCACAGAACTTGGAGGAAGAGACTGTGCATCTTCTTTATATGATCCTTTAAGAGCCCATGTAAAAGGGCTCTCGAACTTTATTAATTTTATTGACAAGCTGCAAGAGATTGTTGGTGAAACCTTAAATCCCAGGTAATAGATTTTCTATTGTGTTTTTGTCTCGTTGAGCACCTGTTTTTCTTGTGCATGTGTCCCAATGAGGAGGAGCAAAAGATAATCAAATAACATACTTGTTAAATAATTCAGAGTAAATGTTTGAAAATTGAACCTTATTTTAAAATATAACTAATTGGAAAACAATCAGGGTAAAATTATGGCTTTGTGAAGGGGTTTTTTCGTATTAAATTTTTATCAAATCTAGGTAGGTATGGCAATTTGGTTAGTTCCCTAGTTGTAAATGAGCTTACAAAGATTTCTATCTTGTGAGTGGTAAGTACATTACCTGATATGTGCTTTACCTCCTGCTGGTTAATTATTTCCTTTTTATCACTTCATTCTGTTTACCCTTGTTTAAAGGAACCTTTTTTGCTGCTAAAAAGTGAAAATGTTGGTTATTTAGCCTTTCTTTTTTCTTCATTTTAGCTACATAAGTGAAGCATATGAACTGTTTCTTAGGAAGGCTCTGGTGGAGTAGCTGATTTTGAATGTTTTTGAAGAACTGGAGTTAGTTTTTTGGGCAGGCTTATAAGTGTGTGATTAATTAGAGAAGTGTAAATGTTACACAGTAATTTGAATTGGTAAGTGCTGGTATTACTACAGACAGAAGAGCTAATTTCTTAAGCTTTCTAAAACTTAGTAATTTCTTCATTTCTAATCAATAATTTTCCCATACAAAACTTTAGCAAATGAGCTATAATAGTTCTGTCCTTGATACTAAGGAATCTTTTTTTTAGTTCAAATTGAGTCAAATTGTCAGAGCAGAAAACAAAATCCTATAAGCAAAACCATAAGCATTATTTAGGTTTCTGTTCCGTTTACATTGAAGCTGAAAGTGGGAAGTATTTCTGAAGCTGTTTTTCAGTTTTTGTCTTACTTTTTTTATTCTGCTTCTTTGTTCTTTCATTTCAACATCCTGGATGCCAGAGACATGCTGTCTGTGCTGGTGATTAAATAAAAGTCTTAGCTCAACATACTGTATGCTTTTTTCTTTATTTAAATCATATCTGGCACTGTACATTGATTGAAAAATGAGAAATGGAAAAAACATTTATGTGCATGAACTTACTTTTTAGAATGGAAAGACCACGTTTTCAGGTATACATAGTTCAGAAAAGTATAACATAAAATGCTACATCTTGTTAATTACCCCTCTGTTTAAAAGGGAGAATGTTGAAATGTGATAAAAATCAGAGTGGTATATTTGCTGGGAATTATCAGTTTCTAACTATGTGAATTCTCTAGAGCTTGGAATTCTTTTTGACATTGAGGTATTTATTCAGCAGTTGCACCTGCTATTCCATTTATTCTGGGATATAAAAATTGTTACTGTCAGATTCTGGTGTGTTCATTAAGGTGAATGTATACATACAGGTATCACTGGTGGTCTGGCTGACCCGGAGTGGAAGCTGGTGGTACTGTGGTGTTTCTCATATTCCTCATACTCTCTATGGGCTTTATAACCTCACACTAATACTACCTTTATATATGTATCTATTTAGTAGCTTGGTGCTTATAGAAATATGCCAGTCAGTTGTCTGTCTTTGAAAGAATCTTTGCTATACATCCAGTGTATGCAGCTTAGAAACTGTGAGGATCAAAAAATTGGTCAACAAAACGATGTTTGGTATGTCATGTGAATGAGGACTGTGTGTGTGTCCTGCCTGTGGTGTGACAGTTGTGAATTTCAGATGATGCAGTTTTACACATGGAGTTTCTCTAGTTCTGTTAGTGCTGCAAACTAAAGAGCAGAGTTAAAAAAACAACAATGCAGCAGAAGTTTCAGTTGCTTTGTCTTTAGAAGCCTGCTGAGAAATCAAAGAGCAAACTGGACAACCTGTCTGCAGCACTGCTGTGTCTCTGATGCAGAGACCAGCAAACCTGCAATAACCAGGTCTCTGTATTTGCTATGCCACAAGAAAAATGCTGTATTTTTGGTTGTTTACTTAATGATTAGAAGTCTGTTATTTCAGTTTCATCTTGTTATAGCGGAGATCTTATGCAACTTCTACTTGCACAAAATACAACGTAGCCAAATAAATGCTGGGGTCTTGTGGGACACATGTGGTAAAGATGCTTTCCTCATTTGTTTCAATCAAGTCCTTTAGAAACCTAGAAACCAAACTGAAGACATTAGACAGTGGTGAGATGTGTTTAAGAATATTTTGAGCATAGTAGGAGGTATTTGTGCAACCAACTACCTGCTAACCTATGGAAAATAACAAAAATGTGTTTCTCATCTTTCCGTCATTCACCTAAGAAGGTGAACAGTAGATGAGATGGGGAAGAAAAATGCATGAGTGGAAATTTAATGAAACTATAATGATTTTGTTTAAATATGACATTCCTGATAGCAGGAGAAATGGAAAGACAAAATTACCTTTTGCATTTTCAAGGTGTATTCACTGAGCAGAACAAACATTCTTAGGAATCTCTGGCATGTGGAGATAAATTTGTTTGTCTCTCTTCATTCTCCAGATACATAAGATTAGAAGAAATCACTAATCATTCAAGAATCAGTAACAAGAACATTCCTTAACATTTGAGGATGATATAAAACTTGTAAGGCTAAAACTTTATAGATACTGTACATATAAGACTTTGGCAATGTTTATACAGTAAATGGAGAGCTTGGATGTTCTTCATTTTTGTGCCTGCTTCTTATCAAGGAACATATACACGTATTTGTCAATGAAGTGGATGACTGTTATGCTCCTTAGTATCTGAAAACTCCTATTGGTATGAATAAAAAAATACAGTACTAATTAATCATTCTGGAAATTCTTTTCCTTAAGGCCAGAAGAACTTAATGTATTTCTGCAGTGACTTTTTTTAAGCTTGTTAAAAATGTGTATGACTTAAAATTGAACAATGGCAAGTCATTGGCCATATTGGTTACTGCACTTGATGGTTCGTATAGGGGTTGTGTGTATATACATATATATACTTTAAAACTCCTCAGTGATTTTGTAGGGTAGGAAAGTTGGGAGATTGGCAGCGCATTGTCTCCTGGAGTTGGGCCCTACCCTCGGTGCAGGCAGTGACCACTGGGTGTCACCATCGCCCAGCTCACATCGGAGCTGGTTTGAGCTCCCTGTGTTGTTTCGCTCAACCCATTGGAGCGGCAGCGGCGCTTCGGAGCGGGTTTGCATTCCGGGTCCCTGGGCTGCTTCCTGCAGCCGGTTGTAGCAGTTATACAGCTCGCCCTGATCATGTCGATTAGTGCATTCAGCTTTCCCTTGACAGGGAAAATGCTGCTTCTTATGTGTTGCCTTTGTGAAGCTGTGATTACATCTGGAGAGGCAATATTTTGGGAGAGAAAGCATACTGGACTTTATCTAGGCTTGTGCTGAATGTTTGAGTTAATTGGACAGCTTTAACGCAGCACCAGAGTTTTGTGGTCTAAAGTTGCTGGAAAGTTATGAAAGTGTGTGTAAAACATTGTATATAGGATTCCTTAAACTTAGGATCATAGAATAATTTGGGCTGGAAGGAACATGAGGAAGTTTTTGGTCCAACATCCCACTCAAACCAGGGTCAATTATGGGGTCAACTCAGGTTAATCAAGGCTTTATCCAGTCAGGCTTTGTGCAGTCTCCATTCTTGGAGATTTTCAACCTCCCTCTTGGCAACCTGTTTCCCTCCTTGTGTCCTCATATGGTGAAAAGTTGTGGGTTTTCTTTCTTATATGGAGTTGGGACCTCTCTTGTTTCAATTTATGTCTATTGTCTCTTTTCTTTTACTGACTGTCAACATGAGGAGGCTGGCTCTGTCTTCTTGGTTGCCACCTTGTAGTTATTGGAAAGCTGTCAGTAAATCCCCCTGAAGCCTTCACTTCTGCAGACTGAACAAGCTGTTCCCTTAGCTGCTTCTCACAGGGCATGTCTCCCTGACCATCTTGGCAGCCCTGTGCTGAACTCGCTCCAGTTTATCAGTGTCTTTCCTGGACTGGGGGCCCAGAACTGGATGCAGTATTCTAAATTTGGTCCAACGAGTGCTGATTAGAGGGGGATAATCACATTCCTCAGACTACTGGCTACGCTACTGTTAATGCAGCCAAGGATACTGTAGGCCTTCTTTACTGCCAAGGCATGCTCCTGGCTCAGGGCTAGCTTGCTGAACATGCACCAAGACTCCCAGGTTCTTTTACACAGAGCTGCTCCCCAGCCTGTATCATTGCAAGGGGTTATTCCTTTCCAAGACTTTGCATGTATTGTTAAATTTCATATGGTTCCTGTCAGCCCATTCCTCTTTTCTGTTTCCACCTTTGGGTGGTAGCTTTACTCTCAAGCATATTGACCACTCCATTCAATTTGGTGTCATCTGCAAACTTGATAGGCATGTATTTTTATCATCGAGTCACTGCCAAAGACAATAGAAAATACCAGGTTTCAGGATAGGCCCCTATGGCACTCCATTTTTAGTGGCCTCCAGATAAAGTATAACATGTTTACTACCTTCTGAGCTTGATCATCCAACCAGTTTTTTAAGTCATCTAATGGTTCATCTATCCAGACTGTAACATCCATACTTGTATGTTGGCAGTATTCTCTGACAGCGTTGAAAGCCTTGCCACAATCCAGGGAAATGGCCCCCACCATGGGGGGCTCTGGTCCCCTGGTCTGCAATGCAAGTCATTTTATTATAGAAAACAAACAGATTGGTCAGGCATAATTTACACTTGATAAATGCATGCTTACAGTTACCAGCAACCACCTAAACCCTCACATGCCCAGAAATATTTTCTCAGAAGAATTTTTACACAATTTTCTTAGGGAACAAAATGAGGCTGATGAACTTGTGGTTCCCCAAACTTTCTTATTGGTCTTCTTTTTCCTTTTTTTTTTTTTCCCCTCAATAATCTGCTTTTCTCCATTTGTCGGGGACCTCTCCTGGGGACCATGACTTTTCAAAGATGGTATAGAGTGGTCTTACCAGGACATTTGCCAGTTCTGTTATTGCTCTTGGGTATAGTCCATTTGGTTCTATGTACTTCTATGTACTCAGTACAAGTGAAGCCTAATTTCATCTTTGTCCGCTTCTGACAGTTCTTTTCTGAAAACTTTCTCTAATCAGAGGCCTGGGAGACCATGTCGGTGAAGGCTGAGTCAAAGAAAGCACAGAGTACCTCAGTTTCATCTGTGTCCACACTGTTGGACAGTGCCTTTCAGCAAAGGTTCCTCATTTTCTTTGTTCAGCAGGTGAAGCTGCTTTAGCATTCCTTGTAATTCTCAACTCTAGCTGAGCTTTGGTTGTCCTGATAATATCCCTAAATGCCCAGGCAATGTTTCTAGATCATTTATAACCCATCACTTCTTTGCTCTCCTGTGTGAAGTCCTTTTGTGTTCAAACTCTGTCATAAGGCAAGCTGGTCTACCAATACTTTCTTAGCATTGTGATGGACTGTTCTTGTGCTTGTAATATTATTTTTGTATAATATAATTAATGTTATTGTAATTAATAACAGCTTTCCTGTGCTTCTTTGCCTTTTAGAACTTTCTCATGGGATTCCATGGCTGCTTATCAAGAATCTTATTCTGGGAAGAATACTTGCTTAGTTTTACAGTAACTTTGTCACCAGACTTCGGTAGCATAGCTTGGTAGGGAGAATATGAAGAATCACTCCAGTTTCTTCCACCAAGCTAACAGAAATTTTAGCCAATACAGCAAAAGCAGCAACAGCAATGTGGAAAAATACTCAGCAACAGAATTATTTTTTTACTGTGCTTTTATTCTGTAAAACTCCAAAGGGTCTAAGGTAGAGTCTTCACCTAGTATAAACTTCTGTAGGGTTTAGGAAATTAGAGTACTAATGCATTCATCCATTGTTTGAGGTGGAATTTTTGAGTACAATGAGTGCTTTGATATAGTTATTTGTAATTTTGCAGATATATTTAAAATCTAGATAAGTTCACTGATATGATTTTATTGTTGAAATTTTGAAATCTAAATTACATGAACTACTAATTTTTTTAATTAATGCATATAACATAATTAGAAAAAAGCCATTAGACTTTCTTTGAAGGCAGTTACTGCTCTGTTAGTAGCATTTTTATTTTGTATGGTTTCCTAGATAAATTTTGTCCCACTCTTCTGCCCAAGTAGATCAAGGTTTATCTGACATCTGCTGCTTTGTGTTTGAGAATGGAATTGCTGCTGCTGCTCTCTATTTATAGCTCTAAATTAAAAAATTGGATAACTGTTCAGTTCTTATCAAATTCTAAAACATCTTATAAACCCATAACAAAGAAAGAAGGCTGATATCTACCCACCCCATGATTGCTAGGTGTTCGTGATCTGGTTTAAGACACTTGTTCCTACTACCTAGGTCAGATAGCTATATATTTGTCATCTATTTTTTACCGCTGTTGAAGTCAAAATGAATGAATAGAAATGTTGACCTTAGTATAATAGAATCTTTGTATGTCTGTTTGTGTTCTTGGAATAGCCTTCAGGAGTCTGTTCTGCTTTTTATCAGGTTTTGAGTATTGTCCATATCCTCAATCTTTTTTCCCTTTTTTATGCTACTTTAGTGTTTTCCACAGAAGATGTGGAAAAGACTTATTTCTAGAAAAGAAATAAAAGTGCTCTTTGTATTATTTTTTTTCATACTAAGGCCTCAGTTTTGTAAGAAGAGCTCTTGCGAATGTCATTTAGATTTTTGGTAAGCAGAGGAGCTTGTTTGACTGATAATCTCAGTACAAACCAAATAGACAAAGGATGCCAGTAACTTCTTACAAATTGGTTACCTATACATAAGAAAAGATGGTTTGCTAAGGAAAAGGAGATAGAAATAGACAGAGCTGGGACTTAGATAATGTAAGGCGAAAAGGGTTCTAGTGGGCACAAGATCTGAGAATATTTTTAGTGGAAGGAACCAGTGATGGAAGATATGATTTGTCTGATGCCCAGTTAACAGGTAGGGTTTTACACTGTACTATTTTTTTTTAAGCTGTCTTTAGAAATACTGGTCCAAATTTTTAGCATATGATTCATTTTATCTACATGCAGACATCTGGTTTTTTCTCTGGCTGCAATACAGGTGAGCTGAATCCCACCTGAACTGTCTACACTTTCAGTACTGGTTAAAGCTGATGAAGTTAAGCTATTCCTTCTGTCAGTTGATCTAAAATGTTCATAATTTTTTTAATAAAAAAGAAAGTTAATTGGCCACTGTAAAACTAGAAACTGCTAGTGTCCTGAGATGTATGCATTAACATAGTCTTTAAGTGCGCAATCACTTGCTTTCCCCTCATCCCCTGGCTGTTGTGCATAGTAAATGAGAGTGTAAATTTAGTGTGTCTAATGGAAGATGGTGGTGTTTGACCCCTTCCAGCTGATGAGACAAATGAAGAATAGTGATTATCTTAAATAACTGTGCTAATACCCAGTGCTAGTTATATAATAATACTTTTTCTTCCAGCATACATACATATATGCATATATATGCTAAA
Source organism: Margarornis squamiger (assembly GCA_035222235.1). Taxonomy (NCBI): domain Eukaryota; kingdom Metazoa; phylum Chordata; class Aves; order Passeriformes; family Furnariidae; genus Margarornis; species Margarornis squamiger. The sequence continues at coordinate 63,271,277 of JAWWTY010000037.1, forward strand.
TGTGTGGGAATAATAGAAACGTAGGCAAGTTCAATGTATCTGTAGACAGAAAGAATTGAACCTGGCTTTCACAGGGAATTTCAGTCAATCCCTCCACCTGCTTGTTTGTCTTGGAGTTCTACATTCAACGCAGTATTTATGGAACAGATACTCCTCATTTAATTCAATACTTTTCTCATTTGAAGATATTATTTTGGAAAGTGTAAGTTTAGGATTGAGTTTGGCAAGAAGCATCAGGAGACTTGGCTACCATTCCTGTGTATCTCTGAAACAGAACTCTTCTTCAACAGTGCTCTCTTCTTACCTCTTGACAACTTGCAATGGATATTTTTTTCCTGCCTTTGAACTTTTTGTTCTTTTGTGGTTAGATTGAATCCTGGGTTTTGGAGCAGTGATACAACAGCACTTTTTTTTTTTTAATCTATCCTTTCTAAGATCTCATGGGTCTTGATCTGTGTACAGAGAGACTTGACATAGTGACTTTTCTTTTGGCCAAGTGCATAGATTGTGCTTAAATTTCTGCAAAGCATAAGTTTTTCTGTTTAATGAACCCTGCAAATCTGATGTGAATTGAATAATCTTTAATCTGCAAAAGTTAAAGCTGAGAACTGTGTGAAAATACTTAGTTTTTACCCGGAAAAAAAGAAAAAAAATAACAAACAAAAACAAAACAAACAAACAAAAAAAACCAAAACAAAACCAAAAAAACCAAAACAAACAAAAAAAAACCAAAAAAAAAAAGGAGAAAAGTCCCATGTTTTCGATGTTATTTACAAGAGTCTTGTTCAACCAGGATAAGCCAAAACAGTAAAGTCTCTGGCCCAGTTCCCTGCATGTATTTTAACTGGAAACAATATAAACAAACTATTTTCCCTCTGATTCAGTTCTGATGCTTACCTATTTCTGCCGAATTATTTAAGTTTTATATGAATGTAGATGTGCAGCGTTTCATTTGATGGAGATTTTCACACGTAGAATTCTAAAACTCATCTTCAGAATTTAATGTGTACAAAATATACCTCTCTTTCAATTTGCAAGGTAACCTTCTAGGGTAAGTTGGCAGGAGCATGACAGAAATAAGCAAGCATGGAGGAAGTTGAAAAATTAGTCTCCATGTCACTCTTGTTTGTGTGACCTGGAGTAATAAAGCCGTTGCTTTGACAGAACTGTGATATGCAGCATTATAGATGTGTCTAAAAATTCTATAGTAAGTGGCAATAGCAGCTCAAGAGTCGAAGGTCTGTGAATAAATATGGACTTATTTAGTATGATCCATACTATGGTTAAATCTATGGTGTCTGAGCTAGACAGACTGATGTTATGTTACATTCAACATGCTGCATTTTTGCTTTGATCTGGATTATAAACCTAAGGAAAAAAAAAACTTTTTGGAAGAGATACATTATGATGTAGGAGGGCTGAGTGGTTCTTGTAATGCTTTATTTTCTTTGCCCAAGATCAATCAAGGGTAAAACATACTTGATGTTTTGTGTAGGTAATGGACAAAATTGTTAAGCTTTTCATTCAAGGGGTTTATTCAGTCTTCCACAAAATCTTAATTCGTCAAGACAAGACACGTTTGCTGAAGAAAGAGATTAATAGTGTGCCTTTATAGCAAACAATGATATTCATGTGGTCTATTTACTATCTGTTTAAATAAAATTGAAAGCAGATTGGAATTTTGAAGCACCTTCACAAAGCACAAAAGACTCAAAAATCTAATAGGGTATTAAACAGGAATGCATGTTCGAGTGAAAAATTTTGTTTACACTTGACAGTTTATGAGCAAAACAGTAACTGTTGGTTTGAAGAAAGTACTTTTCTTTGAACTTTTAAGGAGAAGTTAGTTTTGTGTTGCCGCTCAGAGTATTATTAAATCATGAATTCATTACCTTTCCTTATCTTCTTTTTTTTGAGCAAACTATTATGTTGGACAATACTTCTACACTGCTGTTTGATTTAAAAGATCAAAGCTGTTCTCTTTGATTAACTGTGAAGACTGGCTATGTTCAACATTAATAGGTATACTAAAGCGTTGCCAAGATTAATGTGGAGATGACCCTGTGCCTATTTTCAGAATCGCAGGGGGGCGAATTCTGTCAACAGTGAAGATGCATTTGATAAAAGGCCGAAGCAATGGGGATCCTTTCTGTCAGGCAGTAGAGGAAGTTGTACAAGATTTGGATTTGAAGATTAAAAATATTATCGATTCACAACAGGAAATCTTGACTGCTAGCACTACTGGAGTCAGTCCAACACGGGTAATGGAACTTCTTTTGTTCTTTATACTATTCAGCTTTATAAGAAAGCAAATGTCTTTCACTTGTTTTGTTTCTTTTTCATTTTTAAAGGACTATCAATAGAGTATAATCTTTTCCTAACAATACAGAGTAGTGTCATTTCCTCTACACTGTGGTTTTAAACTTGTTGGAAGACTTATACTTGAGGATTGCAGTGTGGATTTCAAATAGGTGATTTGTTTCCACTAAATTTCTTACCTCAAAATTGTAAATAAAGTTCTCTCCAAAACTTAATTTGTTTATGCAGTTATAGATGTAGATAATTAGGAGTGTGGGGTTTGCCACTAATTTAAAGGCAGTAAATCTCTAACAAACTTCCAAACAAAAGAGTCTTATTAAAGTAGAATGAAGATTTGAGAACATGTGCTTTTTGATTAAAATGCACAGGTTTTAATTAGTTCAGCATCAAGCATTTCTAAGGGTAAGACATTCAAAATAAGATTAAATATGAAAAAGAGTCTAAAACATGATGAAATATGGAGTGGAAGGGGAATAAAAATAAAAACCAAACAATTAATTTGTAAGTTTTTCTCTAAAACCAGCCAGACCCTATTGGCTAGTTAAGCTGGTTTAAATGTGTATTTCCACTAAGTATATTGGAGTACATATTTCATCCTCATTTTCCTGTTTCCCATGAATATTTCGTTGCTCTATTTCCTTATTTCCCTTTCATATCCTTATATTTCTTTCTCTTCCTTATCTGAAAAATTCATAACTGTTATCAGTTCTGTCTTTATTTAGCTAGTTGTCTTACTGATAAAATCATAAAAAATTATGTAGCTCATTATAAGCCTGGTAAAAGCATTGTAATATAACCTCATTCTTCAAAGAAACTCACTAAAAATTTGCTTTTCCAAGATGATGCATGTTTCTTACTGCTCTCCATAAGTTCATAGTTTAATGACTCTGTAGAAATGTTTACCAGTGTCCTTGTTGAGGCAGCAAAGATGGCTGTATCCTGATGTTTTAGGGAATGAGATTAAATACTTAATCCCACTGAGAGCAGTGTGAAGTTAATGTTTTTCTCAAAATGGGCGCCTGAGGCCAGTTTATGAGCTCAGTTGTATTTCTGTGGATCTATGGTTCTGTGTAGAAGTTTTTTGTCAATTCTTGATTTTAATTGATTGCTGGAACATCCCATCTACATGTGCATGGGCAGATTCTACTATAGTTTTTTTCAGTAAGGGAACTTGAGTCCCTAGCAGAGGATCGTGGGCGTTTAAGTTAAACCTTTTCACTGTACTCACCACAGTACATCATACTCACTGCAGTATGAGTGTAACTGAGAGCTGTCAGAGATGACTGTGGTCTGGATGTGCCTGTGACGCTTGGCTTAACAAATCTAGTGCTCTATTGGGCTTATGTGGTAAGGTTCCTGCCAGGAATCATGGCCCGTGGAGAGAAGTCCATATAGAAACATTTTCTGGCAGGAGCTACAACCTTGTGGGTGCCCCATGCTGGAACAGTCTGTTCCTGAAGGACTGAGCCCCAAGCAAATGACCCACACTGGAGCAGTTCTTCAACTACAGCCTGTAGGTAGGACCTGAGTGGAGAGGTTCATGAAGGACTATATCCTATGGGAGGCATCCTGCACAGCAGTAGGGGAACTACATAAGAAGGAAAGTGTTAGGAACTGACTGCAATCCTCATTCTTCATCCCCCTGAGCTACATGAAGAAAGGAGGTAGAAAAATTGTGAGTGAAGCTGAGTCTGGGAAGAAGGCAGGGGTCCTATTCTGATTAATTGGCAATGAATTATATGAATTTCGTAATGTTAATTCTGTTTTGTCTGTGATGGAAATTGGTAAGTGAACAACCTGTCCTCATCTTGGCCCCATGAAGTTTTTCTCAGGATGGTTTTTTTTTTTTTCATGTTCTGTTTAGGAGGAGAAAGGAGCTTGTCAAGCAACTGGCAGCTAGCCAGGGTCAACCCCCCATAGTCCTTTGTGTTGCCCAGTGTCGGCCTGAGGTATTAGGGATAAGGACAGTAGTTGAGAGAGGTAATGGGCAAAATGTGGACTGAACGTTGGTAGAGAGCAGAGTAAGTGTGAAGAGTTTTTTGGGGGTGGATTTTGAAGTGATGAGGGATAGACTGTGTGTAAATTGTTTGCCTTTGCTAGGGTTGTATATTATTTTGGTTTTGGTGTGGGGAATTCTTTTTGTTGACGTAAATGAAGTCTGTGAAGATTGTGTGATGAAGCTATATTTTAGTGATTATTCTTAAATGTGATTCACAGAAACGAGGGGTGGAAAAGGGAGATTAGACAAATAATAAGACAGTGATACAAAATGGCATATTTTAGTGGAGCTTGGTGTGAAAAAACATTTTGATAAACATATAAAGGGGTAGGTTACCATTTGTAATGAAAAAAGAAACCAAAATTGAAAAAGTCCCATAAGTTTTCCAAACTAATTTGAGCTCTATAAAAACTTAGAGCATCTGTATTTTTCCATTAAGATCTCTGGACAGCAAAGATTACTGATTTGTGCTGAGTTTTACAGTTGGGTATTTTGTGTTTTGATTTTCACTTAAAAAAGAAACCTCCAAACCCTTAAGCTATAGTTTTTCAAAAAAAAAGGCTATATTCAGAGTAAGTTCTGATTTTGATAGGATGTTACGATTTTTCCTTTGTAAGAGATCGAATAATATCTTGGAGTACAAATTTAAAATATGATCTTAACTATAGAGGTGAAAATTATGCCTCCACTAGGTCCTAGAAAGGCTACTTCCTCCTAAAATGTGCCTGAATAGAGTTACTTTGTTAGAAAAATACTTACTTTTCTCCTGGCAGTGACAGTTTTCTTCCATTATTGCTCAGTTTTCCTGCAAATACCTGTTTTATAAGAATGTAGACCTCCAGGAAAAGTTATTACTTTATGCAGCAGGAAGCACTACTTCGTGTTGAAACCTGCACAAGTGACTAATAGGAATTATGATTAATTTCTTCCTAAGAAAAATTCCTACTGTAAATGGTATCTGGCTGGTGTTTCTGGAACTAACCAGAATAGTCTGGAGTAGCTAGTGGTCAATACCCTTGAAAGACTGAGCAACTATTTTATTTTAAAAAAATAATTTGATTAATGATTATAAGCTTACTTATAATAAAGATTTTTTTTTTTTTTTACAAGGATTGTTGTCTTACCTAGAGTTCTTAATGTGCCTTGGACAATAGGATTTTTGTCCATGTTTAGTTTATCGAGGCACTGTTGTAGTACTTGAGGTTTATAAGGGGTTTTTTTGGTAGTTATGAGGTTATGCTATTTTCTAAAGATTATTTTTTCCTTGATGTATAAGGTGTCAAGATGATGCCAAATTTGTACTTTTGTCATTAAGACAAATTTACCATGATAGATATGACATTTAATAAAAATGTATGTTGTGATGATGGAATGACTGAAGAGGTTCAGAATAAATTTTGAAGAAATTAAACAGTACTGAAATAGACCAATTCTGTAAAGCCAAGTAACAACCATTTCTGTAATTGCTATTTCTAGCTATTGATTGTAACTTATAGTAACTGACTGACATATGTTGCTATGGTTTCTTGACAGCTACATACACTAATTGATGTAATCAAATACAGAGAGAAATAGAATTTTATCTTTTCAAGACTGTGTTTAAAAGCAGTTAACTGATTAGATAAATGCAGTTCCCTGCTTGTCTTATCCTTCAGAATACAGTCAGAGTATTCAATGTTTCTGTGTATTAGTAAATAAAAAAGCCTGTAGTTTTAAAAAAACTACTACTGTGTATTAAGCCCTAAATTTCTTTATGGAATTCCTAGTACCTTTAAAGAAAAATATAGCAAACTTGCAATTCCTATAGTCCCATAGTGGCTATGGATTTCTCCATCTTTACTGCTGATTGTTGCTTTGAGCACTTCCAGATGTGGATTATTATTTTCTTGAAGGAATTCTTTATTCTTGTGGAAAATCGTGAGGAATTCACCTTGTACCAAAGAAGAGGAAATTGTGCCAAGTACCTCTGTTGTCAAATCTTGGTGGAAATCTCACCTTTAACCAACTCCTTTAGCAGATTCATTTAGTCAGAGGGATTGCACTTCAGCAGAACGTGTTTGTCTACCAGAAAATAGTATGTTAAGTTGTACAGCACAGTTTCATCACAGTTTTGTATATTTTTCTGTGTGCCTTGCTCATCAATGTATACTTGTAGCTGACAGTGATCTAAACTCTACTAATTGCTTGGGATGAGAAAAACTTTCCCATAGGGAGATTCAACATTGAATGGTTATTGCAAAAGGGAAGGAGGGGCTTCTCATACCTTATGCTGATATGGGTTGCTTTGGAGGTGAGCTATTGGTCTGGCTTGTTGACATTTCCTGTTTTCTGCTCCTTTTTATTTACTTTCAGCCAAAATTGCATTCCATAAATCATGGCACTGCATATTGTGGGAGAGATACTGTAAAGGTTTTACTAGTTCTTCTGGATGAAGAAGCTGTCCATCCTCCCACACAGAACAAAGCAGATCTGTTATATGACAATGAAAACTTAAATTTGTTTGGGATCACCTCTGTTTTGACACTCTTCAGGTGAGTATTGAAAGGTTTTTTGTGTTTGTGTTGTGCTAGTTTGTTTGGGTTTCTTTAAAGTTCTGAGTGTCTATCAAAGCATAGATGTGACTTACACAAGGCAAATCACCAAAGTGCAGTCTGCTGTGAGATAAGCTGTAAAAGGAAAGTGTTTCTAGAACAGTCTTCAGTTTTCAAAAGTATTCTGCCTCTTCATTTGCATTTTCTGTATCTTCAAGTCACTTTTGTAACATGGACTTTTTGAGCTAGTACATTTCTGGGCCGCACAAACCCCATGTAGGAATATCCTTTGCAACAAACATTCCAAATACTCATCTCTTGAGTTTGAACTCCTAAGACCAGGTATGATCTGTCCAGTGATAAATTAGATTAATATTCAGTTTGAAGATGCCTCCTTTGTCTAGCTATGGCACAAGAGATTTTTGGATTATATAATGTTTTATTTCTATATAGTAATTTTGTGAAAACTGCTTTAAACAGTTAAATAGTTTTTCATGTCACGATCGACCAATCAGGATAGTATTGTACAAGGGATGATTGAAACAAATTCACATGCATAAAGTTTTATTAGTAGGATGTGTATCTGATTCTTGCTTTTGGAGAAGAATGAGATCAAAAGCGGAAGGAGAGGAGAGCTGGCCACTTCCTGGTGGCCAGCTGAGAAGTAAGGCAGCCAGGGTTTCCATGCAAGCTTCCTTTGCAGTACAGGGGTTGGTTCTCCCGTAGTGTTTTTCCCAGGGTAACTATATTGTTGTCATAAGGACCTGCTCACACTCCTTGTTGGTTGGCCCTGCTTTTGTTGCCTTTAGTGGTGATTTGAACATCTGTTCATCAGGCTGCATTGCCACTTGGTTATTAAGCACTGTGGATGCAAGATTTTGGATTCCCTAACACAGAAGAACTAGAATAAAAAGAGTAGGAAAAGTGAGGAAAAGGGAGGTATCTCTTATGCTGGTGGCAGTCATTTCCCATTAGAGCCCACCATAACAACACTTATCAGAGTGTGCAAGGGTGTGAGGATGACAGCAAGGAAAAAAGTCTTAAACTGGAAGTTGGAGGATCCTAAAAGTTGAAGAATTTAAGGGTTCCACTAGATTTATTGTTCAACTGCTTTTATGAAACTGAAGGAGCAAGCACATTCTAATAAAACTTTGAAAGAAATTTTTAAGAATTCTAAATAAACCTAAAATAATTTTTAATATAAAAGACAGTTTGTAACGATGTACTATGGAATATCCCTTTCACTTCTAAAATACCTGTGGATAGCTGTAGCTATACATTCATATTTCATTACGTAACAGGCTTAAAATAACCCTGATTTCAGTCTTTTGTTTTGTCCATTGCTTCTGATTCAGGTTAATGCTCTGGGTGAATAGAATCAAGGCCCACCTGAATTCTTCTGCAATAAACACTGCTATTCAGAGCTAAAATATTTTTTAAGCATTTCTCTACTTTTAAAGTAGACTTTAAACCACTTATTTATGAAGAAGAGTGCCCACTCATTGCTTTGGTTTCACTTACCTCGCTTGATTTTTCAGCTGAACTATTGTTCTTGAATTTTCCCTAAAAATTTGTTTGACATTTGTTTGACTTAAAATCTTCTCGGTGTAGGTGCAAGAAGGTACTGCTAACTGGGAATTTATATTGTAATCTAGACAATTCTTGTGTTTTCCTTAGTAATTCTTAGTGGTCAATTTGGTTTAGATTTTACGTTCCCATGTATAATTTTTTAAATAGTTATCTATGTGTTTCCATTTACAAATTTCATTATAGCATTCATTTACTCAAAGTATTGAAATTATGAACCTAAATAATTGTTTTAGGAATAAAAATCTGAAATGAAGCTTGCAAAGAACACCTATTCTCAATTTTTATCGAATCTTTGTGTTCTTCATTTATCCAGCAACTGTAAAGTTACAATTGCTTGATGAATGCTGAACACTTCGATAAATCAGTGGATAGTTGCAAAGGTGTCACTGCTTTGTGTCACTGTGTAGGCAGCCCAACAGTACATGTTTTTGTTAATGCTTCTGTCTCAAGTATTTGGTCAAGAGTGTTTGCAGCTTTTTTGTCAAGCTCTTATTAGTAGTAAATCTGGAATATTTTACTGCATCTGTGGGAGTATTTTTGGTAGTAGACATCTCCACAGTTTTCAGATTCTTCTTGCCAATCTGAGTGTGTATATCAGATGTTTGGTCACCTCATGATAGTTTTTGATTTGTTTTTTGATCACATGGTAGTTATTGTCTTGAGGGTTTTCACAGTGGTTTTGTTTCTAGAGATTTCATTACTCAGGAATCCCAGAATATATTTAACATTTGTGAATAGTTTTTTCTGGGTTATGGCTGGAGAGAGCACTTAATTTTCAGGTGAAAAGTGAGATTATAAATGAGAACATCTTTTTTCTCAGAATGTCAGCATTTCAGGAAGTTTTAATAAGCTGCTAGATCAATTGAGTAGATGTATCTCTCTGTACTGAAATCCTGAAAAAATCTACTGTTGAAGCAGCTATTCTGTTGTTTAGTATTTTGCTGGCTTTAATTAAAAATATTTTCATCGTAATTTGTGAAAATCATTTGGAAACTGAAAATATAAACCCTGTAATACATCCCTTTGTTTTAGAACATCCTAAACCAAGCTGAAGTTTTTCTTATTTAAGCTGCCCCTTAGCATATCCATCAAATATTCTTCTTCTGCAAGTACCTTATTCCAATCTTCTGGAAAATATTCTTCTTAGATATCATTATAGAAGTTCAAATAAAAATCTCGTGCTATGTTTTTTCCTATTTTGAAGCTGTATGCAAGGCAGGAGTGTGCTATTTTTGCCATAGTGTTTTAAAAGCAAATATAAAAATGTAATGATATTGAAATCAAAGTAAGGAAATTCTGATGTAATTAATTATATTATTTAGGTTTTAGAGTTATTTTTATATGACCATTTTCATAACTCTTTGCAATAAAGTTCTCTTTTTCTGGTTTTTGCAAGTTCAACAGGTATTCAAGGTTTGAGGCAACTTCTTACGTGCTGCTGATTTTTATATACTTCCCGTCATCTTTCTGTCCTACTAATGTTAAAGCCAGTCATTACTTCATGCTAATTTATTTTCTTGCTTTTCTAAAATTTTCCTTCTATTTAAGGAATATCCATGTTGCTGTGGTGTACTAAACAAAGAATCTCTTGAAAACCCATTTCTGTGGGCACTGACAAGAAACTAACCTATCCATGAACCGAAGAAGCAGTGATGATTTAATCAGTCACTTGTCCTGAGGAAACATCAGTTATCAGAAAAAATGGAATGCTGAGAATTTTGTCATGGGTTACGAAGAGGATTCATGAACCAGAACAACAGCATAGACATTAGCATGATGAAGCCACATCTATTGGCAATTAAAATAGCCAAACCATTGCAAGGCTGTGCAGAAATTCTTCACCACGGACAACTAGAAATAAATAAACCAAATTTTATTTATGGAAAAATTGGCTAAAATTAGCTAAATAAATAAAATAAAGAATGAATTATTGTTGAAAAACCTGTCCTGGTACGCATATTGATCTGCCATGGGCCATGGGCTTAAACAGAGTAGTTATTTACAAATGCATGGATTAGGTCTTATTTCAAGAAAAAAAAATCCCCCTCTTTATGCATCAATAATTTTTTGCATTATAAATGCATCAAATATTTTCATTGATGTATGTAACTATTTACATACTGCAATGTAAGAGGGTGGAAACCTTTTGTGTGTTTCTCTTGAAAAGTCTGTAAATACGAGGAAAGTTATATTAAATACCAACTAGAAGGGTTTTTAAGTAGAATGATGGCTTGGAAACTCATCACCAGCATGATAAATAATAATAATGCTGTGGTTACAGAGCTACAATGTTGTAAACATACTGCAAAAAGGTACCAGAAATTGGAACTCTAGGTTTGGTTTCATCATGCTCCCTTCAGTTATCACAGTACATGTGGTTACTTAGGTAGACAGGGAAGATTGTTGCCTTCCTGTTCTTGAGGAACTTGGTAGGGTAACAATTTTCCTTGACTAATTGCTTCCATGTTCTAAATACTTCTTATCTCCTTTTAATACAGATCTCCGGCACAATCCAATGGGTCTTCTCCGAAACCCCTTAGACAACGCGTTCAGAAATCTATGGAGGAAAAAGTAGTTAAGGTACTGTGTAGAAATTGCTATGCAACTATAGAGGCACTGAAATAATAGTAGTAAAATGAAAAAAACACTCTTAAAGTACTCAAATACCTGGCTGAAATGTATCCCATAGCTAAAGAAATATGATTGTAATTAACTTGGGGTAATTGGCCCAACTTGAGCAGTATTGTAATATGTATGGAAATATCTAAAACCCTAGAGGAGAAAGGCTTTAAACTTAAAAGTGCTTCCTAATGAAGATTCCTTATTGGAAGTATACTGGATTAATCTTTATCTCTTCCTTCACCCATCTGTGTATTTCAGAACCATAGTAATAAAACAAGCTATCTGAAAACAGAGATAAAACTCAACACAGGCACCTGATTTCAGTTCTAACAATATAGGCATTGTAAAAGTGTAATAATGACTTCTTCATTGCCATTTTCTTTTGATGCTTTTTATTTGCACCAATCTGAGGACATTTCCATAACATTGCTTTGTGAACAATAAAATAAAGATGCTACTGTTTGCTACTTTGTAAATGAAATGGAACATTACAAGAATATGTTGGTATTGTGAGTGGCACTATTCAAAAGAACAGCTTCAATGTTTGCAAAAATTGTAGTCTTCCGGTGTACTGCATTTTACAAAGTCTTTTTTTCCTCAAAATTGCCAAACTTGCATGTTGCGACTATGGAGGGAGGCAGAGCTTGTCTTCCACAGTGTTTCAACAGAGAGTGAAATAGGAATAGTGACATAATAATTTTTACAAACTGGCGATGTGTGAAAACACAAACATAATTAGTATATAAGGAAGGCGTGTTTTAAACCATCAGAATTAATTCCAGAACAATGGAAAAGTGGACATGAGGTAAACTTGATCACAGTAGTACGTGAAGTAGAAAGACTTTAAAATGAATTAAACACAAAAAGCGCTGTCTGTATTCCAGTATGCATTTTGGATATACCCCAACTTCATTCTGAGTGCTTTTTTTTTTCCACTGGGTAGATGATGGGCATTTTGGACACATGCACTAATTATAGTGAAATTTAGTTTAAAACTCCCAAGCAAATTATGAAAGTCTGGAGCTGACAAAGCACCTTCTTTATATTAATTTTATATAAACAACACATTTAAATTACATTTTGCTCATCAAATAGCAAAAATATGCTATGTTGTTTGCATAAAATGTTGAAATAAATAATTTTCTCATCTAAGTGGAGGTTTCGTAATTGGATTCATGGACAGCTGTGTTCAATATCAAAGTGCAAAAATTATTATCTAATTATTACCTGTCTCATTTCAGACATTTGCTGGAAAAGCACAAGGTTTTTAACAGAAACACTCAAAAATATGTGTCTAGAGCTGATTCATATTATGAAGCTGTTTTAAGTTTTTTGGAAAAAATTTTATTAATTTAAAAATACCAGATTAGCCACTCTAATTTCTGTGCAAGTAGCAGTTCTTTCAGAGTTCTCTGAGTTAGTTGAACAAGTTCTACTTCAGGAGCAGGAGTTGCTTGCAAAAGTTCATCCTGACAGAGTGCTGCTCTGCTTTAGTGGTGCCTGACATATAAGGGCTCTGTGACTCCTGTGGCCATTGTTAAATCAATACTTGTCCTAGTCTTGCTTCGCTGTGATTGATGAAATAGAATGTACCTGTAGCAAAATAAAATGAAACATCTGGGTTTAGCCATTAACTTTTGAGGTCTTTCAGTCAACTTCTAGAACTGATTTTGATGTCCACCAGGTTCCAAATATAATTGAAGAAGACTATATTGAAATATAAGTTACCATTTGTCTTATGGAAACCAAAATTCAAAAAGAACAAGTAACAGATCTAAAGTCTGTGGGTCAGACTCCTAGACTTTCTTTGGCATCTTTGAAGATTGTAAACATTGCTTAGTGTTATCTTTTCTATATTAAATCTGTGATGGTGAACTCTCTTCCCCTAATTTAGCAATGTAGCTGGTAACCTGATTAACATGTTGTACTGTATAGCTGCTTTGGGCTGTACAACTTATGTCTTAGAGAAACACTGAGGCTGCTTAACTGCCTCCAGTAATCACAATCAGTCTTCTATATGGCTTTCTTCCATTGCATCCTATTGTACCAGTGAGACCACATATAGCATGGAACTGAGGCCAAATATCTCAAGATGTTTTTCCATTTAAAAAAGTGAAAATACAAATCATACAGGTCAGAGCATAAATATTCCTCAGTTATGTATCTGTATAGAGTCCTCTTACTCCAGATAAGATGCCTGAGTGTTTCACATTATGTTTGCAATTCCCTTTTCTATGTATTGGTGAAACATTGCCATCTAAGCTACATTATGTTCCTGTGAATTATGGAATTATTCTTCTGGTATTCCTACACTCACATTTGTTTAGCTTCTCCTTCCAGTCAACTAAAGTGGCTGTTACCAAACAACTTTTGTAACTAAAACTCTGCCGTTCATTTGGTCTCCATCCTCTCACATCAAGTCCTACTTTCTTTCTTGAAATGTTGATCTCTTTCTGGGCTTTTTCTCTTTACCTTTCTAACAATTTCTACGGTTTCTTTTGCATGTTTCTGCTCCTTCCTTTTCTTTCTTTTTATATATAGGCATTTTTAGGTCCCTGTTTTTCACGTCTTTTCTCTTTACCTTATTTGTGGCTGAATACATCTACAAACAAAAGTTCAGCTATCAACAGTTCACAGAGCTTCAACCGATCTAGGTGTCCTTTGTGTCAAAACTGACATATGTTGTTAATTTTATACCACCTTGTGAATAGCCAGCTTTTGATCTTGAGGTGGGATGTCTGTTTTTCCTGGTATATTTAACACTGAAGATGGTATCGTACATGTTATATTTCCACTCTGTAACACCTCAGGACTATGATTTTCTCTACCTGTATGTCTACTCAACTGTAATTTATTAAATGCTCATTTTACTTTTTGATGCTGCTGTGCTATGTGTTTTTGGTTCTGCTGTGTATTTTTCTTGGACTTGATAGTTGCAGCTTTGGCTTAGTTTTCTTCACTGAGATTACCATACAAAAAATTAGAAACAAAGTGATTAGATATAGATGCCATTCTATTCTTTGCATCTCAGTCTGTTCCTTTCTGTTATGGTAAATATAAACTGCTTGTTTTAACCTGTCCAAATCCATTATTATTTCGGATTTGCTACTTTGGATATCTGTTCTTGCTTATATTCAGCCTGCAATACCAGTCTTTGTTGTTCATTTATTAATTTTCAGATGAGCACTTTTGCATGTCTTTTGTACTGTTTCTTATGGCTGAAGGGATTTCCTATAGTGATCTGCAGAACTCATTATACTCATTTAAAATCTTTTTCAGTACCTTTAAATCAACCTCTCCCCAAACCTTAGCAGTGCTTTGTGTGGAGATGGATGCCCATTACAATGACTAATTTCAGTTCCTTTCTCTGTGAATCCATATATTTCTTGTCTTGAATTGTATTGTCTCTTGAGAGAAATAAATTTTGTTTTGTCCTTACTGTACAGCACATAGCACAAAGAATTCCTTGTCCATGACCGTAGATCTCAAGTGCTGTAGCAGTATTTACCGCCTTCATACACCAAGTATCAGTCTTCATTATTATTCCCTGCAACCATCTTGAAATGTGTACAGGTTGCTTGTAAAAGTCACAGTTATAAATTTTGTTATGCAGAGTGCACTCATGTTAGCAATTGATTCAGAAGAGATACCAGACATTTGTTCTTTGAATAACAGAATAGCAGTCTGATGTTTCTTCTCAATATCTGTGATTCTTCATAGAAGTTTCTTCTCCTGTATGTGTAGCTTTAGTTCCAAAAAATTGCCCTGAGGACTTTTTTACCATGCTGCCTCTGCTAGGTGTTAGATGGTTAGTCTATTATATGAATGAAGATCTCTCTCATTAGAACTTGTCCTGTAAAAATCTCCTTTTCCATGATACTTGAGAGAGGAAGTAAAACACAGTAGTGGTGATTAGTTTGTTTGTATGCGGAGTCCCATCTATATGTATGTATTGAACGAAGAAATGTAGGAAAATCTAGAAAGTAAAGAGAAACACCTAAATTAAAAATAAAATTAAAAAGTGAGAGAAATTTGTTATGCCCTCTCCTTCCTTAAGAGGAAGTGATCTCTCAACTTCTGTAGAATTATGTGGAGGAATGCAGGTTGATAATATTTAGACCTAGGGCTCATCATCATGCATATGTGTTTTAGTATCTGAAAATATGGACAGTGGATAAAATAAACAGGTAGTTATGAACTGGAATTGGTGTTAAAGTAAAAATCTGTCGATGTTTCCATTGTGCCAAAACAAATGCCTGGCAACAGTTAGTGATTGTCTTTCAATCCTCATTAAATACTGGAAAAAACTACAAAAAGATCGCCTAACTATAACAGCATTTATTAGGAAGCAAAGCTGTTGCTCTTACTCCTCGAGGAGAAAGAAATCTGAGGAACAAGCATGCTGCGTTGTTTCATTTCCTCTAGCAGAAGTAGGTAAGAATAATAAGAATAAGCTCTGTCTTCCTTTGAGAGACAATTTAGTTTCAAGTTTGTTGTCTGTTGTTTAAGTGAAGTGTCTTCTGGTGAATGGTACTTTATAGAAGGAGACTTTGATTCAGAAAGGGCTGTAGAACATCTGTTGATTTATATCTCTTGTCAGAAGTCCTTATCACTCCTTTCTGCCTTACAGAAATATGTAGAAAACTTAACTGGACAGGAGAGAAATATTTTACCTGAAAAGTTCATACAACCTTACGTCTGCTTCTTTGAATCATACTTCTGTTTTATGAAATGTGTAGAAGCCCTGTAGTCTGACTACTTCCTTTGTTGATTTGAATGAGGTTACTAAAGTCCTGCTGGATAGTGTGAGAGGAGAATGGACAGATTGTTACAATAACCTGCTTTGTTTAGGTTGAAGAGTAATTTAGGACAACAAAAATATTGCATAATAAGATTTTAATCTTCTGCACTGCAGAACATGAATGAGTTTTCAAGTTCTAGGTAAAATACTATTCCCAAACTAATGGGATAGGATGAAACAGAACTTCAGGAGTTAAGAAGGGAAGGGCAAAAGTTATTAGGCCGTGAGCATGCAATATATGAGAGAATAACAGACCTTTTTTTGTAAACTTAAGATTGTTTTGGCCTTTTGATATATTGTTTTAGAAATCCTGCTGCACTGTTAACACACTTACTCTGAAACAGCTGCAAGGACTTTCAGTAGTTTGGCGTGTTTTTTTGTTCATGTAACCGGAGACAACCTTTCCTATATGAGGCACTATTTCCCTCCAGTTGGGAACATAACTGCAGTTTTAGTTCTAAAAAGAATTTGTGGCTTAAGAACTCTAACAAATCTTGGCATGCTTGAAGTTCATTGTAATTTTACTGTGTATAGAAATCCTTCCAAGAAAAAAGCTCCACAAAGCAAAAAAACCCTGTCTGCCTTTCTCCTGTGACTTTTTCATGTCTCTATAAAATGTCTTAATATCTAGCTTCATGCACTGCTCTTGTTTTTCATTGCTTAGTTCTCTAAATGCTGTTACTTGAGAGTATTGTTTTGCCTATTTGTGATTCCAGTACAAATGAACTATGACTTGGAAAACTGTTAGCAGGAAGTTATCAAGAGTTTTCTCTTGATGTGAGTATGCCCACTATAATTGTGAACAGAAAATTCATAGTAATGGAGGAAACAATCTTCCTCGGGTAGTAGTCTCATCTATTGTAGCACATTTATTTCCTAAGTGGAATACAATTATGCAGAACACTAAAGTGGCTGGTTTAGCAGAGGAGAGAAGGGGAGGAAAAGGTTATGTTCAGCACAGTATCTGAAGAAAGACTTGGTGTCAGTTGATAAGCCACATTTCTGTAGAAAATACCAGTTTTGTTTCTACAAGACCCTTAAACTACTTTTAGGATCCATAGCTGTGAGTTCTGAGTACTTTTGAGGGCCAGTAATGAGATGATTTGAGGTTTATGTTCTCAAAACAGTGGCAGGTTATTTTGGCATACCAAAAGGCTGGTAGAATGTCATGCTTAAAAAAAAATTAAATTATAGTTTCAGTACAATTAAAACTTCCTATTACCTGAACTATTCAGGATATTTTTCGTGTTTGAATAACATGATACCTTGGTTTTGCAATTATACCATTTATTGTTTTGTTACTTTTCCCTTTGCACTCTCTTCCCTTTTTCAACTTTCTCTTTCAACTTACCTTGAAAATTTTTTTTCTGAAAGTCAAGGGTAAGGGTGGAGAAAATAAATCTTCTTTTTTATCTCTTTTTCTCTTCCAGATAGTACTCTAGTTGTTTGGCTAGAAAATAAAAACATGTGTTTGTTGTTACTGATGCAGGTTTTCAAATTCTATTATGCCATTCCAGTGTATAAAAACCAAATCTCAACATTCTTAGTGACTAAACATTGGCAGTACTGTCTGTATGCAGATGCTGGAAGGAGATCTGGAATAGATTATAATCTAACTTTTAGAAATAAATAGAGCATGCACCATTAATATTTCATATAAAAATGAATGTTTTATATGGTCATCTTGAACAATTGAAATCTCCCTAGATACAGATATCAAGGTGGGAGAATGTCCTGCTTTATCTACTCATTACGACTCCTAATTGACCTACTTGTGGTGAAACAGTCTTAAATTCTATCATGCTTTCTTCCAGCTGAACAGGGGTAACAGTGAACCCTTTTTTTTTTTTCTGAAATGCAGCAGAATTTCTTTGTGTAGGGATAGCAGCAGCATCCCACTTGCTTGTGAGGAGAGGTGATAGTAAGTCTTGAATTCATTGCATGGCATTTGGGTGCAAATACACAATTAGCAAACTGATCTCCCAACACTTTTTCTTTCCCAGAACTATGGTGCTCTTAAAGCAGTGGATTTCAGGGAATTTTATATAAACGAACTCTAAGAGGTTCTTCTAAGAGTTTTTTTTCCTAAGCTTTTTTTTATTCTAAGAGCTCTTTCAAGCTGTTGACTCTCTTCAGTATGTGTGCTTCAATCAAGTTTTAGGTTGATTTTACTCTTTAATACATTCCAGTCAAGCTCTGTTGCCTAATTCAGTGTTAGACTTGTGCTCCTTTGTGCTGCCTTCAGGCTTTTAAAATTTGCTTGTTCCTTCCTGACCCAATGGTTCTTTTTCTTGCTGAATATACGTTCCTAGACCAGTTAGAAAGTTTGACTGCATCAATAAATTGTGTTACACTCTATATATGCCCTCTAGATTAACATTAGCATCAACAGTCTGATTTTGTAGAGCTTTGTGTACTGTTTGCAAATGGCTGAATGGTATGTGGTGCAATACGGAGTGAAGTGTTGAGGCATATTTCAAGGTTCAGTGAAGCTGAAACACAGAAGGGTTTATGCTGCAAGTTTTTCTGTGTTTGAGCTTGACTTCTGTCCTTTGACTCCACATATTCTATCCTTGCAAACTGAATGAGTGAAGTGTCAGGTGGGAATGCTAAAAAGAAACCTTGATTTTGTAAAAAAGTAATGTAATTTGTATAATCCAGTACACTTTCAAATGGAAGTGAGAGCAGATTTTGTCTTGCAGAATCTATAACATGTATTATCAATTGTACAGAAAGTATCAAGCTTGACCTGAAATTCTAAGCTGACGTGAAGCTGTGACTTAAGTATAAACTGAGGAAGTTTGACCTGAAACTGCAAATACCATTACATATGGATACACTGAAAAAGTGTATTTAATTTTTTACATTTGAGGCAGTATTTTGATCTATTTGTGCTATGAGGCTAGGCTCCCTGCTTCCAAGACCAGGAGGTGGAGATGAGTACGCAGAACCAGTCACAGTAGGGTTCTTCAATACTGTAGTTTTCTGGCAACTTAGGCTATATGTGTATGTTCTGACAAATGTGGAGTTGGACACTGGCATTCAATGTTGAAATGGCTTTATTTTGTGAGTAAATGGGAATTCTGAAATAATACTTTATATTCCACTTTAAGGTATATGTCTAGTGAAGCTTAGCTTATATTATCTGTCATTCCTTTGCTGTAATGCTATTTGGCTTTTTTCTATGTATAAATTGGTTAGGGTGGAGAAACTCATCCTATACATGGCATTTGTGAACTGACATCTCAAAGATGATCATCTGTAGAAGGATGAAAATTGACTGTAGTAACAATGACACCTACTCAAAACATTAGAATCTGCAGCTTATCAAAAGAAGGGACTAACCTCACTCAGAAAGCCTTAAGCTGAAGCTCTAAGAGTTAAAGTGTAACTTTCTGAAAGAGCTGAAAAAAAGATTTTTTAAATTATTCTAGGAATTTTCGTAACTTGCGTATCCTTGAAAGCCTTTAACTTTGTAAATGAATACTTTTTTTTTTAACATGAGCATACTCATTTTTCTGGTATTTTATGTGAAAAGAATGGGAAAGATTATTATTTTACTAATCTTCTAGGTGTTGTCTTTTCCTTTGTAAATAATTAAAGCTAATAGCAGATTGCTATTTGCAGATGAAGCAATCTTCAATTAAATCCCAGTTTGCATGTACATATAAAAAAGATGTGAGTGAAATGAGTGGTCAACGTTCCCTTGAAGTTCCAACCTGCAAACATCCTGCACCAAAGCAACATTTAAAAGCTGGAAATGACACAGGTAAGCTGTGATAGGATTGAATAAGTAAATGTGATTGCTAGTATTTCAAGTGTTATCCAAAAAGCTTTTAGTAGAACTCAAGTATAACTATTTTCAAGAAAAAAGCACAAATATCTCATTGTTTTGTGTATGCTATGATCAATTAAATCTCTTTGCATTAAAATTGTAATGCTAATGCTCTGAAAATATGAATGTTTGAAAAATTTGTGTTGGTGCTCTCGAGGTAAAAAAATGTTATATATTACATACATTACATAATGTTTGTTCTTATTTTGTAAAAGTAAGCTAAGTGAAATTTGTATTTTTGCTATTAAAAGGAGGGAAAATTCATTTTACTCCACTACAAGTTATATCATATATAAAATTTCTACGCCCTTTAAGCCTCTTTTCCAGTATCTTAAAGTTATAAATCCATTTCCCCAAGTTAGTTGCTATTGCATGTTTTTGAGTTACGTCATTTTAAATTGGCAATATACTTATGAACACGTAGCAAATCTAATTGCAATGGCCAGCATAGCTTTGTATTATTGATAGAACATTAGTTTTGATTTAAAAAAAATAACATGGCAATCTTGATAGAAAAAGGATGTATATTCCCAGGTGACTTTTTATTTCTTCACATATGTTTTTTATATTCTTACATGACAGAAGGTACAAATTCAAGTCTTGATGTACCAGTGCTTGGAACTATTTCTGAAAGTCTTCACCAGACTAGAAGTTATACAGAAATGGGAAAGCTGAGTTGTCAGCCAAGGAACAAGAACTCCAGGAATGAACAGATGGATCTGAATAATGACAAAGTAATCTGTGACAAGGAAAGTGAACCATCTTTGCAAAAAAATGCTAAAAGACTTAAGACTTCAAACAACTCTCAGAAGGAATTGGACAGCAAAATCAGTGGAAAAAGAAAACAGACCAAAGCTTCAAGTAAGAATAAGTTGATTGCTGGTCAAGCAAAATTAACTCAGTTTTTTCGACTGTAGGTTTTTGTTTTGACATACATGCTACATTGACAGTTGTAAAATTTTGCAGAAAAAGGGTGAATTCATGAATTTCTTACTTTCCTACTCATATATTTGAAAGTAGCTTGTGTATAATACTAGAGAATTTATTACAAGTCTGGATTATGCTGAAGTCTTTTATTTTATAATAGCAATACATTGTTAGTAATTACAGCATGTTCTTTTTTGCTAATGAATTATGTATCCCTCTACAATGCGATGGGAAATTATTTTTGGATGCGTATGTATAGCCACATGGAAACACAGTAACTTCAAATTACATTAAATTCAGAATAAAATGTTTAATCTTCAAAGACAGTGGTGCAGATCAGTAGTTTTCATGCTTGCCAACAAGGTCGATAGACTCTTCCCAGCATACACCTGAGGACTACAGCAGAAAAAAAAATCTGAAGGTTTAAATGATCAAAGAACTAGAATTCTTATGGCTTCTGGAAATATAAATTTAACAAGTGCTCCCTCCCCTGTGCACCGAAGCACAACAGACATGGACTTTCTAAATGAACCTTTAGCAAATTGCTATATTGACATTGCACTATACTTTACCAGAATGAAATTACTTTTTGTGTAAAAATAAAATATATTTACTGTCAAAATCTCTTCTTCCTATAGGGAATTTAGCTGAATTTTCTTCATCTGTAGTCTCTCTTTCCTGTATTGACTCAATATTTCGAATTTCAGTGTCAGCTGGAAAAGCCATGGCTCCCTTCAGTGCGAGATAAGGCAGTTGTTTTCTACCTAAGTCGATTGGCCTGACATGATTTAAGAAATCATATCT
Organism: Margarornis squamiger; assembly: GCA_035222235.1. Taxonomy (NCBI): domain Eukaryota; kingdom Metazoa; phylum Chordata; class Aves; order Passeriformes; family Furnariidae; genus Margarornis; species Margarornis squamiger. Next base: position 63,292,705 of record JAWWTY010000037.1, read on the forward strand.
GGAACCTGTGTCCTGTTTTGGGGGAAAACAAGAGTAGTGGTTTATCTTTATTTAAAGTCAATTGTGCTCACATTTTATACTTCGCAGTGCAACTCTTTTATGTTTCACAATCATTTGTTAAAAGTAATGACCTTCATACATCGTCGGCCGAAATGATTTGGTGGTAAAGAAATAGTGAGCCTCATGTTTTGTGAAGTTAAAAACCTGTTGCTGCATATAGAGACATGCTGTATCAAACATATAGGCTTTGGCTACATGTAGTTCTGAAAAAACCAGATTCATTCAACTGTCCAAGTTACGCATTTAAAATCTTGGTGCTAGATCCTTACAGTTGAAAATTTTTCTTGACTATAGTATGTTACATTGATATTTTTGTATATTTACCAGGTTATTGCTTTAAATTACTGTACCGGTTTTCTAAAGGGGTATAAATAAATTTCCATGTTATATTGAAGCCAAAGAGTAAAATTGAACTCACCAAAAACTTCATGTTTCCATCATTCTTGTCATTGAAAACAATGCTGTCTTCAGTTTTGTAATGCTTCAGCAAAGGTATAGCTCCTCTGTTCATAATTTTGTCTCCATTGCGAAGAGTTTTTCCAAGATTTAATGTGGTTAGCAACATATCTTCATCTTCTACCTCTTGCAGAGGTTTTGAAACTGAGAGCAGAAAACCTTGAGAAAAAAGAGAGAGAATGAGAATTAACATGTATGATGAGGTACACATTCTTAGTTACTTAACACTTGCATAGAAGTTCGGCAGTTCTCAAATTTTAGGAAAGCTTTTCCACTTGTAAACTAATACATTCTCCATTTGTGCCCACTTTATATATTGTACAGGTTGAATGGAAACTACTTCAATGGCTGATGAGTTCACCCTTTTAAAATGACTCTCATTAAGGAGTAACCTTTTCTATAATCCCTCTAATCCTCTCTGTTGTTTAGAATTAAACCATTTCTTAATCATGGATAATTTGTTTCTTTGTATGTTTTCAGAACAGCACAGATTAGTTCCTTTGGATGGATCAGTGTAACAAAGGTCACAGAAAAAATTATGTCCATTTGTGTTGTTTATAGAGCCTTACCTCCAGTTAAGGCAATATAAGAAAAGGAACTAATCTACTTAAGTAAGGAAGACAGTTGTAAAGGTGTGATCTATCATCGCTTTTGATCAAAACTTGGTTCCCTAAAGAGCTGAAAATCTTGAAATTTAATGATAGCATAGACTGCTACTGTGTTAGAGCTGAAATCATTAGTTTGTGTTTTGGTGTCCATTATATCAGGTTGCATTATTCAGAGTTAATATCTAGAAATAGTTATTAATATCTAAATAACTGGATTTATCTGCATTTTTGTACTGAAAGATCTTTCTCATCGACAAATATAAAATAGCCAAATACTTGATTACTTGCCAAGAATGTAGAAAGAAAAGTAAACTTCGATTTTTCATTTAAAAAGTCTTTGTAATTTATCTATTGCCCTGTGGAAGGAAGTGTAGAAGTTTCCACATACCATTGGTGAGATTTGTTTTTGTTGCTGGGTTTTTAAAATCTTATCTGGAAAGCAAATGTGGCCAGCTGAAATTTAGTTAATCTTCTAATGTCAGTGATACTAACCACCTATTCAGTGGCTGTGTGCCTCTTGGCTAGTAATTCGTATTTGTTTTATCTTTTAGCTTAGTGTAGGGAACCAAACATCCTGCTATTCAAGGCAAACCACTAGGAAACTGAGTGCTGGTCACCGGTAACTTCCTGGAAAAGTGCCTACCTTGCCAAAGTGACTTCTTGATAGGAACATTTATGGGAAAATATGTCCTGCTATACTAAGCAGATTTTGACTAAGAAACATTTTTGCTATACCCAATTTTCTCCAAGTGAAGAAAGTACATTTAATCCTTTCCGGGCAGAACATCTCTCACAGATAGAATTGTTGCTTCTCATTCTTTTCTTTTCTCTGTTGTAGAGCCTGTAATTGCTTCTGGATAATTGAAATGTTGGGGGTTTTTAATTTGACTAAATTTTTTTTTCTTTAACTGCCTGGCAATTGCCTTCTGGCAGACGAGACAGATTTGAGAGTATATTGTTTTATACTTCTCATCCAGTTTCTTTTTCTAATTTGTATTTTTCCCTCAGGTTAAATATTTGCATAGTTTTGTTCAATTAATAAAGCAAAAAACCATGTATGCTCTGTTACAGGTAGTTTTCATTTAGCTCAGCCTAGGCAGAAGAGAAGTGCTTTGAAGCTGTGGTGGCAGGAGTTGGGGAACAAGCTGTCAACCCAGTAATTGTGTATGTGAAATGAGCACCTGATTATCTGCAACTATTGCACCCACAGATACGCAGCATCTGTCACATGTTGCTCACTTTCAAATGCTTCTCTCATTTAAAACAAAGCACAGTTACACTAAGTACAACTGACCTGCATCATTTGGAAAGCCCATCTATAGTGTCTATCTAGTTGTCTGCTATGAGACATAAGCTCATGCCTGTGAAAGAATATAAGATCAGGGTGGACTTGTGGTATTCCCCCAGTATCCTTCACCGCTTCTTGAATTGGTTGTTAAGGTTTTGTTGGAGATCTAAGGTGGTTCTAGTGGTAATTAGTAGAACCTTCTAATTTGAGTGCTAAGGAATCAATAGCATATGTCTATAAATTCAATGACTTATCTAAACTGCTCTGAACAGGCAGAAAACTTTTATACACCTGCAGATTTGCAGTGTGTGTGGTGGGCTCTTCATAATGCCTTTGGGAATCCTAGCACTCAGATATCTACATTTTTTCCTTTTCATCCTGCAACTTTCAATTTTAGTAAATGTAAAATGTAAAATGTTTTAATATATCAGCTTCTATAGTTTATCATTTTTTTATGATTTTTTAAAAAAATTTTAAACAGTAAATACTAACCCAGTACTGCTTTCAGAACAATAACAGTTATTTTGAGAAACTCTTCTTGCTTTTGCATTGCATCTAGTTACAACAAAACACAAACTCTTGACATCCAAAAACTCATGTGTGAATAAATCAAACCTGCATAATAACATGCCTGGAATTTCTCTCACACTCAATTTGATTTCTTCTAGGAATGGGTTATGAAACAATTGTAATAGTTTCATTTGGTCTTGCGACTACTGTAACTGCCAAATACACATGCTTGAACCTAATGCCTAGTATTGATTGAACAATAAATAAACCAAGTATATATTGTATAAAGTCATTTTTTCTCCCTATTATCAGAATTGGAAAAACTTTGTATTTGAAGAGAGACTATTTAAGCAACCTTAGTAAGTAATTTGAGTAATTCTTAAAATAGCATGAAAATACTTGGTCAATGTTAATTTTCCCAGTACCATACTATTTCTGATTTTAAAAGGTGTTTTGGGTTTTTTTTAATCCATTTTATTTTTAGTTTGGATCTTGTGCATCTTATACAAACAGCTGTATTTTAGTCCTTTCAGAATGCAGTTAGAAGATATTAGACATTTGAACCAAATGCCACACATACTGAAACTTTGGAGGACTGATTTAAAACCAAACTCAAGGAAATGCAGTCTTTCTTACCCCTACAAAATGTAGAAATGTGGAGTGATGTGCATGATGTGTATTTCCAGGCTACTTAAAACATCTGCGTATTTTTTAATAATAACATAGCATCCTTGTACCTTGATAAATAATTGAATATATTATATTTTTGTATTAGAATGAAGATATTTGTGGCATTTATTAAGAGATCTATTTTAGCAGTAGTTATCAGTATATATTGTGCATTGTGTCAGAGACCTAAGTGAAACTATTTTAATTTCTCATGTGTAGATTTTATTCTTTTCTGATCCTTTTTTTTTTTGTGATATTGGACAGAGTAAAAAGAATAGAATGGTGGCATAAATTGATTTGTGTATTTTTATTAGCACTGATACAAATGGTGGTAAAAAGATTCCAGAAAGTATTTATATGCTTGAGAGTATTCCTTCTTAAGCACTGAAGAGGAATCCTGGCTCTTCCGTACTGGTTTTGGACTAGCCAGTTGTTTTGCTTCATACTAGAATGTAAATGGAATCTAGCAAGCACATTTGTCAAGAATCTGGCTACAGCCACTCAGTAGGAAGTAATGAGCTTATGAGTATCTGAAATCCTAAACCCTTCCTAGGTATTAGCTGTATCACTTATATTTTCTCATAATTTGCTCATTTTGGTCCAGAACCTGGAAGTTTCTGAAGAAGGTGGACACTTGCTTTCTGTGACCCCATGACATAGACTGTCCATCTAAATACCTAGATTTTCTAGTTCCAAACCAATCCAACAAGCAGGTGTTAGAGTGGAGATTCTCTCTTCAATAATGGAAAGAACTTATCAACAGTTCACGGGACATGTCAGAAGTAAATAGCACACTTTATTATTGACTGTAGGAAATTAAGACTCTTGCCTTTTACCATTTTGTTGTTCCTTCCTGAACTGGTAGTCACCTAGAATCAGCCAGTTGATTTAGCATGAAGTAGGCACAGTGCTGCTTATAACAGGACACCTCTGGACTTGTGCAGGGACACAGCTCTAAATATTTAGAGAACTTAAAAGTTTTCTTCTGTATATGTGCCAGGAGAATGCAAAAAGAGCTTGAAATATTCTGTTTTCATGTAAAATTTGCATTTCTGAGAGATGTCCCTAGTACACAAAATTATTGTGGATCAGCCACTGTCAGTTATTCTGAAACCAACCAACACCAGGAACTTCCTTATAAGAATAATAATAATAAAGACTGGGAGCTTTTTCTTTGCAAGCAGATGAGAGGATTTCAGCCAAGAAAAAATACAGGAAAAAGCCGGAGGTACATCTGCAATTTGAGTACAGGATATCTGGGATAGAATATGAAACTGGCTATCGTGTGCAAGTCTCCTAAAATTCCTGTGATTTCTACTCTTCTTTGATAGTGCTGAGGTGAGTAATTTGTTTTGCATAACTAACACTAAAGCAGGGGAATTTCTTTAGAAGTTCTGTCTCTTGAAAGTTCTTGACCAATGCTCCGGGAACCATTAGTGTATTAAGCCCTCTAAAGGGCAGCGAATACTATTGCTGATACGCAATAATCGTTAGACTGACCGTGACTTGCATTTGAGAGGAGCAACAGTTCTTCTCTTTGCTATTATATGAGGGAAATTTGGGTAAGGTAAAAGAATGTCTTTACCAATATTGGCACTGGTCCTACCCATAAATTCTACTGGAGCTGTACTTGTGTTCCACTCAGGTCAGTACAGGTTCTCTTAAAGAGCTGAATCCTCTATTTGCACGATGAGAGTTGGCATGCTGCCCTTGTGGGGCTATAGGAAGAATAAAAATAACTCTACCACAATTTCTTTTTCACAAAGCAACTCTACAGTAAATTGGCACTAAAAATTGAAATAATTTTCTGGGTTTACCTGAATTTTTTTTAACTGTTGCTAGTTTTTATTTAGTTCTTTTCTTTTTTTTTACATTTCATTCTCTTTTAAAAAGAATTGCATTTTCATCTGAATTGCTTCTACTAATATTTTTTTCTTATGAAAGAGTATAAGCCTCAGTTACTAAGAATCTTGTTTCTTGTGAAACAACAATACTGCATTATGAGTCTGTGAAATATTTTTACACTACTTTGGATGTGAGGTACATTTTTGAGTTATGCTCTTTTGTAAGCAATTCTTTAAATAAACACAAAGTCAGAGGTGTTTACATACAGAAATGCTCTAGTATTCTTTCCATGTGATAAGCGGAGTCACATGCCTAAGGTGTGGTTCTGGGTTTCTCCTGCATTCTGGCACAAGGAATCAGTAATTCTGTGTTGTGAAGTGAAATTCAAAAGGACATTCAAACCTACAAAGGACCCACCAGGTATTCTCTTTGGTTTGCCATCCTACTCCTTGACACTGGCTAGTTTGCTGTTTACTCCACCAGGGGTTGGAACCAAATGATCTTTAAGGTCCTTTCCAACCCAAACCATCCTGTGATGCTACTCCTCCCATCCATATGGTATTAGTACTGTGGTGTACAGAATGTTACAGTATTTGTGTTCCCTTAAATATTGCAATGCTTGTGATTGTTATTCAAGGTCTAGGAGTGACGTTATGATTTAGTGACTATCATATCCTTGCAACGTATTTTCTTTACTATTATGTATGCCAGCAATCTAACCAAAATATACCTGCTTCTGTTATACCAATTACAGTCAGGTCTTTTTCATCCCAAGCATGTGAACTTTGTGTACGATTGAAACAACTGTCTCATAGACTCTGAGGAAGAGTAATTGCAGTCAGTTAATCCTACAGTTTGTACTCTGTATTACCTTTGCAGGCAAGACTGTGCCACCACTGATACTCAAAAGTACAGCCAGATACTTAGGAAAGTTTTCAAGCGTTACTGTACAGAATGGCAGTCACACTGGGGGTTCTAGTGGAAGCTGTCCAGGAGAAATCAACTAAGTTCTGGACCAATTAATTACGTACCTCTATGCCAGTGTGCCTTGTAATTCCCATAACTGAGGGCCTGTTGGAGTCAGCCAAATTACTCTGGCAGATGTCGGCTTCTTTAGTGTTGACAGTCCAGATGGGTGGATTGTTGTTATCCACTGCTTTTTGCAAGCTTTGAGCAAGTCTATAAACACTGGCTCCAGGATTGTTAACTGTGGCAGCAATCCACTGGATAGATGAGCATCAAGGTTTTCAAAGGTCAATCCCACAAGGTAAAGAATTACACAAAACTTTAATTAAAAAAAATAAAATTAATTAAATCAAACCCAGCCTGCTTTTAAATTAGCTTATTCTAGCTATGAACTAATGCTGTTTTAATCAGGGATGTCTGTTACGGAAAATAGCATTGCTGTCAGTGAAATAGCAATCATTATTTGCATTGACATAGAATCATGAAAGGTTCACCTTATCCAGAGTTTTGTATTTTATAAGACTCAGTAATTTCCAAGCAAAAAATTAAAACAGCTGGCCTAGTATATCCCTATGTTTAGCACTTGTTTTGCATACCTTGTATTTCGAATATTAAGGGTCATTTTCCCAAAGGCAATCAACAACAGCCATGTTCTTCGATAAATGTACTGCTGCAATGACTTTTGCCAGACCTTATGACTTCAACTCAGTCATTCATTTAGATGCCAACTTTTACTGAGAAGTCTTATTTGCAGCTGAAATTACTCTGTCTCTCAGTTTTGGGGGATTCCTAGTTGTATGCACATTGATTCACATTCAAAGAATAATTACTTGTTGACAGTATGTCTGATTCTCTGAGATGTTATCGGCATGCATCCCATATCATACTCTATTTTCATTTTTGCCGGCACTGCCTGCTATGGGCATGGAATTGTAAGTGAATGAGCAAAGTAAGCAAGGGTTCCTGCCCCTAATGCTAATGGGTATGAGGCAGCTGAGTACACGTGATATTTCTATATGAGGTCTTAAAAAAATTAAGTGGAAGTACTACATATATGGTAGGAATACAGCCAACATGCATTGCAGCTTCAGCTGGAAGACTCGTTGCTACTTTGCAGGGATAGTGCTTCTCTCTGGATATATAGTGATTTGCCAGTGTTGTTCTACTTAACATCCGAACATTCCTTTCCATCTAGTGAACTCTTTACTGTATCCCACTACAAACCAGCTACCCCTTCAAAATAATGGGACTATTGGGGGGAAAAAAAATCCCCACTGCTCTCTTAATTAGTATTATGTTGGAATGGTGCAATCTTGAAATCTCATCTATACTTTTGACAAATACTTTTCTTGACCAAACTGTGAGACAAAGATTGCATTTACCCATTGCTTACCCATGCCTAATTAAAAATATGTGGAAATTTGAGCTACTAGTAATTTCACAGATTTCATGCGTAAATATTGCTGTTTATTGAAATTTTAGCCTTTAGCTATTTTTCTGAACTGCTCAGGTTGGATTCAGTTGAACTCATTTACAATTTCTAAGGTATTACTAATATGCAGTCATGATCAAATTTTGTGACCACTACCTGTTGGCTCAGAGTTGCCATCTATAATTGCAAACATTAATTTTAAATAAGCATGCTAGGCAATTTCTGGCAAGGAAAAATCAGATCTTAGGATTCAATTTTATCATAAAATCTATAAATTTGTTCCTGCTGGAAGGACAGCACAGGTCACAAGCATTCCAGGAGACATCTGGAGTGCACTGATGTTGAGTTCTTGACACAGGATGACTGAAGAGCTAATGAGGCAAAACACTCTAATGGATCTGGTACCAATAATTAGGAGCTGGATGTGAAGATTATCATGGCTTTGGCTGAAGTGACCATAAAGTGATGGTGTTCAGGACCCCAAGGGAAAGGAATGGGGCAAATAAGATCACAAGTTTGAATTTCAGAAGAATAAACTTTGCTCTGTTTAGAGTTCTGCTTGGGACAAACCCATGTGATAGTCCTGGAGAGAAGAGGAATCCAGGATTGCTGGGTCACCTCCTCTAAACTCAGCATTTGTCCATCTGAAAGCCAAGGGAAGCTGATGGGAGGCCTGCACTGACCAATAAGAAGCTCGTAAGAAAGCTCAATCATAATCCTATAGGATATGGAAGTAGGGAGTTGGGAGATGAGAGAAATGCTGCCTGAGTGTGTGTGTGAACTGGTTTAGGAAAAAAAAAGACTAGATGGAATTCAAGCTGGTGAGAGGTGTGAAGGGCAAAAATGAGTTCCAGAGCTTCACTGGCAGAAAAAAAAAGAAAGAATTGGGAAAATGTGTCTGCTGCTGACGAGGGCATGGTGCTGGGCACCAAAGGACATAGCAAAGTTTCGAATACTCAATGCAGGCTTTGCCTCAGTCTCTGTTGGTTGGATTTCCCTTCAAGGATCCCCCATTCCGGAGTCCAGAGGGAGCATCTGGAGTAGTAAAGATTTTTCTGTAGAGGAGGATCAAGTCAGGGGCCCTTTAAACAAGCTGGACATATGTGACAGGGGTGTCTCTGCTTTGAGCAATGTGTTGGACGAGAAGATAATGAGGTCCAGTCCAACCTCAACTGATTTAAAATTCTGAATTCACTTTGATATCGCAGCGCAGTATGTTCGCTAAATTTAGATTTTCCTAAACATCAGTGTGCTAAACATGAGTGTAACTTTTTTTTATTTCTATCTCCTGCTTCCATAGATCTATATTTAATCTGCACTGTCTACGCGATTTATTAGTTCATCTAGAAAAGAATCTAATATTCAACAAAAATGCTTTCTTCAGAATGTAAAAGTGAGTGGAAGCAAGTTTAATAACAACATGATCTGTAAGTGACCCGAGTGAACTGGTTTTCTTTCTGATCTTCTGTAATGAAAATTACTCTTGTTTATTTACTTAATGAATAAGTGTCTGAGATTAACATTTAGGATAATTATTTTTAACCTGAAGTGATGAACTTGCAATATCACTGCTCTCTGCATTGAATCATTTTAATAATTAACAGCTTTTCTCAGCATCTATATTTGTGAGTTCTACCTCGTAGACATTTATAATGATGTCTATATTAAAATGTAATTACGTTAATGTATGTTATGTCAATATATTTAATAAAGCCATAGAACATTCCAGAAAATGTAACACAAGACTTTTGACTATGGAAACATATTTATTAGTGGGAAATGATAAAGAGCCAGCTATGTAGCCAAATATTCATGGTGGAAAGTGGTGAAGAGTTTTTTTTTTTCCCCCATATTTAATGGATGTTCAACAAATTCATGTATTACATTCCATGGGCTTGCTAAGCAAGAATAGAAACAGAAGTTGAAGAAAATGCAGAGAATTAACTCATGTAGTATAGTTCTATGCTTTTTGTCAGTTTTGTGCAAAGAATTTCACCTACTTGACTTCTGAATCTGACTTTATTTCTGATTTATGCATAATGTGTAATATTTAAACTGAATAGATGTATTATCAAAATCATGGAGTAATGTATTAAGAACTGTGTGGCAAGGTATGAAAATGTCCAGGTTAGGTGCCAAGCTGTTTCATTTGCCGCCTCCTTACACACGTAAGCTGAAAAAAGAAAAAAAAGAAAAAGATGTTTCTTGTTACCATTATTATGATATTTTGATAGTAAACTGCTGCTTAAGCGCAATTACGTATTAGTCCTTTTTTGGAACTCTCCCTGCAGCAGTATTTCTGATTACATAATCTCTTGAGTATTTTTGTAGATGAAGTCATAGATAATCTAAAAAACCAGCAGTGTTTTGATGTTAGAAAAATGTGTCAATTGCAATCATCTAGATTTTTTCCTGTTGTAGAATTTTCTTTCATAAACAGGCAAACATTTCTAGAATGGTAAGGAAATTGTTTATCATCAGCATACTAAAATGGGTGCAAAAGCTAAACAGTTATATGTGACATTGATTATATTGAATAACATCATCCCTGCAGTATTTTCCACATGATGATTGTGCAAAATCATGCTTCCGATGACTTAATTGCAGTTCTTTACATAATTTTTCATTAGAAATAGTCAAGCTCTCCATTTTGCTAGGTATTTTCATTAACTTTACATATTTTTGTGAGAGCTGTAGTGCTTAATGAAAAATTGGTTTTAATTATCAAAAGAAGCTGAACAACATTTCCTTCCCATTTTAAGCACTTACTTGTTTCTTCTGGTAATGGTTTAGAGATTAAGCTTGTCAAATCAGTAAGCATTTTATCAACCAAAAGAGATCACTGAAGTGAAACATATAATTAGACTTAGACATATACCAGTTTTAGGAAATGGCAGAACTTGACCATCAGATACTGAACTAGTGAAAATGTGGTGAAATAGTAGGGTTTATTAATATAAAAATTAATTGTTAATTATAGTTTAAAATGCACATATAAGAAATTTATGTGGATGATGTATTCCATTGTTTATTTTAAAAAGTAAGATAAATGTTGAACTAAGACTGCAAATGAAAATGCAATCTTTTGTAACCTATGCTTATGTGCCGAGATTTACAATAATTTGCAGACATAGTGAGTCTCTGTCATATGGAAATTTCATGTGTAGAAAGCAGAGGTGTTGGGGTCTCACAAATGTCAAATCCTTATGTAAGTAGGGTTGTTGAATGCATTCAGTAGGTACCATCTGCTATAGAACAATTGATTTAAAGATTAAAAGGTCTGAGTGCAACTTTCTTGCATTCCTTGGTCAAAAGCAGATAGAATATTTAATTAGTATTAGTCCAAAAGGTCTCGTAGTTAGAAAACAAATATAACTACAAAATACTTCTGGTACTTACCGACAATAGTTTTTCATTAAAATAAAACTATCTGTGTACAAGGACACATATTAAAAAAAGATAGTAAATTTAGCTTTGTTTCAGTAATCTGGGACTGAAAAATGGGTCTCATTTTTGCATTGGCCTGACACTTCTACCTTAGCCAGACAATGGAATGTTTGATCTTGAATGTTAACATGTCAAAAGCTTGAAAAAAATGTTGGCATATGACTGCATAGAACTCAGGCTAAAGTCAGAGTATTTAGTGGGAAATTGACATGGGTAAATGTAACTGTTTCTCTGTCATGGTGTTTGATACTCATAACCACAGTTACTAGTATTTCTTATTAGCTGACGGGAATACCCAAATGCTAGTCATGTTAACGTTGACAAACAGTGTCAAAAGGCGGATAATACATTCAAAGGTCACTAAAGAATTTTGTAATATTGCATCCCATTTGAGTGTCTGGCAATACTGGATCTTGGGGACAGCTGGCTACTTTTATAAAAGAAGAGTAAGGTATCAGATATGTATGTTAGTATTAATTGCAACTGTGAGCACTCTAGTTTGTAGGAAACAATATGTTCACTGCTCTAGGCAGAAGAACTTATGTCCTTGAAGACTTCAACAAGGGAAGCCTAAAAGATCACTTCTGCCAGCTGGTGCTGATGGAAAGCATTGAGTCAGTAACTTGGAAGGTTGGTTTATGATTTAGAGATGTTTGTAGGTCTTGCTGATGAGGAACGGTTATACTGTGAACTAAACATAGCTTTTTTCCATTCAAGCTGATCATAAACTATGCCCTATTTGGAGAATAGTATTTATATGTTTTTCTTGTGTAAAAGTGGTGCCTTTCATTACTGCTAATTTTTTGTGTTCATCAGTGGCTCTAAGTCCTTTCTTAATGTGACCCCTGCACGCTGAGCAAACAGAAGCTCTCTCTACCAACTGATAGTACTTTGCTACTTGCCTGTCTAATATCATTTTTGCAGCTGCAAAGAACTGCTATGGTTCCTCTTTTCTTCACCTTCACAAAAATATTCTCCTTCATTTTTCTGTAATCTTTTCTTATATACAGCTTGGTTTTAATTTGTATGTTCTTTCCTATGATTCCTGGTTAGCATGTAAATTAAAATCAAGAATGCTTACTAGCTCCAGTGTCAATGGAATGTATCTTGTTTAATGATATTCTGTTTGCAGGACCTAGGGAAGAAATGTACTTTTTGAATTGACATTGAGTTGAAAATGCAAGATAACTCTGGAAGTTCGTGGAAGGTGTCCTTGAGCTTTTGGGAATAGGTGAGATATCAGTTCTTTGACAGATCAGTCTCAGTTTAATCAGAGGTTCATACAGACACCTATGGTAAATTATGCACTTTCTGTTCTTTCATGTTTTCCAGTTAGGAAGGAGATTTAATTGACAAATCAATTTTAATGCCTAAGATAAAAGAAAAGTAAATGCAGAAATATAATTTTTCTCTGTTTTGCCATATAAAGCTTGTGTCAGCATGAAGTATGTTATATGTAGTTTTTCATATGGTGTTTGATAATCACAAAACTAATGAGAGATCATCCCACTTCAGTCTGTGCAGACCCTGTATTTGGATAATGAACTGTCCAAATGGCTACACTAAGAGCAAGAAACTGAACTGCACAGCAGTTTCCTAAAAATCGTGTTTTAGCATGACTGACTGCGCATTCACCCATTGGAAAATGTATTCTGTTAACAGAAGAAATACCTGCATGGATGATTAGGTTCATGTACATATTTGAGAGCGTGACTGGAGCCCAGTATTTGATTTTTTTTAATATAAGCAAAAATCTTTGGAGTGAAGAGAATAAAAGCTATATTTTGAAATGGTAACAACCAGAGCTCTAATCTTCATCTGCCGTAGGTGGGTATACAAGAGATAATATATTTGATTTTACATATGTTTTTCTGGCCAAAAACATACAAAAGTATGTTTGCAGATATTATGAAACATTCATTCACTTCTACAGCTTAAGTTTTCTTTATTATCTTTTCTTTGTTGGTTTAATACGCTCCACTTTTCTGTATAATTTATTCCAAGAGTTGGGATGCTCTCTCCAATACAGCATCCTTGCATTTTTTATGAGAAGCACTGTAGGTTTATGGATTTCTGATAACTTCTGGCAGGGGCTTGTGTGTGTGTTTTGTTTGTTTATTTGTTTTTGTTTGTTTGCTTGGTTGTTTGGTTTGGGGGTTTTTTGTGTGTGTAATAGAGCTTGTAAAATTATCTAAATAATTTCTGTACCTGCTCTAGCAATTTGCCATTATTCTAGCATATTTCAAATTCACTTTCAAAAATCTTAAAATATGAATTAGATTGTTTTACCTATAGGCTAGTGAAGAAACATGGGGGGTTATAATTGCCTGTCTATACTCTCTTTGTTTTTAAGTTGCAAGGAATAGAGGTTACAAATATTAAGATAATTTTAAAATTTAAATTGAAATAGGTTAAAAAGGGATTTGGGGAGATAATTTTGAAAAAAAAAAAAGTGTTAACAAATTATAGAACATGTTTTATTCTTTATTAATTCATTTGTTTGCCACATAATGTATTTGTAGTAATTGAAAATACTCTGAGTTTGGAGCATTAGGTCATCTGAAATAAGCAGGCAATGAGTAATTCAGTGGTGGGAGTTTAAACTATGAATGGCAAAGTTTAAAAGAGGAGCTGGAGTTGTAGTTAGCTAATAAGAGAATCTTTGAGCTGAATCTTGTAACTTCATACTTTTACTCTTCACTTCCCTGATGTGCATCGTTGTTTGGATGAGGTAAATAAGAAAACTAGATTTTGTGTAATTTATTCATGGGATTCATTTGGCACTTTAAGAAGTGAAGTGTGTTGTTTAAGCACTAAATAGAAGAGTCAAAATAAGGTCTGTATGAAGCAATCACAGATACACAATTATCATGTTTTAACAAGAACACTTGCTATGGTGTGACCTTTCATGTAAAATACATATATACACAGCCATAAAAATACTTTTTGGTAAGAATTTATGCTGTTCAAGTGTATTTGTGCTAAGTGCTTCTGAGAGTGAGAAACTACTTGTAGCAGGAATACTGTTTCTGAAAGGGGTGACAAAGAACTGCTGCAAATGAGATGGTAAATAATCACATTTGCTTCATCCTATTTAGAGAATAAAAACTAAAGTGAATTTATATCAACAAAGCATTTAACCCCATTTCTAAGCTGTTCGGGTCAATAGTGTAACTAGTGATTAACTCTTGTAACTCCTGCATTTTGCATCAGTGGTGCTGTGTTAACACTCCATGTTACAACGATTACACTGTTCTATTGCCATTAAAGTCCCTAAAAATGTTTTATTGTCATTGTATATCTTTCATCAACTGCTGTTGTACAGCTGGAGCAGGTAGTATTCTTCAGTAGGATGGAAAGCAACTTTGTAACAACTCTTTCCCTGTTTCATTTGATATTTTAATGTGTAATCAGGCAAATTTAGTACAATGATGGTGAATATTAGTTCTTGTCACTGGCATTTAATTTTGTCCTTCAAAGTAAAAACTATATTAGTTTAATATTATTCTACACTTAGTTGAAAAAGTATTGTTTAGCAGAAAGCTGGGGAACAAGCTGTCTGACATGAAACATCCTGTTCAGTTCTTAGGTTTATATCTGTCTGGCTCCAGGAACTGATAGGAAGTAAGTGGATTTACACTACATATTTCACATCTACCTCACTAGACCTAGGTAATTTTTTCACCTGTAGATTATTCACTGAGAAATATACTTGTGGTTTAGCACTGTATCTGAATAGAAATTGAATTTATTACCTAACCTTGTCTGATCTGCAAAGAGGAGGGAAAAGGCACAAAATTAGCACGGTGCTATTCTCCCTCTACCATGACCCAATGGTCAGGCAATTTGTATGTTGTTTGCTTTTGTTGGAACATAATTACATTTCACTGGGTTAAAATAGTACAGCTGATCACAGCTCCTGTTCTACCTGTCTGCAGAAGGTTTCATCCATTTCTTCTTCCTTGCCAGGTAGCTTAGGGCACACATCTAATATAATATCACCCACACTGGTCTGCTCTTCAGTGCTTATTGATAGACTCTTGGTTGTCTCCATGCACTAAGGACAACTCCACTGCCTCATCCTCCTGGCTCGTCCTTCCCAAAGAGCCTGTTTCCATCCATTTCAATGCTACAGATATATTGTTCATCATACTATGTCTCCATGATTATAGTGCTGCAACTGCACAGAGACCTCTTACTTCCCTATGTTTATTCCCCATTCAACAGGCATTAGTGTACAGGCTGATTTCCCAGAGAGAGTTTGACGTTTTTTTCCATAGTGTTGCTTTCCAAGGGCTTCCTTTCTTGCATAAAAATACTTGAGGTGATCCTGTTTAAGCTATTTTGTGGTCACTTTCATTCACACCACTCCAGGCCCTTTGTTTGCCAGCTGGGTCCCTCAGTCCCTCATACACTGGTAACTCTCCCTCCCTTGTCAAAATCTAAGAGCCTGAATCTCTTCTGAAAATGGGTCTTCATTTTCTGGATTGCTCAGGTGTTTTTGAAAGTTTTACTGAAGAGAAGTTACATGCTCACTTGTAAGAATCATTCATGTCACATTTATTGAATTCATGTGTGTATTTAGAAGACTGGGGAGAGTGAAATTTAGCATCCAAAATAATTATCTTTCTGTGATGATTGTTTGTAAACAGCCACAGTAGGTCATACACAGCCTAGGTGATAGAACTCCACTTACTGATTTATATGCCAGACACATCTGTAAATAACCCTGAGTAAGCACCTTAAATATCACCTATGTCCTTGTTTGAAGATTTAAATTAAAGGAGAAACCCCACTCTGAAAGTATGCTCCTTAATTATAATTTATTTAGCTTCTGATCATTGGTTGCAACCTGTTGGCTAACTACTCTGAAGAAAAAACCCCTAGTATTAAACCCTTTCTCTTCCTATACTTGAAAAAAACTACATCACCTATTAATAATCATTAGACTAGATCAGTTGTGTTTCTATAGTTCAGTGTCTAATGAAGAATCTTGATTTAACTGCATAAGTTACAAAGTTTATTGTCATAATACAGCCTGCAAAACAGCAATTGAGCATCCATTGCTGTAAGCAGTGAAATGTAAGTTTCAAAACCTTGTACTAAATATACAGTGAAATTATGAACTGCAAGAAATCTTGTTCATTGTATAATTCATTGCCATCCTGTTATTTTGAGGTAATAGCAAGCATACACTTAATATACCTGAGACTTTGAACCTCAAAATTGAAATACTACTTTTTGCTGCTGCTCACAATAAGGTGAATATTATAAAACAGTAGATTCATAAAAATAATAGAAATATATTTAAAAAGGGAGATCACTTTTTGGTGTTCTACTGATGCCTATTCAAATACATAAAAGGTATGTTAACTCTGTGAAGTAGTGTACCATATGTTAGAATGCCAGTTTTCCAAATATTACATCATAGCTATTCAGTATGACAATAGCCTTAGGGATGAAATAAAGCCTGGAGTGCCATTAGTTGAAACTTATGTGGAAAGATGTTTACGGTACTACAGGAAATAGTGCATTGAATTGCACTTGTTTCCTAGGTTTATATTGGGCTAAAAAGTCACTAGCAATTTGCATTTTGAGAGCATTGTTGGTACAATATGGTGGTGTGAGTCACCAGATGCTTAGTGGCAGAAAGAATTGCAGCCTGAAGGGAAAAATAATGATAGTTTGCCCAGAGTACTGCATCTCATTTAGTGTATTATACCCATTGCCTTTTTGTGTCTTGTTTTTCAAAATAGGAATTTAGTGCTGGTAAAAGGTACTGACTTGGAGTTTTGAGACTTTTTCTCTGTCCTTGAACAGACACAGCCCAGGCAGCAGCAATTTGTAGCTGTGAGCAGAATTGTGATCTTCCCTTCACGATTCAGCGACATGCCTTGAACATGCCTTTAGATCAGAGATGCTGAGCTTGCAGGCTTCATGTTGACATTGTCATGTGTTCCCACTGTTGACAGAACACAGTGGTGCCTTTGCTACTGTGTCACTTTTCCATTTTCTCTAGCTCTAATGGACAAAATAGACTGGCGTGATGATGATGGCAATATGAGCAGGTGATTAAAAACAGTCCTCAGTTAGCCCATAGTTTCTTTAAGAGGAAAAATAACACTTTAAGGAGACTGGGCATATCTCCATTTTTGACCTTCTGTTTGTTTTTTAGGCAGCCTTAACTGGAAACATAAGTGCAACCTCCAATGCTTTCTGATATACACAGGTCTTTCCCTAGAATTCACTATGTTTCTAGTCTTCTATGGAAGAATATTTGAAAGGAAGAAAGCAAGCATTAATTTGGAAGTGAAGAAGTGGAGGTGACTCTGATTTCATTTATGGAGAGCAAAAAAAAAAAATTAATTTAGGGTCCATCCCATGGACGTATATTTTCTGTTAATTGAGTAAGTTACAAAATTTCAGCCAAATACAAATAAAAGGAATTATTTTGGCAAAGTAGTAAACTTTAATTATCATACACTAAAATTGACACAACAGTTTCAAGTAGTATGATTTTTATCTAGATGGGAAGTGTTCAGCATAACTACATGTGAACCTGTAGCAAGTCCAGGATCTTGAATATAGATGAAGTTACACCTAGAGTTTTGTTTACTGACAGCTATTACATATGAATATATTTCTTATTCACATCTTGTGAAAAACTGAGAGGATATCCCCCAAGCCAATTTTAACCTTTCAGTTGTTTCTACTCCAGACTTTCTGAACTCTTATTCTACCCAGTGTTCATGGTTAGTTCTTTTTTCCTGGAGACTTCTTGTGTTTGCAGTCATATAGAGCATGAAAAAGAAGGGATAGTATCAGCTTTTTTAGCACAGGCTCACCAGACTGCACAGTAATAGGAAACCCTCGGCTGCTGGGAAGCCTCATCTACCAAAACTAGCACTGGTGAAGCCCATCACTGACTTTGTAGATTCAATGATATTAACATTATTGAAAGCTATGCATTTTTTGATGTTTTTGTTTTCTATAATCATGAAATGTACTAATATCGTATTTTACAGTAAGTCTTGACTTAATGCTTCATGTGTAATTTTTACAAGCACAGACACTTGAATAAGCATTTAATGGAGGGGAAATGTTCACTGGATAGCTTTATTTATATTTTTTCTTTTTTTCCTTCTGGAAAATGCCCATGGGTGGAAGACACACAGAAACTTCTAACACTGAGAAGTGGAATAGTAACAATACCTCCAATTTAAAAACTGGTCTTAAATTTGTTTGAGGAAAAATGGTACAATGCTGGGAAGGCATGTAACCTCTAATAGCTAGAACTTGTAAAATTTAAACTGAACGGTTTGGGACAAAATACAGTACTTATTTTACTTTGTATTTTACTTCATATTTTAACAATAATATCATGATGACTCATCAACTACACAGGAAAAAAACCCCAAAGAACAAAACTAATCTGTGGAAACTTTCCATTTATATTTATAGTTCAGACTGTAGCCCTACTTTCTGTGAGAGCATTAAGAGACTCTCATTCTTCCACTCATTATTATTACATAAAATTTGCAGAAAGTTACTGTCTTTGGCATCTCTATGCCTTACCAAATTTCTTGAAACATGCAACCAGTTCAAAGTTGTTAGAAAAAGATAAATGTATCGCTAAATTATCATGATCATGGAAGATCATATGGGTTGGAACTCTGTGATCATTAAAGTCCCTTCCAGCCCAAACCATTCTATGATATCTATGACTTATTTCTCTGTGAAGGCAATAAAAAATATTTTAACGAGGAAAACAATCTGAATTTCGTGCTTATTATGTTACTGATTCTTTTGTGTATCCTTCTGCAAAAAAATGTTAGAAGAGTTTAGATTTTTTAAAAATGCAATTCAAGATGTTAAAATGCACTTTTGCAAAGCAGGATTTTTTTCCTTACACGTAAGTAACACCACAGAAAGGAACTTTTTTTTTTCTTTCAAGGCAAGTTGTAGTACAGCATGAGGCATGGAACAAGCTTGTTCCTCACCACAAGTATTTCCACTGTTTCTCTGACAGAGAACTCCTAAGACCAGCAGATACAGCTGCCTAAAGGAGACAAGTAGATAACCCCATATATTTGTGCAAGGTCCTAACACCTCACAGAACTGTGCTTAGCATAAACACTTAAAACACTTCTAAGAATTTATACTATTCTAACATCTCTTACAACATACCTATGTGCTGGCTTATTTTAAAAATGTTTTTTAATTTCTTAAAACAGCAAATTCAAGCAAGATTGTAACCTGACCCCAAAAATCCAACCTGTACTGAATGAGCCTGAATCAGTGTACACTGGGTAGGCCAGAGTTGCTTAAAGTTGAATTTAGACTGTATCAAAACTGGGTTCCAAATCTTGTTTAAAAGTGCTCTAGTATAGTTCAAAAATATCTCTTTGGAACTTGCTTAAACTCACAAGACTTGGAAGCATAAATAATTACAACAATTGAAGTTACTGTGACTTTATTTTTACAAAAAAAGATACTTCTCTGTAGCTACTTGCTGCTGCTAAGTACTAGTGAATCTGGATGACGGTCAAAAATCTAGAAAGTTACTAGAAGTCTAAGAAGGAAAGAACATACTGAAACTACAGCTGAGTTTTTCAGGTTAATAGCTGCCTAAATGGAAAATCCTCATCACTTCTTTTTGGTAAGTTCTATGTAATACTTGTGACTGTGAGACTACTTGGTCTGGGTGATGAAACTAATTTTATTCATGGACTCTTTTGCTTTTTATCATTTAAGTTTGCTTTTTTTTTTTTTGATAGCATTTTGATAGCAGCAAAAATGAGCATTTTATTTCTTTACTTTGGTAATTAAAAGTAATAGAGGTTTGATTTGGGCTTTTTGTGGGGTTTTTTGTTTTTTATTTTTTGTTTGGTTTTTTGTTTGTTTGGTTTGGTTTTTTAAAAAAATCTTAACTTCTTCCTATGTAACACCAAAGAGCTAGTCAGAAGAGCATTTTCACTGTGTCTGACTCTTTTGTTATTAGTAAAATAGTATGTTTGTCTTCTTGGAGTATCTTGTGGATTTCAGTGTGATGCAGAAACACTGAAAAAGGTTATAAGGGAAGGTCACAGAATTGCCATCTATAGCAATCTCTTAGGTCAGTCACGACTATACCCATTGGTCTTTTAAATTTGCATGTCTTTGCTTTAATGAAGTAAACATCTAATCCCAAGATTGTCTTGGATTTTGAATTATTTTGTGCCAGAGAAGTTTCTGTCTCTTTTCTGGATGAATGCATAGTTAGGACAATTCATTAATAAATAATATATTTAGCCATATTCTGTGCCAAAAAGGATTAAAGTAACTCTAGTTAGAACATGGATCCAACTACTAGATTTAGTTTCTTGCATTATTTAATAATTCTGACTCATATGTCCTCCTTTTTTAACTTTTTGAATACAGTCATTAGAGGTCTAACTCTCTTGTCTGCCCACAATAACATTTAGTAAGTAAATTTCCTGAAATTTGAAGAATCAATTAAAGCAGTAAACAATTACAGACATGGTAAGAATCAAATATATATAATTATATATATATACACACACACACATAAGAGAGAACTTTTGTTATTGAAATCTTGACTTTTTTGAAAATGTAGTAAGGAACTTGTGGTTGGAGGTATTATTTTAAAGCATTTTAAAATCAACTATCAAGAAGGAAAAACTATGACAGTTTTTCTTCTAGAGTTACTGGGTAGAACTTTGTCAGGGTCCTGGGTAGTTCTTTATTTCTGCTGAGCATCACCTAGCTTCTACTGCATTGTCTGCTTTTGGAGGGTAGCATGGGGACTTGGGCCCCCAGGCAGAGGGCAGGATCTGCAGTCATAATAAATTGAAGAAAGAATCCCATGAAAATGCTAATTAAATAATGGAAAGCAGGTAACAGCTTTAAAAATCTGGGTCCATTTTTTTAATCAGCTATTTTACTTTTAGAATTTAGGAAGCAGCCCATCTGTGAACAACAAAATCGACCTTGTACTTTGGAAACCTTCAGCTGGTGGGTATACGTAGCTGCCAAGGTGGAATTTTCCTGAGTGAAGCAAAATTATTTAAGGTCACCAAAGTTTTATTGCATCTCCTCTACTGTCAGCAAATGGAGAAAAAGAAAGTCAGGGAAAGAGGAACATAAGGTCAAGTGAGCCCTATTAAAAAGTATCTAGTGCAGTATGATGGCCAAGTACAGTACTTAAAACTAAGAGGTAGAAGGAAGTTGTAGGACCTTAAATCAAGACTCAGCTTCTGCCTGCCTCTGTCGACATCTCTATAAAGTCTGGCAGCACCTTTGGCCTTAGTGATAGCGAAAATATATCTGCAGACCCTCCAAAACTGATCTTATTTTGGGAGGCTCATATAATACCACCTATCCAAAACCAGGCACAGACAGCACAGACAGGTGATATTTCTTCTCAGAGATAGATAGTACAGTTGTTGGTTCTCCTTTTACCCCAAAGGGTCTCTGACAGCTTTACCTGTTGTCAGTGAATAAAGTGTTAACAGATTGAAACTGCCCAGCTGTGACATAATTCAGTCACAGTAAAGTCGAAGAGTTCTTGAAGAGTTCTTGATTTGCCATTCAACTACTACAGGAACTGCATCTTGGACTTTAATAAGCTTTCAAGACTATCTGTCAGGTTTGTCAGTAATCTCAAACACACTTTTTTGACAGAAAATGTTACTCTTTCCTTCTTATCTGGTTGATTCCCCTTAAAAAGGTTAGATGTTAAATATATGTTCAGAAATTCCAATTGTGGCTTTTGCCAGAGTTCTAGGAGCCTAGGTGATAGGTAGATAAATTCTTTACATGCCCTTTGGTGGCATCATTTTGTTCTTGGTGATCTTTGTCTTCAGCATTCACTTATTCCCACTTTTTGCCCTCCCTTTTTGTTATTAAATGTATTTCTCTGTAGTTTAATCAGTGGTCCTGTTCAAACAGAGATGATCCAAACTTTGTAATGCTCTCTCACCAAGGAATGTGAATTTCTCTGCTATAAAACTATTTATCTACCCAGTAATTTTTATTTGTATGAAATATCAAATCTATGTTTGGAAAAAAGTTCATCTTTCCCAGTTTATGAGTTAAATATTTTTTCAGAGAACTGTCACAGCAGCAGTGGTAATAACTGTCTGCACATTTACCTTCATTGTACAAATGTGGTAAATTTTAGAAGATTCCACAAAGGAGTTTATTTCAGTATAACTGAAATAATGTTTTTTAAAAGATGCTAAATGTTACAATCAATGTCAGTATTTCCAAATGTGTACAATTTTTCAATGAGATTCAATTGATTATTTCTCCTAAGAAGACTACCATCCTCTATTTCCTTCAAGAGTTTAGTATGACTTAATTCTGCACCATGTTGAATTATATTTCTAGTCTAGGCCAACACTGTGTAAGAACACTTTTCTTTTTCTCTAGTCAAAAAATGAGATCTTGATGAATTAATTCTTGATTGATATTTTTTTTTTCTTTTTGGTGTTGATATTTTCTATGCAGCAGAAAATCTCCAGTTTTCAATCAAATATACTTGTGTGTTTTAAGCAGAATTGATACTTCTTTTAGAACAAAGGAAATTAGCTTTACTTAAAAGATTTGTAGCTGTCAGTGTAAATTATTCTCTAGCTGAAGAAGTTAAGGAAAATAAATTAACCTTAGTAAATTAACTTAAATTTAAGAAATCTGTACTTGGATGTTGTCTGATTGCAATTCTTATTTCCTACTAGCTAACTGAAAGCTTTATGCAATTCCCACTAACACAGGAGTCTCAGCTCATATTGTTTGGCTCTTAGCTGGATTTCTTCTAATTTCTTTTCAATTTTAGTCAGAAACCCTGTTGACATTTTAAGAGATTTGCAATCTGTAGCAGTCATATTATACAGAACAAGAGGAAGAGTCTGTGCTTGGTCTTCTGTTTAACAGGAAGGCTGTCTTCAACAGAAGTGCTCCACTGCTATTGCTTTTGCAACATATCATTACAATCAGTATCATTTGTTCCATGCTTTTTCAGCATCTGTGAAGCAGCAGCTGGTTACTGCTTTCTTCATCATCAAAGTGCTTTCAAGGACATTGGACTAGAAACTTCTAGGAGAATTTTATTAATTTGCAAACACAGGAATATGAGTATTTGAATGTTGGTTTTGAATGTAGGTCAAGTAAGATGTTAAAAAATATTGGGGAAGGCTCTTCCACCATGGGAATGTGTGTGTTGGCCAAATATGAAAAGTGCCCTTGAAAGCAATGGAATATTCGTCTTATAATTTTGATGGCTCTCCATTATTATGATAGTTTTAATTTTCTTCTTTATGATTTCATTTTATTTTGCTAGGGATACCAGAAATATAATTAGTTCCTTTGAATCTTCATGATGACGTAAAATGTCTGCATTTCTTAACACTTCACTCCTGAGATTTACACAGGTCTAACGCAAATAAACATTATTGAAAGAGACATCCTGACACATTCTAGTAACCTGTAATTCTTCTGCAACATTGAACACCTACAAATTGCACTTAATTGGTAGCCACCGGTCTACATTTAACTTATATGAAGTTTGGCAATAAACCCAAAAAGATTTGAACATTTCCATTTAGAAGGCATCATACTATTGGCTTGTGGGATTCCATTTTTTTGGCAAAGCTATCAAGATATATATCATTTCTGTCTTAGCTAATCGACAACATTTTAATGATAATTCAGCATAAACTTGGGGAAGTTCAGGTACAGAATGGTCAGCACTCAAATGCTTTAAAGCTGTAAGAAATGGCAGTACAAGCCCTGTGGGACAGAAGAACATTAGTTTGTCTCAGTGCTCTGTCATATTCTTCACTTAATTAAGGCCAACCCATTGTAGATGGTGTTAACAATAGCTAAAGTTGGGTACCATCAGGTATACAGTCCTAAAGTGCTTGGAACATCCTTTAAGATGACATGAGTGTGCTCCTTGTTAGACCTTGTTAGAAATTCAAATTAATTCTTTCAAAGTTTTTTACAATGGTTGAGACTGATCATTTTGGAAGGAGGCACAGCAAACTTTGCTGTTCGGATTTGTCCACCTACCAGCTTATTGCTAAAGTATCCACAATTCCATTGCACTTCCTTTGGTATGTATCAATTCAAGTAATTAATTAGCTACTATTATTTTTCCCGGAGAACCTCATTTGTTTTATTCTGTTGTTACAAAATCATAGAATCACTGAGGTGGGAAGGGAACATCCTCCCTGCTCAAAGCAGGGTCAGCTACAGAACATGGTTCACATCCTTGTGTATGTGGGTTTGAACATTTCCAGAGGTGAAAACTTCACAGTTTCTCTGGGCAACCCATTATGGTGTCCTACTCTGTCACATTAAAAAAGGGTTTTGGTTACATGTAAGTGCAATTTCCATTGCTTATGGTCCATTTCTTCTTTAACTTTCACTGGTTACTATTGGAAATACTCTGGCTCTGTCTTCTATAGTGCCTTCTGTCTGATTTTTATACATATTCATAAAATCTGTCCTGAACTTTTCTTGTGCCTAATTGGTCCGAGGTCTCACTCCCTCTCCTCATGTGTCAAAAATTGGAAATCACTTTGGTAAGTGAGGAAACCATATTTTCTATGTTTTAGTACAATTCTAAAGTTTATCTCGACCCTTTTATTGATGTATTTTTGTTATTCCTAATAGCTTCATTATATGCTGAACCTAACAACATCACATTCTTTCCCTCTCCCCACCTATCAAAATATCTTCTATTACCCCTGCATAGCTCTATAGTGTGTAAAGTGAAAGGATGTGTATGATCATAAAATATTTCTCATTACAGTTTGAAAAATTAAATTACAATGAGTGTCTGCAGTTGTATTACACTTAAGGTGCAATGATTGAAACTAATACTGTGGAATACTAAAGTGCATTTGTTTAAAAGGTATTTTGATTTCTGCCACTAGGAGGTATGTGTCCTTTCACATAATCAGCAGTAGAAAAACCTTGTCTTGGTTCACCCTGTTCATAGAATCATTGCTCCTTGGTTTGATAGTTTGTCCTTCACTCCCTCAAAATGGCCTTAAAGCGTTTTCATCCCTCTGCCTTTTCCTGCATTTCTGCATTACTTTAGAAAATAATAATAATCTCCAATCTAACCTTTCTAAACTGCAAAACCACTTACAGAAGCTATCTATGTTTTCCCTTAACTTCTCTTTTCAGTAACACCTATCATCTTCCTAACCAGACTTCCTTATTCAAAATTTCTTTCCCTTGAATTAATTTGTAACTTCTAAGGATAAATATTCTCCCCTTCCAAGTTTACGTTAGTGTCTAATCTCCTCTATGCACTATCCTTCAACAGATAAAGTTCAGTGGCAGACAAGAAATGGGATTTCAAGAGAAACAGGTCAGGCAAAAGACTTTAATGGGGCTTGCATACGGTAACAAGTACTAAATGCTAAGATTTTTTACTCTAATTCAGATTCTTACTTGAAGGCTTCTCACTCTGGTCAAGAATCTTAGAATTTCATTCTGCAGAAACATGTAAAAAGCTTGCAGTCTCTCTTGCAAATCTTTGCACCCACAAATGAAAAAAAAGTCAATAGTAGAAGACCTTTTGTTTTTTTTCCATTTGTGTATGACTTAAAAGAATCATTATTTGATACAAATTGCAGGATATAAAAACAAGTATCAAGGTACATTTCTCTGAAAGAAATCAAGGTAATCATCAAGTACTCAGGGTTAGGGATACCCCGTCTCACTTTTTTTCACATTCATGTTAAAATGAAGATACATGAGCTCCATTTAGATGTTTAGAAGAAATTCTTCACTGTGAGGGTGGTGAGGCACTGGAACAGCTTGCCCAGAGAAGCTGGGGATGTCCCACACCTGGAAGTGTTCAAGGTCAGGTTGGATAGGGTCCTGATCAACCTGGTCTAATGGAAGGTGTCCCTGTCCATTTGCAGTGGGGCTGGAACTAGATCATCCTTTCCAACCTTTCTGTGGTTAGCTATGGAAATGGAAGGGTTTTTTATTGGTTTGTCTCATGTGCTGTTCTTCATATTAACTTTTAGGTAATATTTTCATTTATCAAATACAGCTTCATTTAGAAACCCACTGAAGATAATGGTTAAGATCCTAAAATCCTTTTTCCCCCTCTTCCTTTTCCCATTGCCTATGTGTTTATGAGCTTTGTTATTGTGGGGAACGTTATATTATCCATATAGCATTTTTCAGTAACTGCACAATACTGCATCAGTCATACCAAGCTGAAGTCTATGATTTATAATCAATAAATTTCTTGACTATAGTGGAAGTTTTGCTCAATTTAAGACCTGCAGCATTTGGTCTGTAGTTTTGCCTGTGCTAGAAGAACTTGATCATGTTTTCATGAAATAAACCTAGTATTCTTTTCTATTGGTTTTTCCTTTCCAGGATCTCGTTTCCTCTAAGATATCTGGCATGTAAAATTGGCTGACAGGAATGTTGCCTGGTGCATGAGCCTTGGAATGTTAGCACTCTAAAACTCAGTGCCATATCATGAGTGTGTTTTTCATAATGTTGGGACGGATAAGTTTCCAGTTTATTCTTGTGCACAGACTCAGGATTTTTCTTTTAACAGTGCCTTCACCAGTTGTTATATGTCAGAACTAAACCTGTAGCTGGTACAGAGAGCCACTATGTGTGCAATTAACCAGTCTCTAAACAAGGCATCAAAGCTAAAAGGCTTGATTTTGTCTCTGAATTGAATGCCATGAATACATTCACAGTGATTGTAGACGATTTTTCCTCAACTTGTGTTTTTACTTATCTGTGACAAGGTTGATGGACTGTAAAAATATTTGCTTTGCAGAATAGTCGTGCTCTATGTTGCTCTAGTAAAACAAATAAAACCAAACAGCAGTCAACCTGAAATCATTCTTTGGTTCCACTAATATGAGAGGTTTCCATTGATCATACTGTATTTTGGATGGGGCTTTCAGACAGGCTGAAATATTTTTAGTTTCCTAATATAAGGAATATGTAATTGAAGTATTCTGAGCTGCTGTCATCTACTGCACATAGCATATATGAGTGATATTATTCCATCAGCCAGACTTGCATCACATTTGAGCTGTCATACATTTAGCTATACTGCAGTCAGAGGGCTGCAGCTTCTCACAAAACCTTCTAGAGGTTCTGTGTCTGTCATATTAGATAGTCAGGTGAGTGCCAAATTCACTGAAGCTCACTGAACTCAATACACTGAGGCTAAAATTGCTGCAACAAGTTAGAAAAGTAAAGCTATGGAACAAACAGGTGGTGTGAGGTAGAGGCAGGGCTGAAAGCAATCAAGCAAAAAAGGATTTATTAATATCAAGGAGGAGAGAAGTTTCCTCAGAGACAGCCTGGTCAGTCATCCCTGGTATATTTTCCCTCTGCATCAGTTTCTCAGGCTCTTTTCTCCTTGGTATCACTGCTTTTCTTTCTTGCTCATAGCAGGCTGATGCTTTCTCATTTGTAGGTTCCCACTCTATTGGCATATTTGATTTTCCTTTCCTGTATGGTTTTCCTTAATTCTATATTATGCAAAAATTTCCACTTTTGACTGCTTTACATCTGTGGACTTCCAAGGGGAGAAATCAGATTTTTTTTTTCCTAATCAACAACAAATATAACAGGGAAGTAT
Organism: Margarornis squamiger; assembly: GCA_035222235.1. NCBI lineage: Eukaryota > Metazoa > Chordata > Aves > Passeriformes > Furnariidae > Margarornis > Margarornis squamiger. The sequence continues at coordinate 63,320,631 of JAWWTY010000037.1, forward strand.
ATCCTATCAGCTGTTAATATCTTCATGCTGCCACTGTAATAAGTGTGTTTAAATTTCTAGTATTTCCATTGCTATGGAGGTAGGGAACTTGATTTCTGTGTTATTGAAAGATAGAAAGTCATCAAATTATGCATTTTTTTAAAAAGTCTTATTTTAGAGAGCCGAACATTTTGCATGCCGAGCATAGCCCTGAATCTCTGCTGAGAATTTGCTCCAGAGACAGAACCTAAAATAATATAGCCACAGAAAGGATACTGCATGAATCTGAAATCTCTGCCTGCTTTGTATTTCAGCTACTGGTTTTGCACAAAGGAAATAGTTTCTTGTTTGTCAAATGTAAAATAAGGCTTACTATATTACAAATGCCTACAGTTTAGAGGAATATTTTTTAAAAATTTGAAGGTGGGTTATTTATAATTTCCAGTAAATTACATAGTTTTTCAGAATGTTGTGTGCATAATGGATCTCAAAATTTACAGTAAAAGCGGATTTGAACACCTTCGATGCAGAATTAAAAAGAATGTGCAGAATATGGATTTTGAACTCAAGTATGCATATCTGCAGAATTCTGCTAAATGTTTGATATTTCTTCTGTGCTGTATAATTCATTAAAATCACTTTCATGTCAGGCAGTGCAGTTAATGGAATGCAACCATCTTTTAATGTGTTTTATTTACTCTGCCATCTCTTTCCAAGACTAAAAGTACCCCAAGCTTTTCATGTTTTCTTGTATGTCATGTTTCCTAGGCTAGTGGTCATTTTTGCATCCCTTTGGTACTTCCCATTCAACAGCATCTATGCACTTCAATGCAAAAACCGAGTACAGCATTCCACTGGAAGCCTTAAGGCTTCTGAAATTGCTGTGTTTTCTTTCCATCTTCTGCTGCTCCTCCTCCCCCTGATTTCAAAGATGCATTTTACTATGAATTAGCTCCATTGGAAATTAAGTAAATAGTTAAGGAAATTGAGTTAAAGATGAAGATTATTTCTTGCATAATTAGGTTTGTGTGCGAAATGTAAAAACCTTTTTTTTGCCTTCACTGTGATCTTCTAATATTAGGATGTGAGAAATTCAGCAGACAGGGGTTGTACTTTTGAATCTATAGTATGTTGTTGCATGACTGAAAGGTGTTCTAAGTTGCTATACAAACAGGCTTATCAAAATTTCTCAGTGTTTTCTTTTGTGCTAATAGAGAGGTGAAGCCTTAATATCTTAAAAACTCATCCTATATATGGCAGGATAAATTTATGACACTTTCAGAGAGCATTTTGCTCCACTGCTTAAGAGTAAGGCCTGAAAACTAACATTTTCAATAGTTACAAGTAGTTGTGATGAATGAGTGCGAATCCACAGTGGAGAAAGATAGAAAATTTCTTGGAAATTCCTCTTACTTTTTTTCTCTAGTGAACCAAGCAGATGCTAAGCTAAAGTTGGAAGTCAAGTTAGCAGAAGTGACATGTAATAAAGAAATCAGAAATCACTTGTTCAGTTTCATGATATCTAAAATTCTAGAGAGATAGGTGTTCATTTGTTTATATGGATGACCAAATTTAGTACTTTAACCCTAAAGTTGTAACTGGGTCAGCTGGCATTCTTTTTCTAGTTTCTGCTGTGGATTAACTCCTCTGTATGCCCTAAAACAACAAAATGAGAATGTTGAAACAAATGTTTTCACCTCAAAATGCCACTTTGCCAATACATAAACTAAACACTTAATCTTTTATGTCAAAACATTTTTATCAAGGACAAGTTTAAATTCTTGAAATGCTCCATAGTATACTTTCCAAATATAAGTTAGAGGTAGCCATGTGAAAACCTGGACTTATGATGTCTTATTTATGATTTAGATAACCTTCAGATCTTGAATTAAAGTGAGATGAATGGCTTTAAACTGAAATAGAGTAGGTTTAGACAAGATATTAGGGAGAAATTCTTTACTGTGAGGGTGGTGAGGCACTGGAACAGGCTGCTCACAGAAGCTGTGAATACCCTCTGGAAGTGTCCAAGGCCAGGCTGAACGGCACTTTGAGCGAGTTGGTCTCGTGAAAGGTATCCCTGCCTACAGCAAAAAAGTTGGGACTAGATCATCTTTAAGATTCTTTCCGACTCAAACCATTTTATGATTTTATGAATGTTTCTTTTCAATCAATAATGAGATGCTTACATGCTTTTACTGCTTTTTTCTTAATGCAGTATCTAAACAGAGATATAATTACCAAGCCTTTAAAATAAAAAAAATCTTAGTCCTCTTCTGAGCATAGAGCATGGCAAATAATTGGTATGTGAATTTAGTGTATTGACTTTTCCATACTCAAAAACTGCCCTAATCTCTTTTGATTAAGCATAAAAAACTCTGTGAATGCCATTAGTATTATTAATGAATATTCAAATTTTCATTTGTCTCCTTTAGGTTTTGATAAGCCGTTTTTAAATTGCATGTTAGTCTTTCCTCTTATATGAACAGTTTTATTCTCTAGAGACTCAAGGAATTGTATTCACAGTGATATTTTATTTAAGTATTCCCTTTTCCAATTGAAGTTGAAAACTTTAATCACCTAATGAATTAGAGCATACTGTTACAGCTTGTTTGTCTGAAGACCTTGTGTCCCTCATAAATATTACAAGACTCTCAAATCTTACTGGCCAGACAGTGGTTAGAAGAGGGGTCTCAGTTAGAAGTGATTCTAAATGTGTTGGTTGTTTATCTTCTTGAACTAGCTCATTTTTCTTTTTTGTCTGTTTTGAAGTTTGTGCCCTTTTGACAAAGAATAATGCCTGTCATGCAGCCCTACTGACAAAGCAAGGGTTGAAAAATATGTAGCCATTGATGATTTCTTCTAATTCAGTATCACATGATTTAAGTTCTTGGTTTTTTTCCAAAGATTTCTCAAGAGATTCTTAGGGAGAGAGACAAAATCTCTTCACATCTCTTTTGGCAGCAGAATTTCTGTCTATGTTTTTTTCAGGAGACCAATGAGACCATGTTTTGATGGAAGAAAAATAAAAATAAACCTGTTATGGGTACATATACAGTTCAGATTGTAATTGAAACTGGTACATGGTAAGTGTTTACAGTGTGTGTATCTGTTTTGGTTTACAGGCCTGTTCAGAAGTCCATGAGGTCCAGTCTGAGGACTGTACTATACAGTGTTTTCAGTAAGATTTCTAGGCTGATGTCCACCTTGCTGTCTTTTGCCTCCTCCATCTGCAGTCTGGTAGATTCTGAAGTCTGCGAATTAAATTTTGGGATGCTCTGCTACAAGTAGGATAAACATATATATATATATAAACATATATATATATATATATACCTCTTATGTTTATATAACACTATCTTCAAATGAATGTAATAGCTTAATTTTTCTTCAAAGATACTCTGGAAAGTCTGGGTTGACTTTACTTATGTATTTTAGCACCTAGGTCAATTTTTTCAACAAATACAAAATTTGAAACAGTGATTAGGAATTATTAAAAGGCAAACTGAAAGACACAGGCAAGAAATTTAAATGTATGAAGCAACATTGTCTCATGACATAAAGATATGTAATCTCTTTGCAACTGGGTAAGATCATAAAAATTTCAAGGGCCTTAGAGCACTTCCTCTTGGCTTCAGTACCTTTCTCATCAGGTCTATCCTATACTTGATGCTCTGTCTCCCAAATCTAGAATATTAGAATGGCTGTAGCAAAATACTTGATTTTAACAGCAAATATAAATCAAGAGCTGGAATTCTTGAGTGCTGCTCTTGGTTCATTATGGTTAGCTGTATGTTTTTTCACAAGTTAGCTAGAATTTGGTCTTGCCCTTTTGCCTGATGCAAAATGAAGATAATTCTGCTTCATTTTCTTCTGAAAAACACTGTGAGATATTCCAGAAGTAGAAAAATTTATTCATTCATGATCTTAAAACATAATTATCTATACTAGTTACTGTCAGCTTTTTTGTTATGTTCAAATTATATAGCACAGCACCTTGGTAATGTGTTCAGATTTCAGTAATCTGCAGTAGCACGTGACACATTTCTAAACTGAGAGTTTTAGAGGGGCCTTCATCATCGAGGGTTATATATTTACTGTTATGCTTCGGCTTTTACACTTCTGGTCTTTCGGTTTTCTGAAATTTTTTAGATTAAATTTTGGCACATTAGTTTTCCTGAGTAGTATCTGAACAGTCTGAAATTGGGCAAGTAATAGACATTTCTGTGTAAGGGGGCAGGCTGTGTCGGAAATAATCCACTGTATTATTATAATTTATTGAGAACTGCTTTTAGCCAAATATTGAACAAAATTTTTTAGAATGGAAGAGACATTCCAAATAAAAATTACCTTTCTTTGTTCCATTGTTTACATTGCTAAATTCATAACCCCTTTAAAACTGTGTATTGCACATTAAGTCAGCTTTTTATGCAGCTGGAAAATCTCTCATCTGCACAAGCATGCACTGGATACATGCTTCTAGTGATTCTCAATGTTTCTGGGGCTTGAGAGACTTTAAGAAATGAATGTAACACTGTGGTGTCATAGTTTAAATCCTGATTTTTTTTAATCAAGGTGCCAGGGAAAATTTACCTGTATCTGGCAATAGTGTGCTGAGTGCTACTGGGAAGTTATTCTGTCCAATCCATAACAAAATGAAAACATTGCCATTAATTTCCCACATTTAGGGATGTGAGAGTCATAATGAAGGAGACTTTGTAATAGTCTTTGGAAATTATGAGCTTTACGCAAATAAATCGCTGTGTTTATCTGCTGCCAGGAATCTTGAAGAAATAGTAAGCACTGCAATGAGCAAGACAAAGGTTCTTCCTTTTGGGCTACAGTTACTCTCACAGAAGGCAGACAGCATGGCAAATGCTTTCTGAGATATGCTCTGGATCTATAATTACTAGAACATGACGGATGGGGAAAGAATGTTTAGCAGGGATATTTCTTGTGCAAGAAAACTTGTTCACTCAGACCACAACAGTTGGAAAAGAAGCAGAGAGAAAAAGAAAGTGGTTATGGTATTGATGAATGCTCAAGATAAGGCCAGCAAGGATAGTTTTAGAACACGGTATGTAATAAATGACATTTTCTGTAGCACTAGTTTGTCAAGATATTAGAAAATTGCTTTTAGATGGAAATCCAATCTCACATTTACAGTGTATTCTTATCTTGCAGTCTACAGCTACCTCACAAGGGGAAGTGGAGGAGCAGACATTGATCTCTGCTGACCTGTGACAAAACCGGAGGGAACGGCATGAAGTTGACTGGGGAGGTCTAGGTTGGATATCAGGAAAAGGTTGTTTACCCAGGGGGTGGTTGGCCACTGGAACAGGCTCCCCAGGGAAGTGGTCACAGCACCAGGTCTGCCAGAGTTTAAGAAGCGTTTGAACAGTGCTCTCAGGCACAGGGTGTGACTCTTGGGACTGTCCTGTGTAGGGATGGGAGTTGGACATTGATGACCCTTGTGTGTCACTTCCAACTCAGAATATTGTGTGATTCTGTATTTCATTAGCTTAATGCAATTATATAGATACTTTCTAGGAAGTTAACTTCAACAAATGGTGGTGGCAGCTCCTACTTAAAGGTGTTACCTGAAAAGTAAAAATCCTGCTGCATAAAGAAAACCAAAGGGTGTAAGGATATTAAAAATCTGTGTGTTACTAGGAGTCAATGAATAACTTCACTCTATGACAATCCTCCTTCAAAAATCAAAGAAAGCATATGTGCATTTGGATTTTGCTTGCTTTTTTTTTTTCTTTTTGCACTGGACAAAGGGATTAAAAAAAGTAAAGGAATGGAGAAGAGAGTATATATAACAAAAGTAACTAGCAGAATGAAATCAAATCAAGGAATTTGTACTCTGACAGGGGAGAGAATCTGAGCTATATGAAATATAGGAAGTCTGAAGTTTATAATTTGTTATTTATCTGAGAAGCATATAGTAATTTTAAATCCTAAAATTAAATAAAGTTTAAATGTACAGACTATTACATACCGTGGAAGGATGCCAGTGAAGAAAAAGAAAATGAAAAGAATAGAGAGAAACTAAAAAAGAATAAACTCATTGCATAACTTTCTGATGAAGCAGCAAAAGATAATGAGCTAATAAAGAAAAAATATAATAGTATATCTAAGTTAATAGAATTAAATTACATGGGAAAATACTTCTGGACATAGAATTTTTATAATTGCAACAATATCACTTTTATTATTGAGAAACATTTGAAATGGGCCTATTTGTGATATGTATTTATGTACTGATTCAAACACCTTACTGAGTCTTGTCCAAAGACTTGGATGGCATTTCTGTACTGGTAGTTCTGTTACTGCACTGGTGCTTAGAACAGATAAGTTTAAAGAAACAGTCTGTTTCCTTGTTAAAATTAAATGGAAATGCAGAAAGACTAAAAGAAAAATCACACAAACGAGATTTTCTTTATTTGGTACCCTGGAAAGTTCCAGTCTGTCTCAGAACAGAGCATTTAGGAAGAGGGCTGGCTTTATGCTCAAAATTACAATAGTATTCAGAGCCAGACTTGCTGGCCATGGGCATTCTACAGGATACAAAAATGCAAGCTGTAAACTGATATAAGGGAAAACCCTGGGTAACCTAGTCGGTGGTTACCTAGAAGGGCAGTAGAAGCGTCCACATTTGAACGTGAGATCTAAGTTTGTAAGATGCTGGCGGAATTCCTTGACTTGGAGGGTGATAGGGTTAGCGGGCTGCAAGTCCAGCTGTTAAGTCGTCTTGATTTTAAGATTAGAGACAGTATAGACAGTGCGATAGGAAGACCAAAAAGTGAGGTTAAGTGTAGGGAGACATGTTTTAATATTAACTGGTGAAATTGTTCTGGCTGGCACAGCAGAGGATCTGTAGTATTTGAAAGAATACTGAAAGATGGGTAAAAAATTATAAACAGAAGAAGAACAGCAGGAAATGTGTTTGAGAGTGAGTTATATTTGCAGAAAAGGCTACTTGAAATGTTTTGCCTTAAATCAATTGCATATTTATTGATTACTAAAACAGCAACTTAATGTGCTTAAAGCAGTACAGGATTGTGTCCAGCATGTTAAATTACCAAGGAATTTACTGACTGATTTGGCTCTAAGAGTTCTGTGTACAAAAAATATTTGAAGCTGGGAAGTACCAACAATGATAACAATATCCAGATGAAGATCTGCAGGAAAGGCAATAATATGAAGTATTTTTGAAAAGCAAGGATTTAAAGAATGTGAAATGAAAAAAAAACTCTGCCTTGCACAGTATGAATACTGATTCTGGTAGGGATTCTCCAAACAGGTAATTTTAATAAAATCCATATGAATACAGACACAGGTAAGAGACTGATTCTCTGTAATGTGAACTGGAATAAAAATGATGGATGTAACAGAAACATAAATTATTTGAAAGAATGAAGAAAAACTTATATCTGAAGTACCAAAGCCTAGACCAAAACTGAACAAAAATTTGACGTCTTCTCTGTGGTCTGTTAATGGTGGAAATAACTGATTTTCCCTGCTCCATCTGCTTTTGAACCTAAAAGATGTTCAAGTGATTTTGGTTGTCCAGTGTGTTGTGTGCCCAGAGCTGTACCGCGAGAGGCTGAGGGCGTGCTTCGTGGTGTAGGAGTGGGAAGCCCAAAAGTGCTGGCATTGTACCTCCTCTCTTCCCTCCCTCCCCTAATTTTAAGCTATTTGCAGTATGTGTAGAACCAGTGAGACATCTGGTTTGATTCCATGTTCAGCCTGATGGCATTCAAACCTTGATCTCTCACTTTTTGACAGCATACCCATATCAGGAGACTGACCAGCTTTCTTTGTTGCAAGGACTGGGAAGGCATTTGCTGCTTTTCCTATGGTATTGGATCGCTATCTAGCAAGAATAGGTGATATATGGAACAGAAGGAAAAAGAAAACAAAAAGACTGAAAACATTACTTAGTAGAGAGAGCACATGCTGAGAAATGAGTCCTGGAGAGCTTGGAGTCTGATCCAAAGACAGTGCATTTTAATTGAAATGGTTGTTTTATTAAATTTTAAGTCCAAGCACTCCCCAAACAAACAAAACCAGCCCAGTGGTAATCTGGAAATCTTGCTTTAATCTTTGTTTTATCTCAGTTTGACTAACACTTTTCTTCCTGTTCTGTTCAATTTCTTCTCAGTGTTTTGGTTGTCAAAATACAGAGATGACAAATGACTTCTTTGCAGAAAGCCAGCAGAAAATCTGTGTACTGCTGATGCATCACACAACATGTGAGAATTGTTATGAATGTTAATAGCTCTGTCACCCTCTCAGTTGGTAAAACATACTTCTCAGAGGTGACTCCTTTTAGCGGAGATGAAACATTGGCTAGAAATCAACAGTAATCTACTTTAATAAGAATGTACTAGAGATATTATGAGTAAAAATATAAGATTTTCTGCTAAAATTAAGGCAATAATGTGTGAATAAGGGTATTTTTAACCAAGTGTAAAGCAGTATGAAAATACAGGACAAAACCACACACAGCTGAATGAAGTTGTCCATGTAAAAAAAAAAAAAAAATCAGTGTAGTTCCCCACACACCGTGTAAATTTTGTGCTAATAAAATAAGAACATCTTCGGTAACGTAATTAACTGCTAATGCTGATAGTCTTAATTTTTACCAAGCTTCCACAAGCCTTCTGGCCTTCAGGTAGCAATGGATTTCTGGACTGATTTTTCTCTTTAGCTGTGATCCAAAAACTGTTTAAATTAGGGAAATAAATGAGGTAATTTCTAAATAAGTCAATATCCAGGTTAGGTAAGTCTGCAGCAACTCCTAGATAAAGCTTCTATAAATCAAAGTCTCTTCATCTGAGGAAGTGCACAACTGAAGAAAGAAGCTGACCACTGAATTTTATTTTTTTTTTCTTAACTATTAGTAATTTCTTAGACATTTCCTCAACCCCTGTGGAGTGTTCTCATTTTACTTGTGGTACCATACCTTACCATACACTCATATTTATTGACAAGTAGATATTGTTGGTGCAGGATTAAAAACTTCTAGTGATGTATGGAACACATACGATTAAAAACTTTAAAAAATGGTGATTAAGATTACAAATGAATAGATTTTTAATGTTTTTCTTGGCCACATTGCCAAACCCGCAAGTTGTGATCTCTATTAACTGCATCTCATCATGAGAAAGTAAGAATGAAAATATGTCTCTTATTGTTGAGTGATTATTTTTAAACTGAAATCTCCATAAATTGCTCAAGTATTACAATAAGAGAGTGTGGGTTTACACATTATTGCCTGTGAATAAGTACAGAGGATTTTGTGTGAAGAATAATACTTCAGGGATTGTGCATTTAGAGTCTAGAAGGTCTACTATGCCAGCAGGATAAAAACACAGGAAGTCAGAGTAAAGATAAGATGGGGAAACCAGTCCAGGAAACTGTTCAGCCCTGTAGCCAAAATCAATATCTAGGGAACAATGTTAGAACAAGGCAACATGAAACTCCTACCCTCCACAGATTTACAATTTAGGGACTTTCTGGGCCAGAGATCCTTTTTTGTCTCTTTTTGCAGTGGTAAGGCTGTCCGCAAGCCTCCCAGAACCATGAGTTCACTGGCAGAGAGGAGCACTTCCCTCAACAAAAGTAGATGAAATTATGGGGCACGTCAGCCAAATGGAGATACACAAGTGTTTGGGAGCACATGGGATACACAGGAGAGTGGTAAGGGAGGTATGCAGTGCTGTTGTGTTTTTGTTCTGTATCATATCAGAAAGATTGTGGCATGTGTGTGACTTTAGAGACTCAAAAAGGCAAACACTGCACCCAGATGAGAGGGCCAAGATCTGCAGAGATGTAAGTTGGCCTCAGTACTTTGAAAATTATAGGAAAAGTCTTCTGGTAAGTTGCTTTGAAGCCCATGAAGGACAAGATGACAACTAGGAACATAGATTTGCCAAGGCATCATCATGCCTGATCAATCTGATTGCCTTAATATCACCCATAAACTTTGTTCTTACATTCCACTCCTTCTTCCACTCACTTAAAAAAAAGACTGACCAGTATGGATGCTAGAACAGGTTGCAGCAAGGTTTCACTATCAACTGGCCATTCTTGCTGATTTATCTCTTCTGTTTCTTAATCAGCAGTGTGCAGGTGGGAAGAACTTGCCTCTCATTTCATGATAGTTTAGTTTTTTAAAGACCTAATTTACAAGAACTTGGGAAATCCAAGATCACCCTGATCTTCCTTGACTACATGCTTACTCCTTCTTCCAGAGAACTCCCAACAGATTTCCAAGGCTTAATTTCACAACTACCCTCCTTTTCCTGCAGAATGCCATATTTATCATATTATATTTATTCGCATATCCACATATTCTGTTCTCGGGAACAGAAGTGGTAGAGATACAAGGCATAGCAGTTTGCAGTTCCTTAAATTTCCCCTGAATATTTTAAAAATGGTCTGTACACATTAGCTACCACATAGTTCTAAAGTAGTGAAGGGCAATTGAGTGAGTGGCTCCATACAAGAGTTCATGCATGGGTGAGTACAGTGGGTTCCTGGTCACTTGTTTCTATTAATTTTATCTGTAGGTTCCATTATTTTTTCTGCTGACACTTCATTTCATCGAGGCTCTCGAGCTGCTAGTTTTCTTGTCAGTTCTATTTTAGGGTGAATGAAGCCTGCTCATTCTGTTAAGGTATGTCTTGTTTTTGGTGTATTCTGTGAGTTGAAATGTGCATGACAGGGAAGAAAAAGGAAGAATGCAAATTGCTGCAAAATCTGTATGGATGAGGAATTTTCAACGCATTTTTTATTAACCATAATCCTTTATTAGACCTCACAGAGGTGTAAACTATACATACAAATACATTAGAAAGATACCCTCTTAACAGTAATGCTTCACATTTTGGACCTGATACCAAGAGGGTTGCAAACATTTCAGTACATTCTACAAACCAAAGGGTGCATTAGCCTTTATGTATACAGAGTGACAAAGCCCTTTACTGAAATCAAAGTAGATAAAAGTGAAAATCAGTCAACTACCTCTTCCAACCTTTACCTACCATAAATGCATATAAAAGCCTTTAAAAGCATGAATACACTATTATTTATGGAGCAAAGTTTACTGTTCTGGACAGCTCATAGAGGGAGGGAAAGAGAATGGTGAAGATGTCATTACATGAACTGCAAACTATCAAAACTTCTTGAATTTTTTTAATATTTTACATATCAACTCTGTTTTTATTTGTTGGTTTTTACTAGAAAAGCTTATAAGTGCTAAATGGGGAGAATAGCGCAACAAAGACATTGTTGAGGTATTTGGGGGATTCTGCAACACAATGATGTTACATACACAGTATGAAATATTATTTGTCATCAAGTAGTGACATTGTATTATGAGTAAGTACAAGAAAATAAAAAAGAAAGAATAAATCCAGTTAGAACTTTAATAGAGAGTATAAATGGTATTTAGTGAATGAACATTTAACACTTGTCACTGTTTGGTTATAATGACTTGAAATGTTAATAGTAGCATTATTCAGTAGTGAAATCAGAAATTCATGTATCCACATTCATGCTTGCATCACGGAAACCCCAGTGTTAGTCAGGATACCAACTGAACTCCAACACTGAGGAAAGGGAGGACAGTTATTCTTATTGGAAAGGTTGTCCTCCTGAAAACCCAGTGGTGTTGATCTCTTCATTTAGTATTCTGAGTGGCTTTGCAGATAGTTTTGGAGGAGAGAAAGCTCATACATGATTTGATCACAGAATACGCTGAGTTGGAAGAGACCCACAAGGATCATTAAGTCCAACTCTGCCCTGCACAGGGCCATCCTCAAGAGTCACGCCATGATTATCGGCAGCAGAGGGTGCTGCTTCTTCTGTTTTAACTTTGTTTCCTAAAATCCTTCAGCTTGATAAACGTGTTTAATATTCAACCCAAAGACTCCAAGGATTGAGAAACTATGAAACAGAACCATCACATTTTGATAAAAGCAAAGTGAAGTGTCAGACTACAGGTGAAGCTGTTCAGATGCTTTCAGTGGACCGTTTTATGACTCATGTTTGATGAGACTTAGTTTAATCAGGCGACAATTATCATTATACAATTATTTTTTCACCTTGCACAGAATTTCTATCGAATTCTGTTGAAATAATTCCTTAGCAATGTTAATAAAGGAAAGGGTATGATTTATATACTGTATCATGCAGTGTCCCTTGCATGTGCTTTATTATATTTGAACTTCTCTCTAAGTGGAAATAATGAAGAGTACTATAATTCTTATGTAGTATTTATAACAATTTCATTTGAAATTCTAGTCTGAAAAAAAATTAAGTGAGAATTCATCTCGGTGCACAAAATAAGGAGATTTTACCTCTCCACTGGTAACACTTTAGTCTGTTGTTCTTGGATCCATTGTCTTTGACCATTGTTAAAGTGAGCTTTTTTTCATATCATAAACCAGGTTAATGGCAGTAAACCAGGATGACCGAAACATTAATTTGATTTTAAAATTTACAAATTTAACTATTTCACTACAAAATATGAATCTCATTTATTCAGTTGTATGTATAGTTATCTGGTTAAACCTTTTCCTTTAACACAAGTACATGAAGCATGATCTTATTTGTCATGATAGAGTCCTTTTTGTTCTGCAGGTATTTTGTTGTTGCTTTAGAGGAACAAGATGATAGCAATGACTGGAAAATACAGTAAGGTGAAATATCTTTGATTTACTTAAAAAATGGTTCATACCTTTAAAATACCATCTGTATTTGTTTTTGTTTCTTAAGAGCATCAATCAAATGTGAATATGTAAATATATTAGATAGGTGCAAGTATGTTAAATACTGGTGGGAAAGAATATTTAGCAGCAGAAGTATCATGTTGATGCCTTTTGCAATTTATGTGAGCCAAACTGGCAAAATAAAGAGATACTGAAGAACGCAAAAAAATCAAGAATTATTATAAATAATTTGGGATATAGGAATTTAGAGTGCTAAGTCTTCTCCACTTCTGAAATAGCTAAGGGTGCTGTAGAGAGGCATGAATTATTCTTACAAATTAATAAATAAAATCGACAAATTAATAGTTGAGGTGATGACAGAAATTTTCATTTGGCTCTGTTTATGTTGCCCATTATTCTTGCTTTGAAGGAATGTTTACACTTAAAAAATCTCACTTAACAGAAGTCATCTGGAGAGAAATGAAATAAAAGATTAAAGTTTAATCTGTGTTTTCATAATATGGCTCTCAGAGATAGTATTTTATACCTGTACTTAAACAGATAAATATGTTTGCCTGATGATAGCAAAGGAGTATCTCATGGTTTAAATATCAGGTCATTTCTTTAGGTATGAAAAACAAAGACGATCTAAATTGTGACACCCATATTATACAATGTTCTAAAATTAGATTCCAGTTGGATTAATGAATATAATCCATGAGATCTGAAGAGTAAAAAACAAGAATTTTAAATTTTACTTGACAGGAAAAAGAAGAAAAGCGTAATATACACATGCACACACACATGCACATAGGCATGCACACATTATAGCAATATGTATATATACACACATATATACATACATATGTGTATATATGTACATATACACACATACACACACCTTTTATGCAACTAGTATAAGATTTCCTAATGTAAGCATCAGGGAGGTCTTTCTCATTTTGATTTCTGCTAGAATGGCATCTCTATACTGTACCACATGCAATCAAGCTTCAGACATTCCCATAACACCCTTCATGTACAAAATCCAAAGTGTATATATATCTGATACTGTGTGTTCGGACACTTATAGTCCAGTAGAATATTCCAATGCTGTGAGAAGCAAAATGTATAGAGTAGGATTAGAATGGGTAAAATCCTTGTGTTCAATTTTTTTTTCCTTCCTTCAAGATAACATTAATCTAGTTGCTTTACTTAATGCTACTTCCACACATGAATTGGATGATTAGTAATCTCATTAAGACAAATCCTTTATTTTACGTGGATTGTACCCGAGAGGAAAAAAATCTTAATCACTTGAAAGCCTCATCTCCTCCTCCTTACCCCTCCCTCCCAAATCAAAACAAAGCGAATTGAAACAAAACACCCCCCCCCCAACAAACAGACAAACAATAAAATTATGTTGCAATAGTGTTTTAACCAGGTTTGCTAGGGGAGGGGAAGGGAGGAATAAATGTTGGTTTTGAATAGAAGCTGGGTGTTTGGAAGACTTATTTGCACTGAACAGTATCCTTAAAAGAGGGACCAGTATAGGTAGAGTCCCCAAATAAATTATTACTATTCCTTTTCAGACTAAAAATAAAACCTTTTAAATATATTGATTATACCTTCATCAGAACATAAGTATTCTATCTGGCCTATAGGTTCCAAGAATATCTATTTGGGCTTAACTTACCATAATTTCAAAACAAAACAATGAAATGTGAAATTTTGCACATTAGGATGTTCATAGTGACCACAAAAAGTAATAAAAAAAAAGTAATTCACAGACTCTTAGCCATATATTTCAACTTTTTCTCACAAACTGAAACTAGTGAGAATTAAAAAAGTATTAGTTTCCTGTTAGTAATTTTTATTTTTTTTTTTTTATTATTATTCCCTGTTATATATTATCAGATGTGTTTGTGTCTTTCAGGGTTTTATTAAGTATGTTAACTTTTGGGGGGCATGCCATGAGTAAGAAAGTAATCCGTTAAAAATAAAAATGTACTCTTAATTAAAATCTCGATCATATCATGCCACTGTCTAAGCCAAACTTCACTGATTTCAGAAGTGTGGCTTAAAAATCTCTGGTATGATATAGGACTCTCATTAATCTGAACAGATTTGCAGTCATATTCCTTGCTCCTAACTTCAAATGCTTTTTTTCAGCTGTATTTCTTACTCAGAGTAAAGATTTAGAATTGCATTTAAACTCTGTGAATTTTTGTGGCATTTTGGCTCTTATTCCTGCCCCATCTCCATCAATGCAAGATTTCTTTTCTGTTTTCTGAGTGACAAAAAGTTGAAAAATTATGGCTAGTTTTATTTCTATTTTAATAACCATACCTATATAATTGTCATTTTCATACATTAAAAAAATATTTATGCTTTCTTTTATATTTTAGTCAAGTACTTTCTTAAACAAAACAATAGCACCACTTTGGCATTGTTGGCCAAATCAGTAGCAGGTAAAGCAAATATGTGTACACTTTTCTGATCTTGTCATTTCATGCACTTGCTTGTGAAACGGAGAGCCAAGAACACACGGAGCTCGACCTGAAGTCTTCTTTAACTAACTTTAACCATTGATGCTGAGAGAACAACAAGCTCATGGGGCAACTGAACATAGCCACTAGTTGTGTTTGGCATTCACTTCTGTAAAGAAAGTCTGCCACGAATTTGCCCTTTAATCTTACAAAAGGAATTGATGCTGCAAGCTGCCTTGGAAAAAAGGTGCCCATTTTAATGTATCTACGAGGACTGGATGCAATAACCCATAGTTTGATTTTCTTCTGTCTCTTGACTGAATGGTACAAATGAGCCTCATAAAAGTCTTTCACAGAAAGGTAAGTGTCAGTTTGTAAGTACATTTTGAGGACAATAAAGACTTTCTTACTTTTTCATTCAAACTCTTAATGATGAATTATGTTTACTATGAAGATAAGGCTCAAATTTTGCTGCCTTGATGAAAGAGATGTATTAACTTCAGTGGGTTTAGATCTGCAGTGCTTTTTGAACTGACTGAAAATAATGAGGCATAATTAACTTTTTTTCTTATACATTTCAGTGACATGTAATAATTGGCGTTTTAAGTCTACTCTAGAATGCAAAAATCTGTGACCTCTCTCATGTGACTTAGACCATAGGAAAGGATGGGAAGTGAGCTTTTCTGTGCCATTTAAGTGAGTGATGAGAATCAATGGCATCCAGTGGGAGCCCTGTTCCTAAATATCTGGAGTGCTTTTGAAAATCCAGCTGAACCTTTCAGTTTCTCTAATTAGAAGTTTTCCAAGTCAGACTGCGTTGTACTTTCATGAGGGAGATGTTTTGGCTCATGCTTCAACTTCTTTAAGAAGTGGATTTATTAAGATTATTAAGCTAATGCAGCCCTTTATCTTTCACACTGACTGGTATATCATGTGCTCCTTGCCATATGACTGGAGATTTCTTATACAAAATGCATTTCCCATCCATGCATTTCTCACCTCTGCAGGGCTGGGGTTACTTTCCATTTTGTGATACCATTTATTCTCTAGTAAAGCAAAGTGTTGCCTTTGAAGTTTGTAGCTATTCATTATTTATTTTAGTTTCTTTCAAGAATTGTTCCAATTTGTTTAGGCAGTTGTCAAGTTGTGATGCTAGATACTGCTGTGTCTGAGTGATGTTTTCTAACTATGAAATATGGTGGCAAGAATGTGAGTGTGTGAATCCCAAGATAAGACAAAAAATTTGAATTAATTCACAGGAATTAATGCAAAATGATGTATAGTTATTCAGTTGTGTTAAGGGTGCACCAATAAAAAAGTTACCTACAAAGACACTTGCCACCACAGCTATCTGCAAATTGCTTTTTACATTCACACCTTTCTTCTTTCCCCCCCTTAGAACTTCAGAGGAGATAGGGAGGGGACAGAAAGGGCATGGGACTTGAAACGGAAATATGTATTATGTCTGTGACATCAAAATAATGGCTTTTTCTTAGATTGCATTTCAGAATTCTTACAGCCATTAAAGTAAAAGTACTTCCCTCTCCATTCCCCCTGCCAGAAAAAGGCCTGTAGGGGCTGTGGCAGGTATCAGAATTGCTAGCTCTGTTTATTGAATTGATGGCAGACAGTTTAGTTTAGTTTCCACACCTGTTTCTCTTTACTTTCTTCCTTTTTGAACATAACTATCTCAGTCAGTGACAGCTGTGACATATTCTTTTTATTCATTTACTGTTCTACTTTTACATCGCTATGGTAGCTTGTTGTGCATATAGACATCCATCTCACAAAAAGCAGAGGGTTTAAAGAATTGCATAGGAATACATTGTACTTGTTAAAAAATACAAACCACAAATTTTCTATGGGAATAAAAATGGAGCTGTAGTAATTTGTTAGACTTTTAAAACCTACCTTGTTTCACAAGGAAATATTGAGCTGCTGTATATATGCAGTCTGCAGAGAACCTTTTCTTGTGTTTTAGTCAGTCCTTCAGTTATCTACTCCCTTGGATGCAGTAGAACATATGGCAGATTAGAGCCTTTAAAAAGCGATACTTCCTTTATAGATCTAATATAACATCTCCCTAACTGCTCCCTTCATACAATATTGTCCAGGCTCCCTTTTTGTTTGACCAAGAGATACATCATCCCTTGCCTGAGCTTGCCACATGCAGAGTGGTGAGGGGAAGAAGGTGAGTGGAACCACACTGGAGTTCTTGGAAAGAGTGGAACAATGAATTGACCCCCCCATCTTCTCTTTCCTTCTCTCACAGGGAAGTTTATTGCTCACCTTGGGACACTGCTGGCTGCCTACCCCCTTCACTGCATGGCCAGTCTAGCCCTGGGCTGATTCACAGAAATGGAGTTTAGGACATGGTGTTAGTCAAGGCAGAACCAGTGCAGTGCCTATCAAAGTTATGTAACAGAGGGTTGTAAGTAAGGATGCGAGGATTTTATGGTTAATCTCTTCTTGAGGACTCTTTCTCCACTGTAATTTGGTGATTAGATCAGCTTTTCTGATTTACAGAGAGATGCAGAAGCCCAGTTAAACCGTCACATCTGATTGTGGGAAGAATTAAAATGGAAGGGAACTTGAGAACTCCTCTGTTATGTTCAAATAGAATGTTGATAGTTCAGGAAGATTTAGGCCCTGACGGACTACCCTTTGAAGTAATTTGAGGACTGTTCTTAAGTTGTCTTCTCTGGGCTTAGACATCTATGAATTTGTGTTCCACATAACCATAAGTGAAAACACCACCATTCAAACATTTAAAAGGAAGCAAGTTTCTGAATTTTCTTTTGAGGATGGGAAAGTTATTGCCATATTGAAATCTGAAGCCATTTCAGTTGATTTAAGCTGAATAGTTTTGAAACTATTTTGTTATTTAATCTTTGGCTTGGTCCTTCCACATTTGCTTTTACCTATTACCGTTTTGGCCAGACCCTTTCATGTAACAAACTATAAAATAGCACCGTTGTACTATAAAACAGAGATTTTTACATACTGTTTGATATATGTGTATTATTGATATGCTAAATTTTACATACTGCATTATATGGAGGAAGAAAGAAGTTACCTATACTGTTGCAAAATAATTACCTGGAAGAATCATTACTGGTTTGAGAGCCTATGTATGCTTTAACTGCTTTTAAAAATCTTTTGTCTCACAACTTGCAATAAATTGCACGTTTGCAAGAGAAGGAAGAATAAAACTGTCTTAAAACAAATGCATCTATAACCCATATTCTGTCGAAATGCCACAGAGGGAATTAATGGATGTTTGAAACTGTATATGTTACCTTACTGCTGCTGTTACTGGGAATGTCAAACTGTGCAAATATGAAGGGGTAGACAAACAATGTTATCAGACACTGTAAAACAAACAGCCTGTTGCTTTATAGAAGTGCAAATAAAAAAAACACCACTTAGACAAGGCTGATGAATGACTCCAGCAGCCAGTGTTCATAGGTTAATTTAGTGCAATTGGATCCATCAAAGGCCCATAAATTTGTAGGCTTTTGAGGGGCACAGGACTTTAAGAGTTTTTGTGCAGGACATTTAAAACAGGTTAACAAACAGTAATATATCAACCACAGAATTTTTAGCTCTGAGCTGGTTAAACTGTTCTTTAAAGACTTAATATTGGAATGTTTAGTTGCATTGTTCACTGGGAGAATGCCCATTGGTTGAGATTGCATCAAGCTTTTTAAAACAAAGGTTTTTTTAAGTCTTCCAATGTTTAACAAATAATTTATTTACAGCAAAGTATCCTGCAGATGGCACATTCATTCTTCATTCTTGCAGATGGCGTGTTCTTACATTCTGTAGTTTCTGTTTCCTGTGTTCCCTCTACTTGTATTCTTCAAATGCACTTCCTGAAGGTTTAGAAAGAAAAATGTATTACAGATAGGTTTAAATAGTTTGTATGACCACAAAACTTATAGTAGCAGGAAAACAGTTACCCAGAATGCTGGAATTGTTAGACCCCCTTCTGCCAGTTCACAGAGAACAGTCTGCAATGAACATTCTCTTGTGTTTTAATCAATAAATAGTTCAATTTTCTACAGGGAACTTGACTATCCAGAACTTCTCTACCCTAAATTTTCAGTTCTCCTGAACATAAATGATCAGTGTCATTGTTGACCTTGGCAGAGGAAACGTCTGCATACTGGGCTTTGACAAAGAGTAGGTACCAAAGATTTTCTTTCTTTCACAAGGACATTTGCAGAAGGAGGATGTACAGGGGCCAAGGAACTTCAGAGTCGCAACTGCAGGATTTATGGAGTCTTTTGGGCTTTGGTATCCAGCGTTTTCAAAATTGCTCTGCTAACTACATATTGCATAAATGGTATATTAGATATGTCAGATTTTGTTGGATAAGGCCTTTAAGAGGATAAAAGGTATGGGTTCAATGCAGGAGCTACAGCCAAATAATTTGTATTTTCAAAACAGACAGGGTGATGTGTCAAGCAAATCAAGAGAGCTTTATTTTGAATAACACCCTCAGCTCACTGTCATTCCATGCATGGGCCAGTTTCCAGCAGCAGTGATGGATGTGGCATATACATTTCAGTTTGATTTCCCTATTTGCCATGCAGGTAAATATTTGCCGGGCCCAAAGCTTTGGCCCTTCTGTATCAGACTAAGAGACTCTCCATATTTATAATCCTCAGCAGGAGTCAAATGCTTAGTTAACCGAAGTCATCTCTGTTGTTCTAAGAAAAGCCAAAATAAAAACTATCCCTGTGAAACATGAAGCATATCTATGCAGCTCTACCACTGCATTAACTGCTATTAAGGCCCTGAAAATTAGGAAATGTAGCTCTAAAACTTAAAAAGTAATAAGATTTGACTGCTTTTCTGATGGAGAGAAACAAAATGGAAGCTATCTTGGAGCATTACAGTTTTGTGGGTTTTTTTTGTGATTTCCCATATAAAATACTATTCTATATACAACTTTTCCATTTCCCTTCAGTATCTATTAAACATGAAATAAATCAGAAACTGGCAAAAGATCACAAAACTTGAGCTCACATAGAGCCTATTAATTTTCATGGGATTTGGATTGGATTCTGATGGATATGAGTTGAATGATTATTTTAAGTATATAAAATAAAAACAAAGCAGCACTAGTAATTGTTAAATTAATTATACCACTAACAAATAAAAAGCATTGATCCAAACTAGGATTCATCATCACTGATAAGCCAAACTTTTTAATAGTAAAGTATTCATAATGAAGAAATGTCTTTCTTAGGAATCTGCAATTCTAGACTAGGTTAATCATCTAGGCACTCTTCCTGTGAAAAGTTCAGAAGGACACTGGCTTGTCTTCATCCAATTTTGCTAATATTACTATAGAATAACTTCCATAGCAAATACAGAATCAGAAATGTCAACAGAATTCTGCTTAACCATAAATTAAAATATTTTTTGCTTTTCATTGCCTGATTCTGTTCCAGCTTTTCCAAAACTACCTTTCCTGTCTTTAGTTATCCCTAAGCTGTACCTTAGTTTTCACCGTGAAGTACACATTCTGTGTGAACCCTTCTATTTTCACTGATTTTCACTAAAATCACCATTGCAGCGTTTCACAGGAGTCTGCCAACATCCTGCCTTCTTCTACAAATGCCTATATCAGTTACAATGCACTAAGAAAATGGGAATTTCTTAACTCATCTGCCCTTTTTTTTTTTCCTCCACGGCAACAAAACAAAATATTCTCCTCAGTGCTGACCCTAGGTGCTCCTTTTTGAAGACAGTTTAGCAGCATATAGAAAAGTTGCATGCTACATTTTGTGCCCAAATAGTCATACATTCTTATGGACTGCACACTTGTGATCTATAAAATGGACAGTGAGAGTCTTATAATGAAAAAACAGCTATTCTGCATTGCAGTGATCTTCCAAGTATATTTAGATTGAAAATTAACTGTATTTTTGCAAATGAAAATATGAAGTATCTCCACCACTGACTTTAAAATGGCTTTACCATCACAATAAAGCAGACACTAAGATCAGCAGGGTTTCAGTTATAGCTTTTAATACTGGCATGTAGGTGAAAAAGAAAGTTGTCATGATACACAAAGTAGCTTTGAAATTGAAGGAAGGTGGCAGGTTAATTTTAGAACATTTTCTTCTCCAGAATCATCATTTTGATGAATAACTAGAAACAAGTGCCACTTGTGGTAGTAGCCGTAACATCCATGCCAGAAAATGCTTTGGCCCACATAACACATTTTTTCATGTATGCAATGCTGAGACTGTTGCGGGGGGGGATGTGGGGTGGGGGGAAAGGTGTGAATATTTGAATCAGGTTCTCAGATCTGCATTTGTACTGGTCTAGAAAAGTTTACCTCATTTCTCGAATCTTTGAGAAAAGGGTAGTTAGACATAAAATTGCATCTGTGATGCTTATTTTATTGACAGACCCAGACAAAGACAATCATCATTTTAAGATGAGGGATGCAAAAAGTGAACTTTATATGTCGGCTCATGAACAGAGAAGTGCAGGCTTCTAACCCATCACCTTCAACATAGATCTTTGGAGGCAAGGTGTTATTAACACAAGGATAACAACTACCTCAGTCTGGTAGTGGTCATTTGACTGACAGGGAAGGGTATTGGGAAGCATGCAGCAGCATTCTTACCCTATTAGGACATACATTCAAACCTCACATTGACATTAAAAATTCTCTCTCTCTACTGGCAATATATGGAAAGTCTAGTGTTTGTAGTAACAGGCATGATACCTTAGCTATGAGCTCTCTGGGGTCTCTTTGAAAGCTTTTCAGTTCTGTGGGCTGTGTGATCAGTAACATAAAAACAGGGCTGGAAAGTAAGAAATGGGAGAAAGTTCTCTGAAGAGGCCAAGTCCTTCTATCTGTTACACCTAAAAGGTCCCTCACTGGCTCGATAATGTGGTATGGCTGCGACAGAAATTAGGATTGGTGCTGTTGTGCATATTTTGGCCTGTAAATGTATCTGTGAGTTGATACTGAGCCAATTACAAAAGAATCTGACAGTCTTAGAAAAATTAATGAGAAATAATGTAATACTCTGTTTTCTTAATGGCATTTTCTTAAGCTAAAAATACTAATATCTTTCCCCTTTCTCTCTTAGTCCCACTCAGTATTTATTTAAATTCTGAAGATTAGATAAAACCTGAAAAGTATTTTTGAGAGAATCTGCTTCCTATTCATACTTAGTTGTTATATATATTTGTGTGTATTTTTCGCATATAGGCCTAAAGAAGAATATAGACTAAAAATCTGAGGAAATGCAAAATTATATATCCAGATGTGCGCTTCTTTTGCCCTTTTTCTCAGGGAGCAAGGGGATGGCATGGCACTATATTCATGAACAAGTTCAAGTTGCGTCAGAAATGGGTTAGATTGGATGATAGAAAAAATTTATTCACAGAAAGGGTTGTCAAGCACTGAAATAGGCTGCCTAAGGAAGTCCTGGAGCTATTTAAATGTTGTGTAGATGTGGCACTTAGAGACACGGATGAGTGGTGGACTTGGCAGTGCTGGGTTAGTGGTTGAACTCAATGATCCTAGAGGTCTTTTCCAACCTAAATGATTGTATGGTTTTCTCTTTTACTGAATTTTAAAATCAGCCTTGCCAGTGTTCACATTCATGTAGTAGTTTTCAAGGTAAATTGATAAAAACTTCCTGACATTGGTTCTGTGATGCTGTTTCATTTAGAAAGGTCACAGTCTTCCCTCACATACACAGTTGTGGAAATTGCTCAGTTATTTCTTTGCTGGGCCAGTTGTTTTTCAAAGTTCTACTCACTAATTTTCCAAATTCCTGTTAGTACTTAGTTCACTTAAGAGTAATTGACCAAACTTTTATTAGCATTTTTTCAGAAGAGAAAGAGACGAATGAAAGAAAAGCAGATGGGACCATGACACTGAAGACAGGACTTCAACACCCCTTCTTGCTCTTGTTTTGCACTTCAAAACTCTAAATACAAATTTAGTGTAAAAATAGGTGTAACCATTACTTTGCTTTCTAGCACAAATACTGAAAGTTTCTCCCTGTTTTAACTCCAACCTTAGTAGCTTATTTGCTCATTAAATGACATCTTAATCTGTAGGCAATGTTAAGATGTATTCTCATAGTTTTAGGTGAAAAACCCCTATTTTGATCTGTAATGTGCTCTAGTTTCACACCTCTTCTCTCTGGTATAAGTTAATGGACATCTCTGGGTTTAGAAATGCTGGCATATGACTGAGTTGCATGGTCTTTAATAGTATCTGCTCTCATAACTGACAACAAGTGAGGTAGAACTTCATAATGGATTTGTATTATGCAGTCAATCACTTTCAATTTTTTAACACCTCTGGAAGGTGAATACTGAAGTATTACTCATTTTAAACAGTAAGAATTCTAATGAGAGCTTTAAACAGAGTATTCAAGTAGCAAGCAGGTAAAGAAACCAGGCTTTGAATGAACAGAATTGCTAAGTGATCAGTAAATGAGTAAACAACAGATCCTGCAGTCTGGTCGAATGTCTTTTTTTGTTTGTTTTTTGAATCTGTAAATTATGCTGCATATAAAATACATCTAAGTATATCATAACAATATGTTTATTTTCTAGTTTTCAATATACTTTTATATTTACTTGTGAGTAATGATCTCAGAAGAGGCCAAATAATCCTCCTATAAAATATTTTGTTCGTTTGCTACCAGCAAAACTCTGCACATACAGTCTCTATAATTGTATTAAGACTAGTTCTTGATGTTGGCCCCATAGCAGCAAATAGGCATTTTTGGAGTTCCCAGCCCACATTAACCATTCAGTACCTGTCTCTTGCTGTTGAAATTAGTGCATGTAGTGTACCTTATGTTTGTAATGTAATGACTAAAGATCTGCTTTAACACAGCCTATAAACAGAAGACTCCTGCTCCATTGAAGTAAGATATTCTACCGAACTGTGCGTAGGAAGAATGATCTGCTCGAGGAACTGGGGAAGTAGATCAGTTACTTCAACACTAAAACCACTTAAACCAAAACCCTAATGCTGGATTTGTCATTTAAAAAGTTAGAAGGAGGTGCAAAATAAAGACTATATCTGATGTATGAGAGGCATAAGAAACTGAATGTCTTCGAAGTCTGAGAGTAACTGCACAACATTTTACATATTTCACCTACCTTCAATCTTGCATTTAATAGGAAATCTTTTAAAAGATTATATATATTATCTTACATAAAATTCACTTTCTATGTATAAGATATATATCTCATATATAACATATAATATTAAGAGAGAAAAATATATTAAAGCAGAAAAAAATTGCTTAACTGAAAAATAATTTGACTTTAGCATAACCGTTTTTTGATTATAATCAGTGACACATCAACACTATGAACTAGCTAAATACCTTCATATTGGGAGAGCCTATTTAAAGAATGTATGAACATAATTGTCTTTCTTAATGGAGGTATGTACAACTGACTGGAAAAAAAAAAAAAAAAGAGAAAGGAAAGAATTACATGAGGAAATGTACCAGAGTTTTTCCTAATGATTTCTGCTTATCTTCCCTTCCCTATATTTTCCTTCCTGTATCAAAAAGCTGAATAATACTTTCTCCCACCCCTTCTGTATTTTTTTCTCAATCTAATTTTCTCTATCCACAAATAACAATGAAAATTTCAGTTTGTTTTTCCCATCAGATTTCTGTTATTCTATTGCTGAGGTCCAAGAAGCATTTATGGGGTTTTTTTCCTTCTGTTCAACTTTCTCCTCCTTTTCACATACATTTTCTTTAAAGGTGTTGTTCTCTTTAATAGTATTTTTTCTCTAATTTTATTTTCTCTCCCTTTTTCTCAAAATCTCATCTTTTCTGTGTTATGCACCTTGGTTCATTCAGTTCTTCAATATTTCATGTCTTCTCTATCTCTTTGATCTAATTCCCTCCCCTTGCTTTTCTTGTACTCTTCTTTGTCCTTTTACTGCCCTTTTAACCTCTTGTTTTTTTCTCTTTTTAATTTCCTGGATGATTTCTTCTGCAGCTTGGCTCTCTCAATTACTCAGCTACGTATTCTCTATTTTTTTTATTCTTCCAGTGCCCCTCCTGAATGCTACCTCCCCTGATGCTGGAGGAAGATACAAGGCCTTTCTTCTGGTCCTTCCTGTTTGCAAGAAAAGTGTTCTCCTGCCTGTGTTTTGAACTGGGAAGAGAACGGCTGCCTAAAGAATGACATCATTCCTTAGTCCTCCAAGGAAAGTGGTGTGGAGATCCATCAGAGAGCTGGCAGGTATCTGGTCTCCTTTATTTGAATGTTTTACCAATCACCTTAGCAACAAGTATGGGAAGGAGCACACAGATTACTGGCCAAGCCTGTTTGCTTCTTTTCCAGCAAGCCTTAAGTATATGTGCACCCAGCTAGGAAAAAACGCAGGGTTTTCTTGTCTATAGTTGAGCTCTACCTGAGCAAGCCTTCACTTGTTGCCCAGTGTTGCCCTTGTGATATTAAGGGCTAAGGTGGTACTTCCTAGGAAGACACTGTTTTAAAAGTTTGAAAACTCATGAGGAAGAGGTGAAAGGATTCCATTCTATGGATTGAGTTACGGCAAAGAATGGATGCTGGCAAGATTACAATTGTTCTTTTCATAAAGATGATATTAAGGAAATTAATATACAGTACTGGTTTCCTGACATCTTATGAAATCTTAGGTTTTTGTGCAGTTCTATTTCTTACAAGCAAAAATTTTCAGATAACTGCAGGAGTGGGGCCAATGTATGTGTAGGACAGACAGGGTCAACAGCAATAAAATAAATCAGTGGAGACTTACAGCAGAAGTCAGATAACATGTAAAACAGATGTTCAGAACTCAAACAGGAGAGATGGTTGAATATAATTGTAGCCTAATCTAAAATGGGTTTTCTGAACTATAGGCTCTGTTGATACATATATGTACAGTATCACAGGAACTCTGGATACTTTGAACTCCACAGCTGTATAAATAATACCAATCAATAACAGAAGCACTTGGAGGATATACTTACTAAACCTTAAATAATTAAAATGAAGTATGGAATGATTGCAGTGACTATCCATTTAATGCAGTTCTGATAAATTTTTAAAAAAACCCCAAAATAATGAAGAAAGAGACAAATTTGTTCATTTACATGTAAAATGAATAGCAAAACAGCTATATTTTCCTTCTTGAGCACTCATTCTACCTCTACCTAAAAGGGAAGAATGAGTGAAGAGATTCTGGATAGATGAGTTGTTAAACATTCAGTGTTTGGTTTCTCTTTTGAAAGAAGTCTTAGGTGCTATTTATGGTTGGATGACGTGAGTACTTATCACTTACTACCCTATAGCAGGATAAAGCCTCACAACTACCAGCTTAGCAGCTCCATGTTTTATTCAGTGTTCTAAGAGATGAGATGAAACACACGTTTTCTTACTCATTTCCCACGGTGGAAACTATTTTCCAAAACTCCACTAAATCTAGTAGGCAGAACGCATTGTCTTCTACGTTACCAGCCTTGATAGGATTTTCCTTATCTAAAATACGTAGGGGTTTTTGGCTGATATTTTTTGTTGTTGATTTGATTGGTTTGTTTGTTTGTTTGTTATTTGTTGGGAATTTTTCCCAGCCTGGCCTACCTTTTGTGCTTTTGGCATGTCAGTGTGGCGCTGAGCACGTACAGACCGTGCAGATTTAGGTGGCTTTATTGGAGCACAGTACATCTCCAGCCTCCTCAGGTCACAACTCTGGAAGCAGCATTCATCCACTATTCCCTTGTGGTGTAAGCGTCTACTGCTGGATCCATACCCTGTGGGCTTACCTATTCAAAACACAAATGGAAAGTTTTTATGTTAGAAAGAAAATGCAAAGATCTCAGAAGCAGTCATATCATTAAGTTGCATTATTTTAACTGAATCACCAATGACCATTGTAGAGCCTATATATGTGTATTTATTCTAAGACCTTGTTCTCAAATACATCTTCCAAAGATATTCCTGGAAACAGTCAGCTTTGATCTCTGTCTATGGGTGTTCGCTTTTTAAGCATTTGAGCAAATTCATTTCTTCTTAGAAAAGTATTATTAAAATATTTTCTTGAACTGTCTTAGCATTGAAAACGGAGAGGGAGAAAGCTGAAATCTGGCATTTACAAACCTTACAAAGCAAATCTGCCCTTTAGCTTTTGGATGAAAACTGATTGTTGAGTCAATTGAGGTAGCTGGTGTGAAAAAGATCATAGATCACAACTGTGTTGCAGACAAGTATTTCCCTAATAAAAAAGGCTGCACCAAGGTAGTATGTGAAGTCAGAGTGTGTTCCAAAGGGGAAATAAATACTGTATACAACTGCACAGGCTGTTAAGATCTGCAAACTCAAAAGCTAGTGGGAAGCAGGAAATAAGGTGACAAGGTAACTGATGAAATGTAGCAAAAATAGGAAGATAGTTGATGGAACAGATAAAAGCAGATTTTATATTCCATAGACTTGCACAAGATAGGAAATGGCACTGACATAACATGGTTTTCCTGTGTTTTGCATTTTCACCAGGCATCTGTAGAAACTACTTAACTGGCAAATATTTTGCATTTTTCCCTCAGCTCCAGTAAAGGCTGACATTTCCATTCATACAACTCTTACACACATATTTTTGTCTTTTTTCCCTTATTGGGAAACCCAGCTGATTTCTCTAAATTCTCTGCTATACTACGCAGAGATGAAAGACCCACTATTTCCTGGGCTTGTTTGTATACAACCCCGTTGGATGTGTAGTTGCCCTGTTATGACTAATTAGAAATGAAGGTACCGTAAATTCACAAAAAGTAAGTAGTTGCTTACTTACTACATCTATTTTAAAATTCTGGTAGAATTTGATTTCAGACAGTAAAATTCTGAAAAGATTAAGTGTTCTGTTTTGACATTTTCAACATTAAATGTTTCCATTTACAGAATGATCCACATTGGTTAAGAACTGAAAAATATGGAAAAAAAAGGAAAGAAAATTGCACCAAGAGCCAAAAAAATGAAGTAACTCAGTCAGCTCTACCAATTTCTCTTCTTGCCTTTTTTTTTTGCTTTTTCTTTTCCCCTTCAGTTTTGTGACTGAGACCAAAAATCTGTTATTCACAGAGTTTGGCAGGAGTTTGCATTTTAAGAACTACTCAAGCTAGATAAAGAATAAGGGTATCAAAAAAAGATGAAAATTCAGTTTCTCTTTGAGAAATTATTGCGCCTAATGCTTATACAGCAAATTCCAGGTTGGTATCCATGTACTTGTCCTGCAGTTGTTTGAAAAGATGACACTGCATTTTGCATTTCCCTGGGATTAAAACATGTATCCATTGATGAAGAACCCTTGAGGCCTTAGAACACCAGTAAATGAAAAGACCTCTAGTGGCATAGTATGTCACATTTTAGCCAGCAATACAGCCAGCTAAGAACTAACTATCCCGATGAGCTTTGTAAATTCAGACAACAGGTTTATAAATGTCTTTTTTTTTTTTTTTTTTTTCCTGGGACTATAAATTAAACAAAAAGAAAAACATGCTTACTTAGTATATTGCAATTCACTGAGGGCCTCTATATTGTACATTGCCTGCTAAATCATTTGTTTCATAAGACTAAACAGAACAGCAAGCCAGGAGTAGGAGTCAATTACAGTAATATTTTGGTTTGTCTGTGCCTGTGTCTTGCTTTATGTGTATCACTGAAAATATTGTAAACTACAGAGGTTTTTTTGTTTGGTTTTGTTGTTGTTGTTTGGTTTTTTCATTTTTTCTTCCAGACTATTTTCCCTCACTGCGTTATCATGTAAACTACAAGCTTTTCCCTGGAGATTTTTCCTGAAATCTGTTGTTTTAGTCTAATATCCAGGTTAACCTAATAATCCAGTTGTTTTAGCCTCTTATGTTTAAAGTTTAGCAGTCATGATAAGGTGTGGAGTGTCATTAATGTGCAGTATACCCAGAGCTCTGCCACATTTTGTCTTGCTCCCATTTAAAGTATGGAAGAGTAAATTTTGTTCCTGGATATGCAGGTGTAACTCTTCCTAATAGATCCAGCTGGACTATATAGGGACAAAGAACTGGTTAGTTAAGCTTCCCTTTCTTTTCTGTCTGCCAATTTTGTCTAAGCAAACACACCCTAAAGGCTTTTGTTTAAGTTATTTTACCCTTCAGTGCCTGAATTTAATAATTTATAAAGTTGATAAAGTACCTTTAGTAAACTATAAAGCACCACCTGACTTAGTATTCCGTCGCAACATTTCTCCTCACTATCATGTACATAAATAGTACAAATCCTGAATCCTGGAATCTTTCTGGTGAAAATCTCAGTGTACTTCAAAATCATTTTTAGTGTAACCAGACCAAAGACATCTATGAGTGAATTTTCTTTCTGACAGAATAATAATTTTATGAAGGATTATAAAACATCTAATAGCTCTTTAAAAAGCTTGTATCGTGTGTGTAACAACATTGGAATGGAATTGCTAACACATCAGTGATGTGGTCAGTTATGAAACTTTAACCTTTTTTATTTATAGACTTAAATATTCATGTATCACATGGCATACTAAATGCTCATCCTTCATAAAAAGATATCATTAGTATTGTGAAGTTTGACTTTTTTTCTTTCAAAAAATGTTTTCCCAAGCTTTTTGAAAGATGTAAACAACTAAATATACTTAACATTTATGTGATAGAGAAAGTGATAGTACCTAAAGTGCTGAAGTACCTAAAGAGAGAGCAAATTAATAGAAAAAAATAAATCTTTTTTCAGTAATCATGGTTCTCAATCATGATTGAGAAGTATCTGATGTCTGAAGTAATTTTAAACCAATAGATTTTAAATTGCTGCAGTTTACAAAGATGCTACCACAGAGAAAGGTGAGATAAAGAATTACAAGGAGATACTACTTCTACAGACGTTATCATTATCTGGCCCATCTGCTTCTGGAAGGACTGCGGGATCAGATGATCCCAGTTCATCAGGTTACCAAGGTATGCATTTAGAACTAGGCAAATGTTCAAGCTCTTACATAGTGTGTTGGACTAAAGTACATATTAAAGAGTGAGCACATGCTTGAGTGATCTCCTACATTGGGACTGATCTAACTAAGCACTTAATTTCTAGACCAAAATCCATATTGGTAAATAAACGGCTGGTGGTTCTGTATTTTTAATATGATTTCTGTTCCTGATTTTTTATTTTTTTTTTAATATTGCCCTCAGAATGGATTGGACCTTCTGTGTCACTGTACTAGGAACCCATACAGTTCTTTCTCATCTTTCTGACATAATTTGAGTGCTGTCTTCCAACTGCTGTCAAAAAGTTCTTTGTATTTATTCAACCTTCAAAGTGCTGCCTGTGGACATGCCACGGTCCTAGGCATTCCTTTTTGCTGATGTACATTGATTTCCTTGGAGGTTTCTTTCCTTTTTTGTCAGCTGCCAGCTCAGAAGAATTTCATATCATGTAGGTCAAAGTTTACTTAATAGAATATTTGGCTCTTGTGTAATCTACTCTATCGAATATGTGAATGTTTCTTCCAATGTGCGACAAGCAAAGTCTAGTCACACTATTCTGAAGTCCTCTGAAAGCAGAACAAGGTACAGAATTCCAATTGCTGAACAATGGACTTCTGTACTAACAGCAGCACTTCCCCTTCAATAATGCAAAGTCAGTGGAGTAATTCAGCAGGACTTGTTTACATTTGATTTCTCTGTTTCATCCCTCCAAAATATCTTACTGTTGCTGCCATTGGTTCTTTTCTACTAAAGGTTTCAAAGTGAGAAGCACTGGTGTAGATGAACTATAGAAGTTTCAAATGTCAACTTATCTACACATTCTGTGTAGAATCATAATCTACTGTTGTAGTATTAACACTAGAAATTACATAAGAAATAGCCCAGGGTAAACACAAAGCTAATGTAGTCTATAGGGGACTCTAGGAAGAAATGGAGTTACGTGCCCTAGAACTTTTATGTGACTCTTTATATTTGTTCTACTGCTTTAACCAAGCAGTGGAACTTGAGAATGCCATGTAGACTGCAATTCAGAAATATATCATGAATCTGAAAAATAGTGAACTTATTCCTAACCTACTATTAGAGCCAATCTTCAGCTGTAACTATAGCTTTTAAAGTATTGTGAAAGGCCATTGACCTATCAGTGTGCTCAAGTCTTGTAGCAAGAAACTCACAATGTTTCCATCAAAACATCAGGGTAATATAACTACAGTTTTGAAACACTGATAGCAGCTTACAGTATCTGGATGTACGTGAGCATGCTGTAAGGCAGTAGGCTGGTCAGACAGACTTTTTCTGTGGCCTGAACAATAAGGTTGAGAGTTTGTGGTGCTATATTACAACACAGTAGCTGAACAAACTCAGCCGGTGTGCTAGATCCAGACTGGGAGCTGGTGGTTGGAGTGTTTCTGAGTCGTATATACTGTGTGCCTTTTAGTGGCACAGAAGATTAGGGATGCTGAGTTTGAGAGTCATCTTGCTCATCTTCGCTACCTGAAAATTTAGGGATCTATTTTAAGATAGTGAAGTCAACAAGGAGGTGTGTCTGGAGAATGACTTATTCCTGTATTGAATGCTTTGCTTCAAATTAAATGTATCCTTGTCCTCTGAAAGAGACAGTGTTCTTTCTTCAACTACAGATAAAGCTACTTGATCTAGTCTTAGTGTACATGCACAACTTCTTTGAGGAGTTCTTCTTCAATGAAAATGATTTCCATTGAAAATGATTTGTCATAAATCACAAAATGTATGTCTCTGGTGGAGTACAAAGCCATTCTCTTTCATTTCCAATTTAACAACTAAATATAATGACAAATTGTTCTTAAAAATCATAACAACCAGTGTACTGTTTAATCATGTATCTCCATACCTCTTTAACTGTATTCTGTATGTTAGGCTAGTATTTCTGTCTGTTTTTGCATTATAGATGCATGCATATGCAAAATAAGAGATTGTTGATATCACTTTTCATCTCCTTATAATCTTAGACAAATGGTTTAATGTTATATTGGTGATACTTCTTGAGGGTGCTCTGGAATTTCTAATCTGTATTTGGGAAATTATGAGTCAATGTTCAATCAGCAGAAAATGCCTGGGTTTTGATACTTCTATGAACTGTTAAAACAAACAAACAAACAAGCAAATAACAAATCTTATGGACTGTTGTAAAGTCCCTTAACAGAAATACCTCAAGGTTTAAATGTGTAAAGCAGGCAATCCGATTTTCATGTAAATAAGTTGCATGCATTTTGAAGTGGCAATATTTAATATTTAGTTTCCATTTTCCTTCAATGTTTTGTTAATGCAAAAAAAAAATAATTATGCTTAGACTCATTTTTGTTTGTATTCATCAAAATGAGCATATATTAGCATTTATAAATGCTCAATGAATGGATGCCCTAGCTCTGAAATCTAATTTAATATGCATGAGAATAGAGGATAAGCTTTATCAGTATTCACAAGTAAAATCTTTATGAAAGCATATGCATTTGCTAATATTGAGATATTGCACTAGAGCTACTGCTTTGTGGAATACTGGATTGCGTTAATTACCGAGTCCAAGGCAAGGAGAAGTTTGCTCATTGCTCTGAAATAATAGGCAAGTAAGACTGGGAAAACATAAGTATGCAGTATTGATCTATAAGAGAAATCTATCAAGACTTCACAGTGTGTTTTGCCTGAATAAGTAAGATTTATTAGCTTCATCTTATGAAGAAATGTTAACTCTTAGATGTTTCAAATGGAGAGCAAAATAACTATTTCACCTCTTTAAAGTCAGTGAGACAAGTGCAACTTTATTCCAGAAGGTGTCTTAATTTGTAGTTTCTGTGTCTGTATTCATTTAGTCCATCACATAGTTGAACAAGGTGTTTTTTTCCCCCTCTAGAAATATTCTTTCAGAAGCATTATTTTCCTTCATTGTGTATTCAATTGGGAAAAAAATTCTCGTCTTCCCCTAACTTGTTTCCAAAGTACAGCACTTGTAGCAATTTCTTCTCACATATAGGTGTGCTGACCTCCACCCTTTTTATGGAACAGCACTCTGGAGGCCACCAAGTGCACTAAGCAGGTGATAGAGCCATTATGCTTCACACAGTAGTTCCTAAGCCATTTACAATGTGTGAAGAGAAAGACCTATAGTTTTGAGTGTTGCACAGGGACATGAAACAGGAATTTCAGAGTTTAGAATTCTTTTGAGGAAAAAAAAAATTGGAGAAAGAATGGGAAACAATATAATGTGTTATTTTATACCAATTCTGTGCTCTAGAGGGTGAAAACCTTGCTGACATAGCACAATTTACAAGCCTATGTCAGATTTCAGGGCTGGAAAGTGCCAGATGCTGCCAAAAAATATATACTTTGGCAAGGGAAATGCTTTACTGAAAGGAAATTCACTATTGCAAGAATAGCCAGGTTTATCAGGGTTTAGGACAAGATAATTAGAAGCCAATAGGTCATTACATTTGAATGTTGCCCCCTACAGTTCATTAAGCAGGACAGTGGTAATACAGGCATACATCCATAATACATACAATCCAGTAATACATTCTCTCCTCTTCTTGCATATGCTCTCTTAGTAAATAATTAGTGCCTATCATTGTGTATGGTGGAAGAAGAAACAGTCATGATAGGACGTTTCATATCATTCTTATCCCATAGCCACTGTACAGCTGCCTTTTATTTGGATTACCATACAAGTAACAATGCAAACCCCATAACTGTGTGAAAGGTTAGCATCACTGAAGTCACTAGGAAATCTTAGGATTATGTCTTGATGAATCAGGTGCCAGAAGTTACTTATATATAACTTGATCCAAGGTGTATTAAAATAAATGCAAAAACACCTCCATTGTCCTTAGCAGGCTTTGCAACATGCTGATAACAAACGAACGCTTGTTTTCTCTTCCAGCATTACAGTTCAGTGAGTAAATGCTCTCTTAGTGGCACCTAGAGAGATCGCAGGGAATGGATGTGATGAGATTCCTTGAGGGAGGTAAGAAGGAAAGAACACTGATGTACAATGTGACACAGAATGACTGCTAAGAGGTTAATGGCACCGACCGTGTAACAAGCGGTACATTGCTTTGCACCGTGTAATAGGATTTTTAGCTCTGTAGTTACTCTTTCTCAGCTGTACTCAGAGGAATGAAAGAAAATATCAAATAACAAACATGGTACTCTTGCTCCTGCGTTTTGGCATAGTCATCTGATTAAGAGGCAGTAGATGTGAATGCCTGTTGTAAGTCCTGTCTAATACCTTTCCCACTATCCAGGAGTGCACATATTGACACACATTACAATCATTATCTTTATTCATACAACAGTAGCCCTTGCAGGAGGGTAAGCAGGTGAGCACAGGCCCCTGTCACCTACTATAGCAGCAGACAACTTTCATTCCCTTATTAGAAACAAGTACTGGTTGACACCTGTCTGAAAATGAGCCAGCAGTGTGCCCAGGTGGACAAGAAGGTCAATGGCATCCTGGCTTGTATCAGAAATAGGGTGCCCAATGGTAGTCTCCCTGTATTCTGCAATAGTGAGGTCACACTTTGAGTACTGTGTTCAGTTTTGGGCCCCTCACTCTAAGAAACACATTGGAACATGTCCAGAGGAGGGCAATGGTGCTGGTGAAGAGTCTGATGAGAAGTGTCTGACAGAGCTGGGGTTATTTAGTCTGGAGAAAAGGAGGCTCAGGTGAGACCTTATTGCTCTCTAAAACTACCTGAAAGGAGGTTGTGGTGAGATGTGGGTCAGTCTCTTCTTCCAAGTAAAAAGTCATAGGAAACAGCCTCAAGTTGCACGAAGGGAGGTTCAGGTTGGCTATTAGGAAAAGTGTCTTCACTGAAAGGGTGGTCAAACATTGGAACAGGCCGCCCAGGTAAGTGGTGGGGTCACCACCCCGGAAGTGTTCAAAAGGCATGTATGCAATTTGTGATATGGTTTAGTGGGTCTGGTGGTATTTGGTTAGAGGCTGGGCTTCATGATCTTGAAGGTCTTTTCCAAACTGAATGATTCTATGATTCAATAAGTGTGAAAATAGAAAGTAGGAGGGGAATAGAAGGTAAAGCTATAAGGGGCTGTCTCACTCCTCCCACCAGTTTTGTAGTTGTCTACACCATTAACTTTAGTGGATTTACTTGAATGTGCTCTAAGCTCTGTTTAGTAAGATCTGACGTCATTGCCTAGAGTTTCGTTGGCAAAAAGCATCCAACCTTGTACAATGATGCAGCAACAGAGCACAAGGAATAAACAAGATTCATTTTTGTACCTGTGAAGTATTGCCTGAATCTTGTTTAGATTTTCAGTTATTGAACTTTTCTGTAAAAGTCAGAATGACACTACTTTAATGACTTCAAAAAATACTTTAAGCATGGCAAGGTGACTTAATGCCTTCGTAAAAGTTCAGCATGTGGTTTTCTTACTGCCAACATTTTACATATGAATTATTTCCCAGAAAAATGATTTTTGATTGTCTGCTACTTTTGCCATATTGGGATGCTTTTACTTGTGAAGATTGACTTGCAAGATTCATGATTATAAAGGACAAATTGACAGCTACACTCAGAAAGGGAATTAAGACAGAAAGATGTTAAACAGTACAGTATCCTAAATTATAAGAGCTCTTTGCAGAGAAAGATAGTATTTAATTTGAGTAATATTTATGGACTTTAACAATCAATTATTCACACAGGAGAAGGCTGTGTCAGTGCCAGGAACTGAACCTACATTAACATAAGCACCAAGCCAATGCTTTAACTATATACCTGTCTTTCTTCAACCTTATTTTTGAGTCAGTACGACATGTAAAAATCTAATCTTGAAATGAAACATTCATTTGAGGTCATGATGCTCCTGTTAAACTTGTCAAAAGAGATAAAAGAAAAGTGGAACTTTCCACGTGGAGTATATAGTCATTAGGGAGTGAAGATGAGGTCATTGAGATGAGAAAGAGAAAATGAATTGTGCCTGGAAATAAAACCAGAACTAAACCTGACTAAAATAAGCTGTTATACTTGATCCATCTTTCACTTATGTTGGTTTCCTACTTCTTGTA
Source organism: Margarornis squamiger (assembly GCA_035222235.1). Lineage (NCBI taxonomy): Eukaryota > Metazoa > Chordata > Aves > Passeriformes > Furnariidae > Margarornis > Margarornis squamiger. The sequence continues at coordinate 63,356,890 of JAWWTY010000037.1, forward strand.
GTTCCATTCTCAGGTTCTTAATATTGCAATAGGAGCTAAGAGAATCAATTGCAGTGACAACAACATAAAGAAAAAGAAATCAGTGCTGAATAACAAGTGAAACTGCACTTGCTCGCCTTCTCCTTCCAGCTCGCCTTCTTATCACAGATATGCAGGGAGTTTCTAAAGGAACACTGGTAGAGTGCAGGGAGAAATTAATTCCAGTATAACCCTTATATATCGAAACTACAGTTTCTGTAGATTCCTTGAAAATGGAAGTGCTTGTAGGCAGTAAAACTGCTTTATGAAGCAACTAGGAAGTAATTTTTTTATGGGGCTGACAATGCCCTCTGCAGTCCCAGTTTTCAAAAGGGAATGTGGTTTCTGAGTAGATTTTTTTTTAAGTTCTAACTGACCAAGTTTCAATGGCTTTTCAGGGAAGTTCAGAGGTTTTAAAAGTTCATTTCCATTTAAAGAGAAGTTTTTCTAAGTAACCAGAATTATTCCTTTCTTTTATTATTTCCTTTCCAACTTGTTTAGGCTTGATTAATGATTGAAACCTCCTCATCAGTTAAAGATGTTTTTCAATGGCTTCTTTTATTTTGCAATTTTTCTATTCCTTTGTTTAGCCAGGCTTCTTCTGTGGGTCAAACGGGAATACTATAAACTTTGAAAGGGCTATGGCAGTGTTGAAATTGATCTGACTTTTAAATTTCAGGTGCTCACCGACTTTTTTTGAGCCACAACATCCACAATTATTTAAAGAAGACAATCCAGTTCAGCAGAAAAGCAGGAGGATGAATAAGTATGCTTGCAATGGTATAGACTTTTTAATTTTTCTTAGTGGTGTAATAATACATAATCTCAATGGTGACCTGTTGACCCTCATTGTTAGAGGGTCAACATTGTCACTTTGTCTGAAAATTATTCTTCCCAATGCTGGGACAATGCTTTTGCACATCATACCATCTGTTTCGTCAATCTAAGCCTACCCTTATTCAGGATCTATGGTGGTTATTAAAAAAAGAACGAAAATAAAAAAAAATATTGTGGAAAAATAGTTTTTCATTTAATAGAATGTCCAGATTAACTTTCTCGTTTTCCACTCAAATGTCATTGAAAAAAATGAAAAAAATAATACTACAGCCTCCTACCCTATTATTATTTATATACTTTCAGTGTGGATGTAGTTGCCAGCAGTACAATGTTTCTTTCTCTTTGGCCTTCTGTAGCAAAACTTTTTGGAGTTCTTTCTGTTCAGAGTGATTTTTTTGGGTAAAATATGACCATTGTTCTCCTTGAACCTTTGGACAAAATGTATACCAAATGAAACTGAATTTTCTGTGGTTTGCTAGCCAGAAAAGGAGGTGCCAAAATAATCCAAAATAATCTCTGGAAGTGAGGGTTTAGTGATAGTGACTGTTCACCTAAGGTTTCCAACCTAAGGGCCTTTACCATGTTAATGCTTTAATTTTGCAGAACTCATTTTCCCCATTTGTGAAATTTAGAAAAGTTTCAGGTCTACATGCAGGATAAAATCCTTAATGGAAGTACAATGAAGTCACTTGCACAATTCTGCTTGTCTAAAATGGGTCTGAGTTTTCAGTTCCTTGTTTCTAAATGAACACCTAAACTGCATCTCTTGCGATTTGGCTTAATTATTTGCAATTTCTTGTCATCTGTCAGTTGCTTATGCCTCTCATGGATTCCTTCTTGTCGTCTTCTGATATCACTTCATAACTTTCCTAATGAATTTCCTAAACTCCTTCCAGCATTCTAGGTATTCTTTGTTTATGCCTCTAGCAGTTAGACAGCAGGACATTAGATAAGTTGTTGTCAATTTAAACTTCTTAATTGTTTTGACTTTCCATTCAGCATCATAAAACTGCTATGCAATCAACTGTGATCACTCTAGAGATAAAAACCACGCAAAACAAACTATTGCATATGGTTTTCTCTATACTCTCTCAGAACAGCATTGTTTTAGATCATATAAATTTAATGTATATCTCATTTAGAATTGGTGTCAATGAAATAACAATGTCCTTGCTATTTTTTTTTTTTAAAATCTTAGTGAGACATAGCATAAACCAGAAGTTTCTTATGCAGGAAATAGCTGCATACTATGGACCTGTATGGGACTAAATATCTTCGTTTATGTGTCTGTCTCTCTACTTGCATGGCTGTGATCTTTTGCCAACAGCTACTCTGCAACATGTTCATAACATCCTCTGGGTACCACAGAGTCAGATACTGCCTCTCCAATGGCTTCTTGTGTCATCAAGGGTATATATCATCTGAATATTACAGGAATTACATGCTGTAGTGAAATATATAGATTTTTTTTCTTCTATTATATGAAATAGAGTGATGGAGCTGTTGTAATGAAACTCTATCATTAGCAAATAAATTCAAACACTGGAAGTTTCTGGATATGTTTCTATTATAGAGGAAACCGGCTATGTCTCTGGAAGATTTGAATGATTCTGAGATAACTGATAAAATTTACCACATTACATAAGGTTTGCAAGAAGACTTTCTGTCCTTTAAATGCTTCTTATCAATTGTTCTTAAGGTCAAGGTCTATTGAAAAATTTCAATGAAATATTTATCTGATGGGACTTCAGTTTATTTCTACATCACTCTCAAGTTTTTGGATTCCTTTCTCAACGAAGACAGTCTTCATAGGCTGTCATATGTTAGTCCTGAAATCACATCATCATATATATATATATATGAAAATATATATACACATATATTGTTTTGCTTCAAGGTTGAGATCCAGGAGGTTTTATAATTATTGAATCTCCTGGACAATGCGTGTTGCTGAAATGTCCACAGACTGGCAGTGGCACTGTTTGTAGTCATTGTTTTGCTGTGTTATTTGTATGCAAAATATAAGCTGTAGGTCCGTTTCTTCTTCACACTAGAGGGCTCCTTCACACTTGTTTAGCAGTGTGGCAGCACCTACAAATCAGAGCAGTGGAAACATGCTGCAGTGTAAGGGTTTAATGCATTATAGGACATAACAGGCTTGCTGTGTCTTCCTTTCACAGAAACTCCTTCTGCGTATCATAATACTGTCACCTCACGAGCAGTGTTAGAGTGGCCTCCGGTAATTTTCCCTCCTTCATATCGCATAATGTGGGAAGGCCAGGAACACTATGGAACTATTTCTGAATAACGAGAGGTTAAGATATGCTCCCTGTTCAGTTTAAAGATACTCATGAGAATAATAAATGTCATAATCAAGCTAGATGACAAACTGGAAATCTTACCTTGAATGTTTCCTAAAATTATGGCCGCTAGGTAAGGTTGTTGGAGGCTATTGAAATCATGTTGACTTGAGTTTCTGGGGTTGGAGTGGTTGATTTAATTTCAGTAGTGGGACCGGTGTTTTTACAGGTTGAAGAAAATGCTTGCACTAGCTCTGCATGCTGCAGTAATTCCTCCTGTCAGTATTTGATCTTGGACTGCAGGGGCTCAAATAACAGACAAGAACTAGAAAATTAGAAGAAAGCTTAACTGTTGGAGGAAGGCCTACCCTATATGATGACTATTCTTGACCTCTTTTCCGACCCGAGTGACAGATCATTTTAACATGTAAATGCAGCTCTGGAATTTGAAAAGTAAACTGGTAAAGAAGATGTGCAAATCAGGAAGTAAAACACTTGTCAAATATCTCTCTTGTTCTCTGTACTCTGTCCTCTTTTTCACAATATTAATAGTATTCTTCCTTGTCTATGCAGAAATTTCTTAGTATTTATCAGAATAGACGTTCTCAATATCTAGTTTACAGGAAGTGTTATGATAGAGATTCATGAAACTTACTGACAAAATATCTATGTGCAGCAGGTCAGTAACCTTTTAATTTTCTAAAATACCTGAACTCTATCCAGTGTGAGGAGTTGCATAGTAAACAGTGTCCAGTCAAGTAACAGTATCAAAAATTGTCCCCAAAACACTGAGCTGTGTTGATATTTTAAAGTGCTGCTGCTGTTCTCCACAGCTTCAGCACTTAAGCTTTACCCTCCTCTTTGTCGGCTTCACGCTTGGAAAATGTCACTGAAGCGACAGCTGGTGAAGGCAAAGACCAGAGAGACAGCACTGAAAAATGCTTGAGGCATGTGCCTGTGTTGTAGGGAGAAAAGAGATCAGAAATATAGAAAACAATACATGGCTTTTTAAATTCTCATCATGTTGAATTCCATGAAAAAGACTGTTCAATATTGGTTGTATTTAAACGTACATGCACGACAGGCAGCGTATTTGTTAGAACTCCTTGCCATTCTTCAATAATGCAGCAACGAGGAAGATTATCCTTTCTCCTACTCCAGGGTGACGTCATTGTACTGATAAGTAGGACTTAGGAAAGGTTTATGTTCTTAGCACTAGATTTAAAGAATATAATGCTCCTTTTAATATTGTAATTTCTAGCTCTATTAATTTTCAATGTTTATCTTTCAAGATCATTAGGAAATTCAGAAATCATCTTTCTTGTTTGAGAGAAAAAGAGTGGGGTGATCTAAGGATAAATAAGCTCGTGGCTGTGGAGTTCCTCTACCACCGTATCACATCTGGCAAGTATCCGCAAGGTCTTTCAAAGTGATATGCTGTAAAGTTGCTCAAAAATGCAGTCTTCAAAAAAATCAAACATATTGTTAAAATTTTAGTGTTGAAGCTGGTAGTAATTATTGAGTACTTGATTTGTTCCCTAATAGAACAGATGTTTTTAATTTACTATTTCACATTGTAAATTTTCACATTAGACATCATACTGGATCAAGATTAAATATCAGTGACAGGACACTTGTTCTTTCCTTTTAATCAGAAGAAAACAGATATTATTTTACCACGTTCTGCATCTTGCTCAGATTCACTTTGACTCAATCTCCTTACAGAAATTGCTGAAACCTCTCCAGAGCTCTTCATGGACCATTCATTCATTATTGTCTCAGTGCTCTTGCACAATTATGTTAAGTTGTATTTAGTGGATGTAGAAAAAGAAAGATTAAGAGTTAGCTCTTCTGGATGGGCTATATGGCATCTGGTATAGCTCAAGCTGGATTCAATGGGAGACAGCCCAATCCCTAAAGAACAATTCATGCTGACTTATTGCACAAAGTGCATATAACGGTTTGAGAATTAAATATTTATGCAAAAGCAAACTGAATATCCCATAACAGTATCAACTGTGCAGCAGAACACCAAGTTTGGTAATCATACATAAAAATTCTGATTGTTTGGCACTGTAAACTTGACCTTAATTGTTGGAGCAGGTAATGACACCTGATCTTCAGATTGCCTGACACTTTGTGATATTAATCTTTGCCTTAATGCTGTTATAACTTGACCAAAACTTAACTGTCTGGATTTGAGGTTTTGTGAATTGTGCATATTCAATAAGTTCTTGAGGGGTTTTTTTTCTTCTTGGAAGGGAGATGGAGAGAGAAAGGTGCAGCTAAAACCACCGCATCCTTTCTGACAATAAGATTAGAAGTTGTATGGGTTTGCCCTCATTAAAGTGTAACTCCCTCTTCTCTGAAGTGTGTGCCTGTTTTATTGAATAACCCTTGTGCTTCCATCTGGTGAAAGTGGAATTTAGGGAGAAGGCAAAAAGGAGTCACAGAATCCTAGAATGGCTTGAGTTGGAACGGACCTTAAAGATCATCTAGTTCCAACCCCCCTGGAAATTACTTTGGTTCAGATATGTACTCTTGTGTTCTGCATGTGGAAAGGCACCTAAAAATTTCAAATTTCCAAGGTTCTGAGGTATTTATCAGTCTACCATAAGTATTTACTCATTCAATTCTCTGAAGATTTGGGCTGCCACGAGTGTTTTTCTTGCTGTGCTCCCCTTACGATAATTTCAAGGAGTAGTCATCTAGCAACTCTCCTGCACTTTGGAATGTCTGCCATCATTTGTTACTGCTGCCATAACTGAGCCTGCTGTCTGATATTGATGTTTCCCCATCTGGACATTAAGGTGAGCTTTCTCTTAAAAGCACTTTTTTCTTGGGCTCTACTGAGGTCAAAGTTAAACTAGATGTGGCTGCTTTGTGGTTAGGTGAGCTGATGTGGGTATTTCTGTAAGGATGCTTCACAGTCTGCGTTAACCAGGACTGCAAAAATGATATCTGTGTAGCTATCCACTGACATGCAATCATTACCACACGGTGCAGTCACTGCCCAGCCCAGATCTGGTAAGAAAAATTTGACAAAGTTGCATGTGCTGTGCATTTGTGAGAGGAGAGCTGTCCTTGAAACCTGGTTCAAAGATGATTCACCCTCAAAGGAGTCAAAGTCCTAGTTCAGGTAAGGTAGCTGCCAAACACAGAACTTTGTTAGCAACTTTTAAAGGCTCCTCTGTCTTAAATTATATTTTCTTCTGATTCATCATTTTCACTTCTTTCCAGATGTAAATTTTTTGCTTCTCTTTTAGCACCTTTCTCTTACTGCTAATTCTCACCTTCTTTTCTTCTGTATGGAATTCTGTTTTTAAAATAAATATTCTAGGGTATTGACTCCTTTAAATTCATGGTGAATATCTCAAAGCTCAGACTAAGGGATTTTTTCCCCCTATTGTTTCTGCATTAAGTATACTGGAAACTTTTCAACAGAATTTCTATCAAATTTGAAAAAGTAAGACTTTTCTCAGCTGATTTTTCCAAGTCAAAATTACTTAGCAAATCTGAAAAATAATGTCTTCACGGCTCATCAGCACAGTATTGACCCAGAACTGATGGATATTCTACCTACAGGGAAGTCACTGACTTCAGGAAATTAACCTTGGGAGAATATTGATAGAAATGGGGTTAGGAAAATAGCATGCAAGGCAAGGATCTTTTCATTCTTTTGATTTATTGGCACAATGTTGTGGGGAATAAAAGAAATTGCTTACTAGGCTCCACCACTTTATTGAAAGGATGCAAAGGAAGTGTGAAAAGTGGAATGTGTGGGAATTAGAGTGAGAGCTCAGTATTTTGTTGCTGGCAGATGTGTCCTAGGCTTCACCATTTTACTGGGGTGGTACAATTCGGTTGTTATGACACATCCAGGAAGAAAAACAGAAAACACGAGCTGGAGGCTTGGAGAAAATTAAATGATGATGACTCAGAACTTACACCCCAAAGTAAAATGAAGATTGCACCAGTTTGTTTAGGAAAAGAATCTGAAGCACATATGAAGAAATGAGCTTCCAATTCATTGAAGGTTTGCACTGATCTTCAGATGAAGGGGATAACAGTAGAAAGCTAGTGTCAAGGTGAAAGGCAAGGATGATTACAGATGAACTGCAAGCTGAGCTTATGTTTTTGCTGTCATTCTCTTTTCAAAGTATTCTTTTTGTTCATTGTGCTGTGAGCTCTACATCTGCTTCTGCTGAAAACCAGGAAAAGTGTTTCAGTGCCTAAAAGTGTTATTGTTTGGCTCGTTTGGCTGGGAGAATGAGTCTCAAGTAACCTATGAACTCTGTGCCACATCCTTGCAGTAAGCAGAGGGCCTGCTGGGGTGATCTACTTAACTTGCCATTAAGTTTTATGTAACTGTTATAGTATTGTTTAAAAACGGTTTGTGGGATTCTCTGCAGTAATATGGCATATATTAACTTCTAGTTTGAAAGTAGTAGCCAATTTTTATCCCTTATGTAAACAGATCTATTTTTATTGTATTTACTGAACTGTCTTCCCAATTTTGATAGACTATCACTTATAATTTATCATCCTTACTGCAATGTGGCCTTTTGCTTAAAACTTTAACCCTTGCAGTTGTTGACTTATATGTGGGTGAGCTTCTAAAAAATATTTAGTTGGATCTGAATTGTTACCTAAATCAGAGGATTTCAAAAGCATTTTAAAAGGTGAATAAACACCATTGCCTCATTTTCACACATGGTGAAAGTAAGACAAATACAGATAAAATTAGTTGGTTCAAGGTTATGTAAACAAGTGAGTTCCATAGCCAGAAATAGTCATTGCCCTTCCAGGTGCTTTACTCTCTATCCATTATCTATCTGAAGAAACACTTGGTCTGTCCTCTGAAATCTAAAAGTTTTACACCAATTAGGCTTCTGATATTGGAAAGTCTAGTTTCTGGATTCTTGGCATGCACAGAAAAGGACTGTGCTAGCCATAATTGTGTACTGCTGGACTCATAGGTTTCAGTATCTCGCCATTTCTTTTTATAGGTGCCAAATTTATAATTAAATTTTCTGAACGTATGACAAATTGGTTAGCAACAAGATCCTCTCACACAGCATATCAAGAAATCAAGTGACTGTGGGTTTGTTTCTGGAAGTAATCTGTCTCCAGAATTCTTGTACACTTTAAGTAGCAGTTATAATTGCCAGGTGTTGAAAGGCAAGATGGTGGTCTTGTTATTGTTACCAGAGAAATTCATGTATTTTTTGTCTTTGCCAAAGAAGCTGTAATACTGTCTACCCCCGATGATGTTGTTTTATGGAGCATATCATCCCTTATCTTCTGAAAGCAGAGTCTCAAAACTCACTGAATACAGGGTAGTCTACAGGGCACAGTGAGCTTTATTTCATATTTTTATGCATCATGAAGACAGTGCTAGTCTCCTTGGTGGATTATCAAGAGGGCAAAGGCTACATTACCCCACTGCTGATGCCTGTGATCACATAAAGGCACAAGCAGTCCAACATTAGTACCTCTGGCTTACAGCTCCAACATATTGATATTCTAAAAGGACGGGTAATAGATAACAGCAGCCACTCCGTACCACGTGTCACCTGAGGCAGAGGGTACGTGTCATTCCCTTTACTAGTACCTGGCACTACCGAACTCTGTTTATCACCGGCCACTTGGCAACAAGAACTATTCTTGGTCAGTGCTTTGCTGCTGCTCTGCTCAGCAGCTGCTCTGGAATTTCTGCAGCTCACAAAAATGAGGCAATTTCTGTTGCTCCACTGAGAGCAGGAGGAGGGTAATGATTCTCTGGAAGGGCACTTAGGGTTGGAAAAAAGGAATGGAGGGTTACATTCCCAGTTTCTGTTGCATGTTGTTCTCTCTTGCTTCTGGTTGTTGGGCCGAACTTATGCTAAGTTAACTTGGGCTGATACCTAGACAGTTTACTCAGCAATTTGGTGTTCTATGTTTTTTTACCGACTGCATACATTTTGGTGCATATTGGCCCATTCGTAATGTAAAAGCTCAAGGTTATTTCTGTCGATTAAAATGATCGGTATTAGCTCTCTTACTAGACTGTGTCACTATGAGTTAGATTGGTGGTGAAACCTGTTCTTACTGTGTCTGTTGTCTGAATCCAAACTTCCAGTGTTAACATTGGCTTAACAAGCTTTACATTTTCTGTTAGAAAAAATACAAAGAGCTCATATTTCAAAATAAATCTCCTGAATTGTACTTTATTTAACAGCTGACACAGCTGAGATTTTAAGCAGCTGAATGCACATATAATGCATTTTAAGAAGTGACATTGCTATGGTTATGAGTTACACAACAATATGATGTCAGCCCTCTGATTGGTGCCATGGTATTTAGCAATGCCACTTGGACAGGAAAGTTCACACACAGAAGCCTGTCCAACAGTTCTAAGAATTTTATATCTTTTGAAGTGTTCAATATATTTCTTTATGTGTTGAGGCACTGGCCTTCCAAAACCCTTGTTTTCATTTTCCAGCAATCTCAGTGAACTGGGGGTCATTGGATTGTTTGCTTTCTCACCGGCTGCACTGAAATCAAGCAGCCATCAGCTGAATTACTATAGTTTAAATGTGTCTAAAAGGAATTCAAAGCAGTACTTTAAAAAAACATTATTACTGTGCTTTCAACATAGCATGAGGATATAACAAACTAAGAAGTAGAAGTGGTTCACAGAAAAGATGGATTTTCAGTAATGGCTCAAAATAAGAAATGATGGGACTTTCAGATTTCAGCTACCTGCTTCAGCCACAGGTTTTCTGTGGTTATAGTTGTTTCAGAAAGAAAATAATCTACTTTTGATACAAATTAGGTTTTAATTTTCCGGGGCATCTCTCCATCTCCTGAGACTATAGGGAAACAACAAAATGAAAACTTCATCAAAATGTTATCAAACTATACTGGGATTATAGCAATGATAGCCTATCAATCCTTTTGTCTGAAAGAAGAAGACAAATTGAGGTCAGTTAGGATGGACTTGACCAACAAAATAATATTTATCTGTTTAGATTGTCCAGAACCAACATTTTTCCAAGTGTTGTGTACAATAGAGCCATGCAGGATGGAGAAAGGAGAAAAGAAACCAGGTGACATGAAAAGTGGCTTTTTATTTAGTAGATTATTGTCCTTTGGAAACAAGGCTTCTTGTGTGAAAAACATTATGTTTCTATAGTGACTGCTGAGAAATGCTCTGGTGGTCTCTGCTAACACTCACATCATAAAATCATTTGAATGAAGTCTCATCCAGCTGGTAGTTTGACTGACTACCCATGGATGGATAAGCCTGATTCATACCATTACAGAAGACAGGAAATTGCTGAAGGCTTAGCATACACCTCTGAGATGACAGGGTGCCCTTGCAGCCAGAAGGCCAAATAGTATCCCGGGGTGCAGTGGTAAGATTGTGGCCAGCAGGTCAAGGGAGGTGATCCTCTCCCTCTACTCGGCCCTAGTGAGGCCACATCTGGCATGCTGTGTCCAGTCCTGGGCTTCTCAGGACAAGAAAGAAAAGAAGCTACTGGAGAGGGACTAGTGGAGATCACAAAGATGATGAGGAGTCTGGAGCATCTCTCTTGTGAAGAGAGACTGTGAGAGCTGGGCTTGTTTAGTGTAGAGAAGAGAAGGCTGAGAGGGGATCTCATTAATGCATAGAAATATCTCAAAGGCGGGTGCCAAGGGGAGGGTGTCAGACTCTTTTCAGTGGTGTCCAGAGACAGGACGAGCATCAATAGCCACAAACTAAAACACAAGAAGTTTCACCCCAACATGAGGAAGAACTTCTTTTCATTGAGGGTGGCAGAGCACTGGGACAGCTGCCCAGGGAGGTCGTGGAGTCTCGCTCTCTGGAGACATTCAAAACCCACCTAGATGCATTCCTGTGTCACCTGTTCTAGGTGAGCCTGCATTGGGAGTGGGGTTGGACTGCATGGTCCAACCCCAGAAGTTCCTTCCATGCTGTAATTCTCTGAACCCTGAGAGGTATTAGCACAACTAAAGTACTTGATGAACTTTTTCTGAAAAGATTTAGGGAGCTGCTGTACTAACTTTCATGGGTTGCTTCATTAGCTGAAAAGAAAAATGAATGTTTCTATGTTCTTTCTTAATTTTTTTTAAACTTTTCATCTAAAATCAGATCTCCTGACTGAGAGATTTCAATAATTTAAAACTTTAAATGTTTCTGCATTGAATTCTATTTTTCATGAGCCACTTGACAACAAACCATGTTCTTGGTCAGTGCTTTGCTGCTGTCCTGCACAAGAGCTCCTCTGGAATTTCTGCAGCTCACAAGAAAGAGGCAGTTTTTGTTGCTCCAATGAAAGTGGATAATGATCCTTTAGAAAGTTGTTTAGACTTGAACAAAAAGAGAGGAGGATTACATTGCTTTTATTGTCAGCTCTTTTGGCAAAAGTGTTTTTTTGTTCAGGTGAGGTACGATATATGCTGTTGCTGCTTTTGACACAGTGGCACACTTGCAGCTGTATGCATTGTAGCTGGTTTTGCCTTTTTCCTTCCTCTTTACCTGTATAAAGTGAATGTACTATTTCACTGTATCTCTAAGTTAAATTCACTGACATTTGTATTCTGTTTTGGACATGGAAAGTACTATCAGAAATGTTAAAATTATTTTGGAATTGAAAAAGTCCTTGCCATCTCCAGTTGGATGTGCAATCACTAGGGGAAAAAAAAATTAAAATTACAAAAGCTCAGTGATATTGTAGCATATAATGTATTTGTTCAAAGGCTGCAATCAAATACTACTATGATGAGCACTTTAGAGGAGTTTATAAGGAAAATATTAATTCTTATTGTCTGCAGTGTTTGGGTCTTGGAAGTCAATAGGGCATGAGACTACCCATTATACAGTGAAGACAGAATAAGTATTTGAACGACTTTTTTTTCTTCTCCCAAAAAGTGTGTATTCTTTATAACTATTGATACAATTTTTTGTTAAAAACTTTAAACATTTACTGATGGACTGTTTCGTAATGAACAACTCATTGGCTTGTGACCAGAATTGGGGTAATATTCCCTGATTTTAAGGAGTTCTTAGAGACACATTTTCAGTCACTGGTTATTTCATGAAACTATTCTGTTTGCATTGCAGAATGTTTAAAAATAAGTTTAATTCATATACTCCTGCATTGTTTGTTGTTGCACCAAGTAATACCTTTTAATAAAGCTTACTCTTTATATTGCAACACATTCTGAATTATTGCAGTAAATTTAGGTGCTATCAGGTAGTCTCATTGCAGGGGAGACAAGGTCTAAGTCACAAGTACTTGAAACTTTAAAATCAAACTTCCTAAATAAGTTTGAGAGAATTTACTCTGCCTGGTTAGAAGACAAAGAAAACAATGAGATACGCATTGTCTCCAACTTCCTGCAATGATTATAATTTTTCTCATGTTCGATATTCATCCAGTATTGTTTTTGGTGCATGCTTATGCTTTGGCATCTTGCAAATGAGGTTTGTAGAAAGGTAGAATTTACAGTACTTATTAACCACTGTCTATTGCAGAATGCCTCTTAGAATATTTATTCAAATTCAGCCATCATTATTTTTAGCTCACTTGGGAAATTATTAGCTTTCATCTGATGCCTCATATATTTATGCTAGGAATAAGAAGATTTCATACTAAGCGTATTAGTATGTTTAACGTCAGAGAGGAAGCCAACTCATTATGCCAATTCTTATTTTGAAGAGCTTTTAATAGTGACAGCTTTGTCACAAGTAGTCAATAAGGTCCATAAGCAAAATTTAGACAAGTAGCTAAGGACCCTGACTTGTAATTCCAAAGATGCTGAGGCAACTAAAAATTTGGGCATATGTCTAGAAGGATTAGAATAACAAAACAAAACAAAACAAAAACCCTGCCCAGGATCACCTATAATTGATTTTGGTGGAAATTAGATACATGACTGCTTTTGAAAAATCTCTTGAGTGTCCATCTGCCTCTCTAGTGCCTAAAACACATTGACAATCTGACTCATATGCCTTTAGGAGACTCCAGGGTCTCACTGCTTATTCATGAGACTCATGCTAATTTTTGAAAATAAGAGTAGCACTTCTAAAAGGTTAGTTTTCAGTCTTTTAGATGTAGCCATCTACCTGCCACAAAATCGAGACTGATTTAGGCACTTCAGCAAACAGTTGTTTATGAACCTCAGCAAGTTAGAGAGGTGGGCAATCACCAGCTGTATGAAGCTTAACAAGGGCAAGTGCCAGATCCACACCTGGGATGGGGCAATGCTGGTTGTGTTGTACAGACTGGGGAATGAGAGGCTGGAGAGCAGCACTGCAGAAAGGACCCTGGGGGTTCTGGTTGATGGCAAGTTGAATCCGAGTCAGCAGTGCCCTGACAGCCAGGAGGGCCAATCCTGTCCTGTGGGGCATCAGGCAAAGCATCGCCAGCTGGATGTGGGAGGGGATTGTCCCACTCTGCTCTGCATTGGGGCAGCCTCACCTTGGATATTGTGTGCTGTTTTGGGCACCACAATATAAAAAAAATATTAAGCCATTAGAGAGTGTCCAAAGGAGGATCATGAGGATGGTGAAGGGTCTAGAGGGGAAGCCGTATGAGAAGCAGCTGAGGACACTTGGTCTGTTCAGTCTGGAGAAGAGGAAACTGAGGGGAGACCTCATTGCAGTCTTCAACATCCTCATGAGGGGCAGACACCGTTCTCTTTACTCTTATGACAGGACTGGAGGAAATGGCATGAAGCTGTGTTAGGGGATGTTTAGACTGGACACTAGGGCGAGGTTTTTCACCCAGAGGGTGGTTGGGCACTGGAACAGGCTCCCCAGGAAAGTAGTCACAACACCAAGCCTGTCTGAGTTCAAGAAGTGTTTGGACAATGCTCTCAGGCACAGGGTGTGACTCTTGGGGTGTCTGTGTAGGGCCAGGAGTTGACTCGATGATCCTGATGGGTCCTTTCCAACTCAGTATATTCTGTGATTTAATGAAAAACTGATAATGAATGGTAGATGAACTTTAAAATTACACCACAAACCTTTCAAGTTAGTTTGAGTAACGTTAAAAATGTTGTGCAAGTGCCCTTTTCATATCAGGAACTAATAGTATCTCTTGACTGCTCTAAAGAACCTTTTTTTGCTGTATTTATAACACAGAATGAAAAATATCAGAAGTTCAGCTGGTAGTTCTTAGGAAAAACAGGTGACTAGTTAGAAAGCAGTGGGAATCCAGTCAAGGGAAAATATTTGTGGTGCAATGATGCTTATGGCCAAAAGACCTAGGAAAATCAATGATCGATGTTTTCTTTAGTGAGCGTAGAGAACTCACGCCATAGACTTCCTCAGAAGTCTGACTCCCACTATCCTCAATGAACTGAGCCAAAGCCAATAGAAGTTAGCAGATAATCTTGAGTAAGTATCCATGGACTCCTGATTTTAAATTATGAAGTGAAGAAACTCCTGGAAAGAGCCAGCCTGGATTAACATTACTATTTTCCCCTTCTTCAGCATAATCTCTGTCCCTATTTTATTATGCTACATATTAGCTTTTTCTTGACATTATCTCTTCTGCTGTACGAAAGTGTAGAGATACACTTAAAAAGAATATTACATCCTCAAAAAGAAAAATCAACAAGGCATTCCCACCTGTTTCATACTTCAAATATAATCATTTTGCATTCAAAATCTTTTGGAGGTTATTTGATTCTTGATGGGCAGGGATGAGTCAAGCCTTATTTATTAAAAAAAAAAATTGGTTTTTTTTTTCACAGATCTGAACCTCATCTGTTTCATTTCAGAGTATAAATTTCTATTTGAAAAGAAGAGCAGACAATAAGAATACTCAAGAATTCTGCTCTTTTTTATTAGTCTTCATCTTAGTGATAACATGAAATAGTTGTATTTTATTGCATCAAGTCCTACTGCTTTCAGAAACTGAAATAAAATGACTATGAAATAAATAGAGTAGTTGAGTTAATGTCATTAGAGCTACAGTTGTAGAATTTCATTCCATTGCTTGGAAAAAGAAAGATAAAGTTCAAATTTGAAAAAATATCTTCCTACTCTTTTGAATGAAGAGTTTATCTTGACCATTCCACTTTTTGAAATATTTGTGTCCTGTGTCCTGTGATAGCTCTATTAAATCTACTGTATGTAATTCCTGAAGCAGTAGTGGAACTCGTCAATGTATGAAATCATTCATGTTATCTCATGCAAGATCACCCTTCATGCCTTTTAAACACAGAAGTAAATACATAGCTGTGAAGTGAGAGAATGTTGTGGAAACACTAGCCTCGTTTCTACCCCTTTTTCCTCAAGCCAAACCAATTGGCAACAGTATGGTGCACAATATTAAGAGTACCTTGAAATAAACTAAATTATATACATATCTATTCATGGAAAACATAAATAATCCTGTCTTGTTTTTAGTGCTGTACTATGCTTCAAAACAATGCAGTTATTGAAAAAGATTTATCTGAACAACCTGAAGTACAGTTTCTCTCCCCGTAGATGGTTTGGAAATTTTAACAGCTGTGATTAGTGCGCCCTGCAAAGGGGTCACTTTAGAGAAGATCACAAAATACTGCTATCTTTGAAGTCAGTCTGTGCTTTTTCTATATTGCCTTCATGAAGGGAGGAACTGAAGTGAGGAAGGTAGAGGTACTTTATGCTGTTGTTTCAACTCATTGAATGGCTTACAACCAAAGGGAGTGTTCTTTCTTAGTTCAGTCAGGTTATTGCTTTTATAGATGAGCTCATTAAGTCAGCAGTAGCCATTTTTATAATCTTCAAATTCCTGGAGTGGTTTGGGTTGGAAGAGACCTTTAAAGATCATCTAGTCCAACCTCTTGCAATGAGCAGGGACATCTTCAACTAGATTACATTGCTCAGAGCCTGGTTCAAAGTGACCCTGAATGTTTCATTGCCTGAGTATCTCAAAACTGCATGCCTGTTGTATCAACAAGTGTCTCAAAACTGTATTTTAGCAAAATTCTGTGTCCTTTCTCCATGATGATACCATGATAAAATATATAGTATTCTAATAGAGAAAATGTTTCTTTAATGCATTTAATATTTAGATGTCACTCTAGGTTTTAAATGTTATTACTATTATTGTCTGAATTTCTTAAAAAAATGCTGGGAGATGAATATTCATAGAAATAGAAATGAACCTGTGTGAACAGCCTTGCAAAAATTGCTTCATTACTTAATCATGGATAAGTGCACCTTGTCTTATTGTGCAGGAATAAAACAGGAAAGAGTTTTATTTATTATGGCATGTGAGAGTATATTCTATCTGTTGTATCAAGAAAGAAAAGCTAGATAAACTTTTCCCTTGTGCTTTTGCAGTCTCGGAGTGGAGTGCTTTCTCCCATAGGACTCACACCTAGTCAGACTAAGGCCTGGCAGTCCTTAAAGGCCAAAGGAGCAGCTCTAACTGGTGTTACATGCATGGGGCACATTCTGGGTTTTGCTTGACTGTATTATACCATAGCAGCTAAAATAAGCTTGGATTTGCTTTGATCTGAAATGTGGTCCAGATGAGTGCATCCTTACCTCTACACTGAGGTTCATTGTGTGGTTATAAATGGATTCATCCCACCAAACTTTAGGCTTTTAATGGAAGGTCCTTGCTTAACTGAATTAACTAGCATAAGGATACGACTGCTTAATTTAGTGGAGAAGGAAAAGTATGTCCTATAGGATATTCATAACTTCATGAGAGCTCTGAGAGTTTGTTAGTCCTCTCACTGACTGCAGAGTGAGCTTGACTGGGTTCCTAACTCAGAATCCCCATTTAAGGGCCCAAAAGTAGATGGAATGAATCTGAACCAGAATCTTCTTATGTTCGATCAAACTCTGTCTTTATCATTGAGAAGGTTCATTCTCTATGTGGATAAATGAAAAAGTGTATGTCTAGAATGACCTGAATTTAAAAGTCTTTTGAAAAGATATGAAAGGGACAATATAGTCAATAAAGTAAAATACATCTAACCTTCTCTGTATGAATAAGGGTGGTATAAGAACATCACCTATTCTTCCTACACATTTATTGTCCCTTGAAAAAAAAGAAAAATAAACCAAAACCAAACCACCAAAAAACATCACAAGAAACACTTTGATATTACTGAATTCCAAAATATAAGTGGGATTGTAAAGCAAATTTTTCACTAGTACCTCTGTTTTTCATTCAGCACCCATTGATTTAGAGTAAAATGCCAGAAACAATTAGAAAAACCCAGAAGTGTTCTGAAAGCAAATATATGGTGTTTTTGCATTTAATCTTAGCTATATATTTCAGAAATAAACATGGCTTTTATTCAGGACATGTATTTGCCAATAATACATCTGATTAAACTAGGAAAATTAGACATACTATCAGTAGCTTGCTCCCAAATTACACAAGGAGAAATTAGATACATTTTCAGTAGCTTGCTCTCAAATTTCTTCAGTCTATGAGTCACCAGATTCTTCCTGCCAAACTAAATATGTCTGTGAAAGGCTGGAAACTTTAATGGAAAGAAACATAAAACTTGAAATACGTAGGAAAAACTAAGTTTTTTTCATGGAAGACCTGTTGACTAGTAATTCAGGAATTCAGGGGATGTAGAAACAAATTATTACATCTTACTTGTCCACAGAAGTTTCAAGGCATGAAATGTAGTCAATTTAAGTATGCTATGTTAACCTAAAATAGATCTGCTTTTTAGCTTTTATGTAACCTGAAGTAATAAATGAAGACTCACCCAAAAAAATTTATGTAAAAATTTTTTACAAGAGTAGAAAGTCATATCCCATCATTTTGATGGGACTGAGATAAAAGAAACCTTCAGCATAGTTAATGCAAGCCTGCAAAAAATCCTTCTTGTGGAAATTGGATTTATTATACATGGTATGACACAGCCATCAAACATAATTAGCAGCGTACTCATCTTTTCAGATCCACAACCAGAATGGCATCTTTACAATTTTGCCCACAACACATAGACTTTTTATACCTTTGCGTAAACCATACATTTTAAAGTAATCCTTAGAATATGGACTCATGAAATACAGATTTGTTGTGAGTAATTTAAGCTTTTGTCCATTGCCTTAGTAGGATATGGCTGTTAATTAATGTTCTTTTGAAGTCAAAACAATTGTCAATAGTATTTACTTTGCTTACTACTTCCTGTTTATGGGATTAGCCGGTATGAAGTGCTTATATTTTGGAAAAAGTAATAGTAAATAAGTATTCCTGGAATGTTTGTTTTAAGAAACAAGCATGACTTTTGCTCACTGAGCTGGATTGAGTCAGAATGGTTTGAGGCAACCTCTCCTTTTTTCTGCATACTCACTGTCAATTTCTGCCCAACACACAAAGACACAAAGACTATAAACTAAGAGTTCTATATTAAAAAAACAAAAACAAACCCAACAAATTTCAGATTTGTGTGTGAGTCACAATTTGCTAATGGAAGTGCTTTAATAGGACAGTCTTTCTCTACTTGCTTTTATGGTCACATAAGGAAGCAGAAGGTTCTGCTATCTGGAAGTATTCTCTTGATCTAGAAGAGCTATGTTAAGTAAATGGGAAGCCTGGGATCACAGCTGAATTTCAAAAGTAAGATGGGAAATATCTAAATAGGCTGTAGGCTCAGGCAAAAAGAAAAAAAAAAAAAAGGAGAGAGGTGAGCTCTAAATTATTTCTTTGATAAAGGGAAGTTATTCTAGCTTTCACTAGGAAGGGATTTAACATGAAGTAAACAAACTTGTGTTCTGTCTTGTAAGGGCAAGAACATTGAAAATATATGAAATTTGTCTGCACGTGAGATTCAGAAATCAGAAAACACAGCAAGTATCTCAGACTTGGGTCTGATTTTTGTAGGAATTTAGGTAAGTGTCTATAAATTGGAGTGATCCACTGGTCAGCATGTGGTATGCTCCTCCAAGGAATATAGATGTACAAAAATTCTTATCCTTAGAACCTCATTCACTGAAGCAAATGTGAAATATGCCTGTCGATACTTAACAATTAGACCGAACACTTGAGGTTTATCTTTCATAGTGGTTTTTCATTAAATGCACCACAAAGAAAGTATGAATTAATGGCTTTTTCTTCCTTTTGACATTGAAGTTCCTGTGGTCATTACCAGAGATAAATTTAGCATAAATTCTTAAATAAGTATATATTTGTGATATTTCTTTTGTCTTGATTTCTAGACTGAGAAATTACTTAACTGTTGGTTATCGCTTTCATTTGTTGTCACATTTTTTAACAATTAATCTTGTACCACAGGGAAATATTAACATTTCGGTATGGTTTAATAAACAGGCTCAGATCCACCCTTTTCTAGCAAAACTCTGTGATGAAAAAGGCTTTAAGTCTCTATTTGATTTTCAGTGATGTGAGAGGGTTTGAAGCATGCATAAGTGCTAAAGTGCTGAATAAGCCCTAGAGAAATGGCTGTATGAACTTTTGTCTTTGAACGAGCACTCTGTATAGATCACGCTAGATGCACAAGTAGTTAATGCAAAAGGTTTTAATTAAGAGTGTAGTTCTCCTAACCTGGATAATTTGCTTTGTGGCTCTTGCTGCTGTTGATCAAACATTTCTAGTGTATTATTAATACCAGAACAAACAAAGAGGTCTATATGCAAATGTTTTGGCCAATTGCATAAAGCATATTCCAGAACTGAAGTCAGTGAAGGGTTTTTCTTGGTATTTAAGATTCAGTGGAAAAGTAAGAGGGGCAGCTATGCCAAGAATTAATGCTGATCTTGCCAAGTGCTTCTTTGAGTGACTTTATCCAACATGAGACTAAACAGTGTATTAAATACACATATAGCAGTTAGGGAATCAAATGTCAAATAACAGCTTCCTGTTATATGAGGCTAAATTTGAAACTTGATCTACTGCATAAAAAAAGGTAAACATAATAAAAAGCATTAGCATCTCTAACATCTAACAGATAATAGAGACACATATAAATCTAACTTCTGGAGAAACTGTACTTATTTGGTTTTGATAGCAGACACTTTTTGCATAGATGTTTCTGGCTGAAATTGTGATCAATGATTTGTTTCCAGTCACTTCATTAAAATTATCATCACTACTACAGTCCCTCTCAATGAAAAGGTTGAAAAATTATGAAATCCTTGGTGATCTGAGAAACTAGCTGTAAAGAAGACCTGTTAGCAGGGTCTAAATTTAATGTGCTTTAGAGGCTGAATCCTCCTAGATGGACTGTGTGATCCATGCACAAAGAAGGCAAACCTTTCTCTCCCTTATTAAAGAGGTAACTTAAGAAGATTAACCTCACTAAACTAAGGTTAGCCTTTATGAACACTCCCTGGCCTTTACTAATGAGGTAAAAAAAAGAGAAAATTCTTTCAAAGACTGGTGTATTTTTAGAGAATTCCCTCAATGTTTACTACTAGGGGCAACAAAGCACACACCAAACTTATGTGTCAGCTATTTGACTTTACAGTGATTCCAGAAGTCAGAGCTGTTCTTTTTCTTACAGAGAAGTAAACATGCCTATAGTTCTGGTTCCCTGACCCTGCAGACTTGGTTGAAGCACATCTGAGCTCCTTTCCAGGTTAGTTTTCCTGTAAGAAATAAGGAACCTGGGGATAAAGATTGAAGAATATACTCAAATCTTCCATGCATATGGTATTTGGACATGAATGGGGCACGTAGCCAGACCAAGGAACTTAAAAACACTCTCAGATCTTGCTGTGTGAACATAGCCAAGATGACCAGCATTTGTTTGCAAAGATTTGTAAGACTGTCACCGGCAGCACAGTCTGTGTGTGTCCATGGCAGCTTTTCAGCATGCCTCTGCTGGGCTTCTAACATTAACGCTCCCTTCAATCAGGGATGCAGAGAGGAGCTAATGACTCATAGCTCCTACAGGTATGGAGTACTTAAAGAACTGAGTGCCATGCCATCTCTTGTAATTACCTTGATAGGTTTGACAGGCCTAGAAACTTTAATAACACCTTAAAAGCAGACTGCCTGAAGTAAACAAGAAGCTCTTCACTAAAAGGAAATGGAAGAAGCAAAGAAGTAATTGCCTATTGCTATGCCACTTATTTCCTCTTTTCTAAGGCTGCAATTCCCCGCATGTACCTTAGTTCTCCAAAGCAATGAGATCTGATGACAGCTCTTGTTACCCAAAATTATGTTATGGGTCTTATCCTGATGTTCAGGTGATTAGAAGCTACACTTACACTGTACACAGTTGGGGATTTTCCAAAGACAACATAATTTTGATTGTCCTATTGGACTAAAAAAGGTAGTAAAAATCTGCAGTAATTCTCCACAAAGCAGTTGACACAGGGAACATTAAACTGGACACCAGAATACCCCATCTTTTATGGGATTCACTGTTTTACATATGAAAGTGTGTGCTAGATCATTCTCCATTCTCTGAAGAATATCAGAGGAACAAAATTGTCAGGTATCTAAATTCAGCTCTGTCTTTTCTACACAAGTGATACTGCAGAAGATAAGACCAAAACTGTATTTTTAAGAGAGAAAAAAAAGTAGAGTTTTAATTCATGAAGTTGATTGTTATGATTTCAAATAAGTATTGCCATCTAACTGGGTTTTAGAAATTAGAAGACTGAAAATAGCTTTATTGGCAATCAGGTGTGTTGTTAGCCAGACTGCTATGTATTTATTGGAAAAGGAAAAAGAATATTTTCTAAGGAGAAGAAACTAGATAAAAAAGAATATAACATTTTCTCCTTAGGGCAAACTACATGAGCTTTCCTTTCTCATGGTAGTAATAGTCCTCAGGAAACAGTATGAGCAAGCATTAAATTATTGTCCACCAAATTCAACAGGTCTGAAGAAAGAAATAATCTTATTTTTTGCTGACTAATCTACAAATAAATTCCAGTGATAAGACTAGACTATTTCAAGGAAAATTTCGTAGGCTATCGCTTCCGTAAGTTTCCTGTCAGTTGTCCGTTTAGTTGTTCCAATGTTCTCTGCCACCAGCATCATGGGAGACCTTGCTAGACATTAAAATTCAAATGAACATTGAAGCCATCCCACTTTGCTTCATGACTGTTGAGGTTTTGAGCCTAGAGAAACATTAAGTGAGAAAAGCCGTGCTTGAGAGTAGCCACTTGTGTAGCAGTGGCCAGTCTCTCTGTTGTCTTCTTCTAACAAAACCTAGCACACAGGAACTTGAGTGGCCGAAGTTCTCCTAGGGAGATGTTCCTAGATAAAAGATGGCAACAAACTGCTTTTCCCTGGTGAATCATGGGAGAAAAAGAAGCTGTCTGAGAAGCAGCCAGTGCCTGTGGGAGTTAAATGTGATCAAGAAAAAAAGCAGATGCTCTGTTTAGGGATTTGTGCAGTGTTCTCCCACTTAAGCAAAAAAAAAAAACCCAAAAAAAAAACCCACCAAAACTTTAAAATTGCTCCTTGACAGTCTATCTCATGAAGTAAGAGAGTGGTAGAAACCACATTTGACTTCCGCTTGAAGTCAATACTTTTCTTTGTGTGTGGTAAGCAGCTGGGGCATCTCCTGAGAAGCTGTAAAGAGTTTCCTTTTATAGCTAGAAAGTTGGGCAGAGAAGACTATATAAAGGAAATTGTTGTCTTTTAGTCCTAGCTGAAGATATAGCCTTGTGGTTGTGAGGTACAGTTTCAACAGAAAGTAATACAATTATTTCTATCTTCATTTCCACCCACAACTCCCAAAGAGTAGTCAGAAGCTTTGACCTTGAATCTGAACCAGGCATTCCACCTCAGCCAAAAGGTATTCTTTATATTTGGAGTCTCTAGTGAAATACAGACTGATGGAAGAAAAAACTTCCCTCACAGCTATTTCCTGTGCAAGTTAAAGGCAAACACTACCATTGATTATACTTTATTTAAAGCAAGCAGAGTATGAGAATAGAAGACTTAAAAGACTTCTTTAATTGACATTCTCTTTAGAACAAAAGAGAAAAAAACCAAACCACTGTTTCTTCACCTCTGCATACAATGTGCCATTCTTCAAAAGTCTTAAGAAATGGAGCAACATTTTTAACTTCTAATAATATGGTGCATTCTGTAGTATATTTGATATGAGGATCTCCATTTGTTTTACCGGTGTTACTAGGCTTACAGATCTCTGTGTTAGATTGAACTCTAACAAACAAGAGGGAGAAGGCTAAAACAGAGTAAATTGTTTCCTCATGAATCAGAAGTTGTCAGGTAGAGGACACATATTACGTATCACCCAAAGGACCACATACGTATCAGCTTCATAAAATTCCTATTGAATGAGGCAACTGCAGTCTGTTGATTACAACTGTTCAAGACTTTCCTAAAAGAGGGTGGTCATTCATAAGTAAAACCTTCCACAGTTTTCCGTATAAAACAAAGTCAACATTTATGGTGTCAACAGTTACAGTATTTCAAGTGAAAACTCAGAATGTGAGAAAACGACAGAGAAAACCTGAGAGAAATTCTTAACTGAGAGCAGATTAAAAAAAAAATAAAATCAAGATTGCAAGGGTAATGTTATCCTTTGAAACTCTGGAAACCCATCCAGGTATTTTAAAGTAAGGACAATGTAACTTAGGGTAGAGATTTGAAACAGATTGTGAAACCTTAGAATAACTGAGATTGAAAACAAGAAGAGTTATTGCTAATGATCAGCATTTCACATAACCTCTTACCTTGAGGAACACAAAGTACACATAACAGTAGGTCTGATTGCTTGGCAGTAACAGCTACACTTGTGGTAAAGCAAGCGTGATAGTTCTCTGAACAAACAGCAAACACTTTGCTGGGACAGAAACATCTAAGAACATACACAGTAAAAGAAAAATTTCTATGCTGTTCTAAGGATGTAGTATACTGCCCCATTGTTTTCTGGTGCAGAAACAGGAGGGGGAGATGACAGTCTTTCTTTACATTCATTCCAGCCATGAAGTATTTGTAGGGCATTCAAATAACCCCTTAACCGTAACCGAGCTGCTAATAATTGTAACAGATTTTGGTGTATACACGAACACCTAAAAAGTTGGTAGAAAACTGTAAATTCCTTCATGACAGATTCCAGTAGCTTCAATATGGTGCTTAGAACCAGAATACTAAGTTAAACAGCTCTCTAGAATAGATGCTCATTGGTAATAGCTAAAGTGTTAAATACAGAAAAGAAGGGTTCTTTTGTGAATGGTGGATTACTTTGCATATATGAAATCAAGGTGCCCGGTTTCAAAAGTGAACTTTAATAGAATGTGCCAAGAAGATAGTGAAAATATCTACATTTTATACGCTGAGGAAATTAGAATTCTCTGTAATTTAGAAGTGCAAGAATCTGAACTTCTGTTTTTATTGCAAGCAAGGAGAAAATATTGAAAGCAATAACTCCATGAGCAGAAATGAATAGGAATAGGGTGGGTATGATCAAAAAACCAAAAATGATAACTTAGAAGACTAGAATTATTATTAGATATGAAGGATGGGTAACTTCAGACAAGAATGTCAGAGAAGCACATACTGTTGTTAAAAGTAAATTCTAGCTTCAGAGGCTATAAGAGCACAAATTCTAGCATATTTTGAACAAATATGTTAATGAATACATTCAGAATGAATATATATTCCTAGCTAAAAGTTTCGTTAACTTTGTTATTTGATTAGCAAATAGCTGAAAATCAGAAATAGATTTCTATCACTTGCAAGTTGAGTATTTCTTGTTTCCTACTATTGGAGAGTTAATTTTATCTGTTGCCTGCACTGGTGTTAGTCTTTATTATCTCACCACGCATGAATTTTCCTCCACCTGTATTTAACTGATGAAGCATGTGGATACTTGGATGTGGTATCTATCTGCTTGCTGCCTTCCAGCTTTTTTTTTTTTTTTCAAACCAGATGTGGAAGCTTAGTGTGTTTTCAATATGATACAATGTGTAGTTCAACTGTTTACTAGTAGTCTGACATAACAGGTACATGCAGCTCTGCCTCATGAATGTCTTGGGTCTAGTATATGCATTCATTCATTTAATTTCAGCCGACAGGTCAGTGGAAAACAGTAATACAGCAGGTGGAATAGCAGCAGCTGGAAAGTGGTTAAAAACAATAACAAGTCTGAAAAGGAAAATTTGTCAGAAACTCAGAGTGCTTGAAAAGAGGCACAGCTTTACTCTTTACTGAGGCTTCATGGTAGCCAAAGACTTGAGTGTCTCTGAGATAAAGGATACTAGTCATAGTCGGCAGCCTCGATATTCATATCTAAGCTCATTAAGGGCAGTTGTAGACTTCAATGGATTACATGGAAAAGTTTAGCAGTTGAATGATAGAAAGGGTTGACTTACTGAAGTAAAAGCCTCTGTCTCCACACACGAACTGAAGAGCATCAACCAGCTCAGCACCACAGAGTGTTTCTGGGCCAGCAGCAACAGAACTGGTTAAGGTAAGCAAACAGAGGCCAAGGTAGAAGAAATGGATGTAGGATACAGTGTGCATTTTCACCTGCCAAGGAAGAAAAAGCAATGTCAGAATTTCCCAACAGAGCCTTAAAGAAAATGACTCCTGCACCCCTGTGAGTTGAGAATGAATATGTACTGTAATTTCTTGGACAATAAACATACCATCAGGAAATGTCTCACCATAATTTTGCAACTGTCTACATATTTTAGTGCATTTATTTTGTAAACTGATTATTTCCTCTGGTGAATATTCTTGGTTCACATTCACACGTAGTTAGGGAAGCCTCTAGTAACTATGATTTATGGTTGCTCCTGCAAAAAGAGGATATGGGGGAGTGTAATATACAGGCAAAAGGGAGCCTGGAATAATAGGAGTAAGGAAGGCAACCTTGAATTATTTTGTCTCAGACCAGATAAGCTAAGGGAACATGAGAGTTGCCTGTCAACGTACGGTGGGAAATGAGGGTGGCATATGACGGAGAAGAGCTATTTAAACTGAAAACCAGCATTGGCACAACAATAAATGGCTGTAAACTGAATGGAAAGAAATTTGGCCCAATAGCAAGAGTTCATTATTAGCACTTCATGGTTCTCTAACTACCTTAAAAAGGAAAATACCAGGGCAAACCAGAAAATGTTTCAAGGTACAGCTTGCCAAAGTTATGGGAATGGATGTGGGACCTTCCACAGTAGAGGACCACATTCAGGACTCTTACAGTCTCCTGTTACTAGCAGGCAAACATCTGGAAGCATTTGAGAAATTAAACTATACTTCATTTTCCTCCATTGCATCCTCTTAGTCAGGTATGGCTATGAGAAATACACAGAGGTGATAATTCTTTTCTCATTTACATTTGGTTATAAACCATCTTTTTCCTATACTTATGATTGAAGAAAGGCCAGTCCTCAGTGGGTGTAAACTTACACCATTCCCTTTATGCACTTCCTGTAGTATCAATTTATGTCCATCAAAGATCTTAGCCAAGATATCAAAGAAGATAGCATTTCATTTGTTTTTTAATATTAGGAAGAGCTATTTTGTTATAGTAGCAGGACACTGAAGAATGTGCTTATTGCATACTCTGAGCTTGCTTAGATCACTTGCCAAAAATGCTAGTTTTGAAAGGTGTAAATCTGCATTTAATTTCTTTCTGTTTCAAGGTTAACATTAGCATTGCACTCAGGTAAGAAGTTATGAATCTATCTTCTACAGTTAAACTTGGCTTAAAACTGCTTTGTATTAGCAGACTAGTACAAAATAATTGGAGTAAAATGATTAATCTTTCCCAAGGTTTCTTTCAGGGTTTCAGGGACCATTTAATCTTATTTCTTCACTGAACTTTTGAAAAACTGGTGAAATTATCTATTGTCTGATCAATTGGGATCTGATCCAGTGGGGTATTGAGCCTTTTCTAGTCTATAATTTTTAAGAATTCTTATTTTCTTGGCAAGGGATCTTAGTACCTTGCTGGATGAGTCCCCTGTTTCTACTACGAAAATAATGAACAAATCTAAATCCCATGATGTATCATAAAAAAGAATGAATAGTTATTTTCCCATTCACAAGAGTCTTTAGCCAACTTTGCCATGCAAAACTCAACAAGCTTGAATGCACAGACATGACTTCAATGGCAGATGGAAAAAGATCAGATTATAAATGAATGATGATAACATGAGGCATTATTTCCTGTAATGATTCCATATCTTAACAACAATTTCTTTTTTCCTTTGCCATGTTTTTGAATTTATAAGATAAATGTGATGCACCTGCAGTTTAAGATGGTTCCCAGTTCTGAGGAGGTAAAGCAGAAAGCTGTTTAGCACACTGCCTCAGAAAGCTGAAAGACATTACAAATACAAGAACATTATGTATTTAGCAATTTGTTCTCGTATAACATTTGGTCCAGAAATAAACATAAATTTTAGACATTTAACAATTTTTTATTTTTCAAGACTTCTCAGCTGGCTTGCATTTTCAGATAAATATCAGCACTGAACTACGACAAAACAGATTATCTACTGTTTTTCCTTTAGTGGAAGCCAAAAAGGCTGCACAGTATAAACCACAGAGAATTTCTAACTTTATCTCCAAATTTAACAACAGTCAAGAACTTTCAAACACGTAAAAACTTTGCGGAAAAGAAAACAGACTCACATGTTTCTAGGGTTCAATTAGTGATTTGATAAATTAAGTACTGCTTCATCAGAACTACTTCCAAAACATAGTTTAAAACTTTAACCTTACTTCACAATTTTAATTAAACACAACATTAATTGATTCAATGTGTTTGTGATAAAATCACACTTCCCCTTGTGTCTGAGGGGAATATTCTTAAGAAAATACAAAGTTGTAATCCAATATTGCTCCAGGTTCTCTACAATCAAGCAGGATACTTACATTATCCCCAATTTGACTAGAAAGTTGAGAGCTTAAAAGAAAACGCATTGGCATGTGGGTGGGGTTTATTAAAGCATCTAATTACATTAGGAAATTGAATACAGGTTCAAGATGAGCCTGGTTAAGCACTTCTTTTATTTTCATAGAATGACCATATTTTCACAGCTGGAATTTACTCTTTTTTTTTTTTTTTTTTTTTTTTTTTTTAATTTCAGTAAACTAGCCAGCTTTTGCTGCATTCCTCTTTTAACAGTCCAGAAGAGTGGCACCACAAATATATGAACACTCTACATCTCTTTTACTTCTTAATTCTTCTGCATAAGTCCTCTTTGTCTAACAAACTATTAGTTGACACAAGTTGTGCATAAAAATTCTTCACATACTCGGTCATTTTAGTAACATGTAAGAACTTATACAATATTTATAAATATCTGGAATTTTTGTGGAGAGTATATTCTACAGGATGAAATCAAGAGATATATATACAAAAATACATTTTACTACAGAGAGCTTGGGCTTGATTATCAAATCATAGTAGAAATATGTAATTGTTATGCAATAACAGTATTCGCTAGTAATTATTATATAAATAAAGCATATATACTCTAGAGCGGATCGCAGTTTAAATACTGTTAAATTTGAGTAAAGAATCTGGGCTACATGCTAACCTAAATCAATATGTTCCATTGATTCCAAGGAAGCTTGGCAGGATGCACAGCAGAGGAACTAGCACATTACTTTTATCTCTTAGTGCCTTCCTCAATACTAAAAAAAAAAAAAATCATCTTTAAAGTATATTGGAAGGGATGCCCACTTATACATTAAGGGCATGATTTCATCCCTTACAACTACAGACCTGTAAATAGGTCATTAAGGAATGAGATAAGTGTGTTTTAAGTGTAAGATAATCTAAAAAAATAATCAGGCCCTAAACAACTAAAACAGGATAATTCTTTCAACTGTATAAATGTCCTTCCAAAATATTAAAGAAAAAAAAAGTTCTTGAAGGATATAAATTTGCTGAGAATGAAAAGTTGAACTGGAGCCAATTGACAGAAACAGAGGTCAATGCACCTACTGAAGTCAAATTTACCTAAGACAGTTTATATTATTATGCAGAAATTATAGGGTCATAACATGAAACTTCACATACAAACTTTCCTGAAACAGCCCTCCCTAGAAGGGAAAACTTGGAGATGAACATGTAAGGGAATTTCCATTTTCTTTATGTACAATTCCTTAAGCTGTGCAAATATGCAAGGTCAGCAAGAGTCGCAGCTGGTTTCTAATGTAGAAAACAAACTGAACTTCTCATTTACTTTTAATTTATGAAAGCAAAAAACAAGCAAATGCTACGATGCTGCCAGAAAATTGCTGCAATGACAACATCCCTTAAAAGTTTCCTTGTGAAAGCATGAACATTTTCTCTATAATTGTGTATAATAAAACTGCAGAAACTTAACATGTGAATAATACCTTTTTTCCTATAAAACCCTGCACCTGCAGAAAATAGCTAAAAGTTCTTGTTTTCAGAAGCATTCAGTAACAATATAGACAATGATGTAATTGGACCTTTTAATAATGACATAACTGAAATATTACAAAGTTCTCTGAATAGAAGTGAAATTTAAGACATGTATCTGCAATAGTTTACCCTTACAGTTATCTATGTAATTGCAACTATTACATACAGCCATTTTCCAGATCACATAAAATTGCATGTTCAGCAATTTATAAATAATTCTCAGTTCTAAAATAATGTTATTGAAAAGTGCACAATACTCCTCAAACCAGAAGCAGACAATACACAGCAAAATAAAACTAAAAAATTATTTGAAATAGTAATAAAGATTTACCTTCAAGAAATCACACAAGCAGCACTTAACTAATTGTGTTGAAAGACTGTTGATTTTTTCCATTGCTTCTTAAAAGTGCAAAGTCTGGAAATGAATTTGTTAGCAGTAATGATGAGAAAAAAGAAATCCAGAGAGATGTGAGATGTTGAGAGCAATGTCACATTTCAATATTGAGGACTTTATTCCATTGCGCAGGCTCTATCTGCTCTGATTTTAGCAGTGACAGTGAGATTTAGCAAACAGAAGAGGGATTTAGAGAAAATCCTCACATTTATCTACATTACACAGACACTGTAGACAGGAAACAGCTGGGGGAGCATTTGCCTTCTCTCTCTCTCCCTCTTCTGGCAAAGTTACCGAGTAAGGAGTTTTTTGGGCATGGTGACAAATAACATCATACCTTTGCATTTTAAAACTAGAGCACAGAAGCATATTTTTTTCCCTTTAAAAGAATGTGAATTAGTGACTGAGGGGTTAGCAGACAAAAAGAGCTTGTGCTGCCATGAAAAATAAGAAAATGTATTCTGGTTAACTTTCAGATAGCTATGTGTGCATCTGTATTTATGTATGTGTGTGTCTGCATTTCAAATATATAAAAACTTATATACTTACAGTAATGTTTGTTTACATGCATACCTTTGTGTATATATACACATTTTATTTTTTGCATAGAGGCATAGGTATTTTATTTATATAGTGCAGAAAGGCAGGCAGTCAGTTATCTATGTTTTTCTTCATGCATCTTTACCTTATTAAACTTGGCATGCCTATATGCTGAGTAACAATTAAAACCACTAACTCTCTGTGTGATTAACCCTAAAATAGCAGTTTGTAATTTGCTAAAAATAACAGAATTGTTGAGCACTACTTGTAAATAGGGCAAAATAGCTTTGTGATCTTTCAGCAGCAGGGCAGAAGAAATAGTGTAATTTCCTAGAATCTACAGTACTATGAATATAGTAACACAAGTAGCCCAGTTTGGGGGTCTTCCACAGTGTTTATCTTAAATCTACTGTTTTAATTATAATATGATTTCCCCTCTTTTTAGTAGTAATCTTCAAATTACTCTTGATAACAATTTATGTGACACTGGGAAAGAGAGAATTCAACTTTATTAGTTCTGCAATACCTAAGTTCTGCCTTTTTTATTTTTCCTCAATTATGAGTATATTATAAATAACACCAGCTGGCCAGCAACATGCTCTCACGGGTTATGATGTCATTCAAATCCCTCAACTGTGTTAGTAGCTTGCAATGTGCTCCAAGCCAGCTGTTTTTCTATTTATAATGTATGCTTGCATTTCAATACTTAGCTATTGAGAATAAAGTTGTGATGTTGTTTTATAGATACAGTTTGTACTTGTTACCCTTTGGGTTTGGAAGATGGCATTTAAAAGTAGAGGACTAAACAAGACTGCATCTCCAGAGACCAAATACATGTCACAAACAGTGTATGCTTTCCATAAAAGCTGTTTCAGAACATTGCATTTTGTCCCTGTCCGCTTCCACTCAGCTGAGAGTTGCATGCTGAGGTGCTAGCTGTACTTTATTATTGAAAATAACAATTGAGATCATGTTGGCCCAGATCTGCTCTCGGTTTTCAGATCCACCTTGAACTATATGGTGCTTGCCAGGCAGAAAGGACGTGGTTATTTGTAGCCTCTGTGAGTGGCTAATACTCTGCTCTGTGCAGTTTTAAACACTGTATGGTTAGCTAAGCTGATTAATCTTTGGAAGGGATTTCTTCTAATGTGACATAACGGCAGAATCACAGGGGCTTTGAGGTAAGTTTGCTTACTTCAGGTAATACTAATATTTCAAGGATTATAATACACTCGTACTGCAGGTGCTGTATTTTAATATTCTGGTTTGTTTTGTTCTTTCCTATGCGTTTCAGAGGCCACTGAATAGTGGCACCATTCTACACATAGCTTGGTAAAGCCTGAAGCTACTCATAGCACATGTACCACTTATTTCACAAGTCTTATAAGAACCTGGGATGATAAATTAGGAAGCTCTGATAATCGTTTTTTTTTTTTTTCTTTTACCATACTGCAAATGGATGCACATACTTCTGCCTTTTTCTTCCTAAATAACAGAAGGAATACACTCATTCATAACTTCCCTGCTGTCTGAGCTTCAAACCCTTGTCTTACTCCTCACTGTTTGCCTTCTCCTAGGTTTCACCAGGCCTCTCTTGGTCATGAGAGCAGCATGCAGTAGGAGATGCAACTTTTGGCTTTCAGGGTAACCAGAGAATCATAGTGTCTCTAAACAACTGCTCATCCTGTTTGTGCTTCTGAACACTGCTCATCCTGTTTGTGCTTCTGAACACCTTTTCTCAATGCACTTGACCAGCCTAATGTTCTGATACACTTCTCTTATTTTTTCTGGTTCTTGTTTTAAAGGGGTTATGCAATTACATACATTTCCTGGAATAAAATGCACCTGTAAACTGTAGAGTCTATGGCAGTCATCAAAATACTCACAAAAGATGTCCGAGTCAAAAAAATTTATTTAATTGTAATATGTATAGCTATTCTACATTAAAAGGCAATAGCATATATATCTTTGTTTGACTTCTTAAGTGTACCCTGCAGTGATATAATAACCACAAACACAGATGAAATGTGTGAGAGATGTAATCGGGTGTTTAGGAATTTATGTCCTGATCCTCATCTTTTGCACTATAATACTCCTATGATATCACTAACATGCTCTAAAGCTATAGAGTTCATGTGTCAGTTTTTCCAGGGCCAACTCCATTTTATAGAAGACTACAAGACTACAAATAATCCAAACTGTCCCTCCTGAAATCCTTTCTAAGGATTTAAGATTTCTAAGGGTAGGAACATTGTCACAATGCCTGAAAAAGTCTGAGCTGTAGTAAGGCAACCAGTATGCTGTCCTCTTACATTCTTTTGTATTAGATTACTCTTACCTATATGTAGTTTTTTGTTATTTGTAGCTGTTGTTTGTGTTTTGCATTGGAATTGTAAGATTTCTGGAACCAAGATAGAACCACTATAATAAATATCACCTGAGAGGGTGATAGGGCAGAGAGCATGATGGAATAAAGGATGAAGAAGACAGTAAACAGTGGCTGGTGAACAGCTGTTCTTCATTACATGAGAACAGCAGAGACAAGATTGTCTTCGGAGAAAGAGGTAAAAAGTAGTCTTTTATTAATATGGAAATTTGTGTTGAAGCTAATGATTAGTAAGGTGTATGGTGAAAAATTGCTTTCATCATGTTAAAAGTTGGGAAGTCAACAAAAAAAATCATTTTACTAATACATTTGAGCTAATGAACTGTTTTAAAAAAAAGCCTCAAACACCTTTTCTCATGGTGACCTAAGTGGCATCATCACCAGATGAAATACAAATAATGAATTTGATGGGAAGGATGAGGGCATGCAATTTGATCTGTCATTATATTGTCAGCATTGAAGAGACACACCAAGGAGAGAGCAGTGCCATGAAAAACAGTGTCTCACTTGGGTAAACAGGGAAAGTGCAAGCTTCATGATTGAATTTTAGAGAGGATCATGTAAATTGAAACCTTTTGTATTTGCTGATCAAGAAAAACAAGAGCGTTTCAAGGGCAGGAATGGATGTGTGAGAAACTCAGTCCAGAATTACTGCTTGTAGGTAGTAGTGGTAGAAAGAATCTATGTTAGTAACAACTGATAATTAATCCATGGACTTGTAAACTGAAAGTACTGAATACTTCACATTTTTGTGCAGTAAGAATAATAACTTCACTCAGATCAATATGCAGCAAGGAATTTACTTCTTGCAACTAGGACACAGAGTGTATGGTGAGAATGTTGTGATGAATAAAATAAACTAGTGCATAATTTTAATTTATAGTATAAATTAAAGTAGCTACTGTTCTGAATATCTCCATGTTAAAATGGGGATTCCCCTAGTTTTAGAAACAAATGCTGCTGAAAATAATACAATACCAAATATTGAACTTATTTTCCTCCTTAAATGAAATTTACATCAACTATTGGATATATTTGTTCACAATTTAAACACTTAAATTTTGAAAAATTAGAAATGGTTATGGAAATTATTAATTAAGTGGCATGAAATGAGGTATTGTTATGAATGTAATACAAAAATACAAAATATGAAAAGTAATATTAAATAAACAAAACTAAAAAGCTCAAATGAAATGTGTTTCAACATTTCTGAAAGCATTTTTTTAGTGTTTTTTTTTAATTTCTGCTTTGTGGGAAATTTTGAAATAGTTTGTTCTGATTCAGAATAATCAAAATACCAGAATTTTCCATTAAACTGGAATTTCCCAGTTTTAGCTGTTTTCAGGCTTGCTCTCACTTTCCCAATGTTAAGCCCTGAATAGATGATCTTTGGTCCAAAAAAAAAAAGTTTCTTTCTTATTCCTAAAAGCAGCAAAAAGTCAGAATTAAGAAAGGAAGAGAATTAGGAGATATGACTGCATAAGCTCTATGCTTGCACACATAGAAAGAAGGTAAAATAAGTGGGAATTGTGATGGGCAGCGATTTACATATAAATGCATACCTTTGTAGATGAAGAAGATCGCAGGAAGAAAAATACATGGCCTTCGATATTCCTTTAGTTTCCTAAACTAGTTCTCCCTCATTTAGGTGAAATGTAGAGACATATTCATTCTTTTTCCTGTGTCATCTCAAAGCTAAATCTGTGATCATAGATTTTTATCAAATACAGTCTAATATCTATGTTTGATGGTGTCTTGCTCTTTATATACACTAAACACATGAATGTCAATGCCTATGTGTGATTTGGTTTTATTTTTTTATTTGCTGATGCAGAAAAAACTGTGAAGAGAACTGAATACTGTAAATTTTATCACAAGCAGGATGCATATTTCCATACAAAGCAAACAGTGTGAGTACATGGCAAAAAATGCCTATGTGTTTTATCTTGGCCTGAAGAGTTCTTTCATGCATTACAGACTTCAGAAAGCATTCCTTATTGTACTTACAAGCAAATTCTATTTGGAGATGAAATAAGATGTCTCTAAACAAAATAGAAAATTTGTTTCGACCATTTTTAATTTCTTTAATTTATGATTAATCTGGTTCTTACTGTATGTTTTAGGACTGTTTCTTCAGGGTTCATTTCTCTTCACTCTCATGATTTACTACACAGAAGGGGCTTATCTCATAAAATTTATAAGTGCTTTATGGACTGAAGCCAGTAGGTTCTGAACCTTCAAACATTAAGTTCCCTCATTGACATTTTCCTGTATGTTTTCTTCAAATAGAAGTTACAGATAGGTCAGTTGCCTCTAGTGTGACCTATTTATGCAGTGAAATTGTTTACTTTGACCAAGACATTGAAATGGGAAAAAAAATTAATTAACCCAAACCCATAAACAACCTCACTTAATTATGTTTCTTAGATTTTGGTCAACTATGCTTTCATTAAGAAACTCCTGAGTGATTTAAGGACTTAAAAGGATGCACAGAATGACAAAGTTACCCCAAATAAAAGTTATGTTGACTCTGGTTCATGAGTGCTTCTCTGTAATAGACTTCACTGTGTCATTTAAACCTCAGACTTCAATCTAGACTGTAGCCTGATAGCAGCCATCTCTTCAACTGTCATTTTAAACAGTATCATCTGATCAAATGACCAAATCTGATTTCCTTTCCCTATTTTGATCTTAAAATATTTTTTGTCTTAAAATAGACTATAGCAGAATGAGACTCCACATTTAACAAAACAGAAGGAGTGAATCTAAGTTTATGAATGAATGTTGTGGTTCTGAACAATACCTGCTTAGTAAGCTTGATGCGTTTTACACCCTTTATTTGTATCTCTTTGCTTTGATAATCTTATCTTGTGACTAGATATGTTTTTATGTTTTTCTGAAAGGCAGTGGCAGCTTAGGCCATTGAGATCGATTTCGCAAATCTGTGGTTCTGGGTTTCAGGGCATCCTCTATGCAAATTCATTAAAACAAACAAAAATGCGTCTTTGATCTCTAACATATCTTAAATATAATTGCATTGAACTTGGCTCTTAATATAATCTCTACCTCTGAATTACTATATTACCTTGAGCCGCTTGAGTAATTTCTCCATTCAGTTCCATATTTTCCTGTGTGTGAAATTGGAATAGTAGCTATTTTAGGTACTTTGAGACTCAAAGAGGGAAAGCAGAGCAAGCCCTATCATGTATTTTTTTTGAAAACATTATCATGGCCAAAAAACGACCTCTGTATGTTTATAGGAAGTGACAAGCTACTGTGTTAGCCTTGCGCATATTATGTCTCTGTCATCTTCCAAATGTGTTAAGCAGAGCTGGAAAAATTCCCAACAGATGCTTCCTTTTAGTTGTTTTCTTCTTTTTTTCTATTGCACCATTATCAAGTGTTCTTGTCAAAGACCTTCTTCACAAAACTGTGTCTAGATTGATTGTTCTTTGTACGCTACTAATATTCAAGTATGATAAAGGTTTATGGTGCTTAAAAAGCAAGGCTGTTATTTGAACTTGGGTAAGTGACGAGTAATGTCTCTGAAAACAGTGAAATATAACTGTTAGGAGAATTGCATCCCATCAAGTGGCAGACATCAATGACTAGCTATGTGTTACTTGGGATGTAAGGAACTATTTAATAAATAACCCTTAGTCTGAATAGGTACACATGGCTGGTTTATAGAATAAGGTCCTGGTTCTACAAGCAGACTCATTAGCATGGCGTTTTCCCCAGTCTCTGAACTTGCCTATGGGTTGATCCATGCCCCTGTGCAGCAAAAAAACCCTGCTGGCAAAGAGGCTACTGTCTGGGTTGCTTTTCAGTGGTAATGAGCACCTGCAGTGCTGACTTGACTTCTTTTGGTGCTAATAGGTGGTAAACACCATTTAAGATCAGCAAGATCATTTTGAACCTTATGTACCCTTTCTGTAATAGCTCAACCTCTTTTCTTTCTGTCTTATGTAGCAATTTAGATATTTTTTTAAAATGAGATAAAAAATCATGACTATGAAGTATTTTGTCACATGAAAAAATAACATCATAAGAACTAAGAAAGCATGTTTACTTTGTTAAAGAGGGGCAAGTCCTGTGAGAAGTATCATGGGCTAGGCATATAGATGATGAAGAGAAATCAGGATCTCAAGCTATTTTATTTCATTGTTTAGCTTCTCTCACAAAAGTTTAGAAGAACACATTTACTTCATATTCTGCATTATCTATTTAAACAGAACTTTCCTGTTTCTTTTTCTAATTTTATAGAGATCATTTTTTTCTAAATCTCTATTTTTCTTGCTTTTTTTTTTTTTACATAGGATATTTTCTATATCAAATATTATTATTGCTTCTTTAGAAAAATGTTACTGTTTAAAAGCTTTCCTTTTTATGGGCAGCAGCATCAGCATTATAGTAAAGAACCGGGTATCAATGCAGTTTGAGATGCTTCCAAACATCACCAGTGTTTCAAAACACACTGAGATTTGAAAAAGATAGCAGGCTGTGTAGCAGATTTTATCAGTGGAGCAACAATCTTTTCTTATTTTTTGGTTTTAAAGATTTCTCATTCTTTATAAATTTCTGTTTCCATTCTTTTGTCTTTTGACTTAAAGAAAGTATATATGCAAGCATGATATCTACCCATACTTCGCAATGTTTGTATTTGTTTGGGATTGTTTTATACTTTTCTGTCTTTTGGTGAATGATTCATATTTTTAACAGATCTTTTTTATGTGTCTATAATCATTAATACTGGATCTGCATGGTACTAGGTCATTCAGAAGCACAAGTCTGAGCCTGATCAGCTGTGAACACAAGATCACATTTCAGCTAATAAAGCAGAGTAGAATTCAGTGTTGATGTGGTTTTATGCTGGATGCAGAAGGAGGCATGGTATTTTATTCCTCATAACATTATAGGGGTGAAAGCAATTGTTATGTGAGCTGCCATAAAGATTGCAGGTATGAAATTAACCTGTCAAAACTTCAGCAAATTTTAACACGCACAGTGAGTTTTGTTTGAAGCTTTGTGCCATGTATGCTTGGAACACGTTTATCTAGTATTAGAAGCCCTAAAATTCAGTACTAATCAATGAACCACGGCCTCTATCAAGTCCGTGGAACATATTGGCTTAGAATCAGTTGCTTTTTCAAAATTCTAATATTATCTTTGAAACTCTTTATAGAAGATTACAGTACTGTGATAGGTGCATTAAGTTTCAGTTTCTTTTGTTCTAATCTTTACTGATAATTTTTTTATTTTTCTTCTTATTCTATAAACATATAGTGTTTACATGCAAACAAAAAGTATGCCACGTGCTTTTCTGTCTACGTTTTGTTGTGATAGGTATATATTATGGTAGTCATACTGAAATACAAATAAACTTAATATTCAGTTCATTATTGGAAAAACATTTGTCTATTTTGCAGTATTTCTTCCATCAGTAGAATCTGTAACATTTCTACTGTATAAAAAATAACATCCCCTTTCCTCTAAATTAAGGGGATTTTATGACTGAAATAAAATGTACATGATATGGAAAAAATAAGATAGATTTGCACCTGAGCCCTGTCATCAACCCCCACTGTGCATTCAGTTTCTTCCCTGAATGAACAAGGAATTTTTTTGGGGAAATGCTCTGTGGTCATGTAATTACAGGTTAATAAAATGATGGACTCAAGGCTACTTGAGTGACCACATATTTGGCATCTCCAAGACCACTTTCCAGTCTTGCAAAACATCCATCTGAATAGCAAACATGCCATTTCTTGGGTTTTGAGCATGGAAATCACTCTTTTTCTTCATACTTTACTCCTCCTGCCACAAAAATGGTATCTCATTAACTATCTGGTAAAATTATTATTGCTTCTCTGTGGCTGCACATGGCATGTAGTGCCCAAAGATTGGAAAACCGGCCTGTATTGTTGTGTTCAGTGCCTTATTTACCGGCAGTGTTGTTTTTGGAATCTGTTTGTTCTTCACTGGACACACGACCTGGGCTCCACCTTTCTTTGGAAATTACAGCAGAGAAGGGTATGTGCTCAGGTCCTGATTCAAGGCTATTCAAGGTATTCTCAGGATTGAATTGGGAAACTCTGGCAAAAAGGTTTGTCTGCTAAAAAAAATGGCTTAACCAATACCGTTCTTCACTCTAAAGGTGTGAAGGCATAGACTGATGCCAAAAGAGAAGGCTTTAGCAGGTGTTAATGACAAGTACTAGGTCCACAATGTTATCCTTGCAATTGCACTTGGCTATTTTTTCTTTCCTCGCTGTCTTGCAGTGAAAAAAGAGCTGTCATGTTCACTTCGGCTCTCTACAGGGAGATATTTTTAACATTCTTATAGACACATACTGGTTATGACTATTTATTAACTGATTTCAAAACTAATGAAGCCTGTATCTGATTCTGATAATTTATATTTTTTAACAGGAGACAGATTGGTTCGATAAAAAGAAAAAAAAAATTAAAGATTTTGTCTCTTCCACCCAAACAGGTTGCTGGCTTCCTTACTACATCCAGAACTGTAAACACATTTACATTATACTGTTCAGTGTGACATGGTTAGTGAAATCTGTCCTCAAAATAACTGCTTGAACTGGTAAGTATTGCTAATATTAATGAAAATGTTCTCAAAATCATATTTCACAATACAGTATTTTAAATATGCATTATGTGAACATGTCTGGCTTGAGTTGACTGTGTGTTATAAGAACCAGCTGAAGTTCATGATGTAACCATGTTAACACTTTTTAATAGCTTTTTGAGAACACAACACAATTGTGTTAATGATAATCAGTTAAAGACTCTATTTGTTCCAGATGTGACTTTCCTAGGAAAAAAATAAAAATTAAAAAATTTCTTCTGTATCCCTGTTTAATATCAAGTGCTCAGAAAAGTCCTAGTGTAAACCTAATCTCTTTCTTTAGATAACATAGTCGTTAGCCATAGGTTGAATTGGAAATGTGAATACAATTGTGAAAGAAACATAGATGTCTAGAAAAGCTTTTTTTTTTTTTCTTTTTTTTCTGGCATGGGTCTTTAGTTCCCAGTGGCCTAAAGTCCCACACCACAAAATCACTATAATTGGCAAGGCTGGCAACTTCTTCTCTCATTGTCAAAGAGATCTTTTACTGTAAATTTGTAGGAACTCTGAAATTGAGCTAATGCCAAAAGTATCAAAAGGAAAAAAAGAAAGCAAACCACACACAGATTCAAGCATATCATTAAATAACTGACTTTTGATAAACTGTAAGATTAAGTGACCTATATTAAC
The DNA here is from genome assembly GCA_035222235.1 of Margarornis squamiger. NCBI lineage: Eukaryota > Metazoa > Chordata > Aves > Passeriformes > Furnariidae > Margarornis > Margarornis squamiger. Next base: position 63,396,962 of record JAWWTY010000037.1, read on the forward strand.
AAAAAAAAAATTATATTTATTAGTTGCTTACATTTCAAAGGTTCCTCCAAGATAAACTTGACATTCAATGCCTCATTGATAAGATGGGTACACTTTACTAGACTTATGTTAGATAGACTTGTCCAGGCTTGTTACTAATGTTATACAAACATTGATCTTAAGGAGTATATCTTCAGGAAAGAAAATAATCTAGAACTCTGGAGGAGGTGAAACATTATGCATGTCTCTCTGTGTTGCAGTAGTAGCTGGAAAATATCTTTAGTCTTTGCAATAGGCTGTAAGAAGTACTTTTTTCTATGAATTTTCTTTCCTGCATAAATTAGGAGACAGTGTGATGGCCCAGAAACATTCCTACACTAGGCCAACCTCAAGAAAGGAAGGAAGCTAAGGGTCCTAGATACCTACAGTTACGTACTCCTCTACGTTGCTCCAGAGGACCTCCCCAATAAAGGTATCTCAGGCAGAGGACATATACGAAGCCACAATGAATATCCCATGATTTTCAACCACACCATTCACATTCCAGGATGTCCTTGGGATACAGTCACCCCTTTTAAGGATGCTTACTTCCTTCTTTGCTCTATACCATAGACACTCTTCAACCCATCATGTTGTTTTTCATAGAGGAGCCTTCTCACTGCTGCCCTCCAACATTACCATTGATCTTTCTGTGACTGCATATTCTTCTAGTCATGGCTAACAACATTGGAGAGGAATGAAGAAGGAAGCAGGAGTCCCCAAGGAAGGAGGTGAACCTACTGCCCAGAAGCAAAGCAACATTATTCTGCCCTGTCACTGGTCATTCTGGGCATGCCTGCTACTACCAGATGAGGCAACTGAAAGGAATTCAGCTACCTGGAACAGGTGCCACATACCTGCTGAGGTTTCCTCTAGTTCAGTCAAAGCACAAAGGCTTTGCCTGTGAAGCAGGTGGACTGGCAGAGTGCTTTAAGGATCACTCAGGATTATAGAGCTCTTCAAAATGTCTGTAGGGAGAGCACGGATTGCCACTGTTTATATGAATGCAGTGAAGACCTTGACCTTGGTGGATACTGCTCTTGCAAGGTAAGGGAATTATACCATCTGTATCAACATATATTGGGCATTAGGCCAAAGTAATAGCCTCTTCATGAACAGCAAAACCATTTTTTTTTTTTTTTGTTAAGTGTAAAAGCCACTTCTGTTTCCCAATTTCACTTCTGTTTTACGATTTAAGATGATTTTATTAGCCTTACATGGAGAAAAGAATCATAAAACCTAATAAAACCTGACAGACCTATTTTTCTCTGTTGTTAAATACAAATACTCCCCCTACAAAAGGCAGAAAATTATTTTTGCCAATACAGTCAGAATTTATATAAAAAGGCTACCCGTATTAATCACAGTCAGATTAAGCACTGACTTTTTTTAGAAGCACTATAACATATTCATGCCCTTGATGGGCTGCCTTATTTGGATGTTTTCATAGTGTTAGCAAATTTTGCAGTTTGATCAGGGAAAACCAGAAAATCGAAATACCAGTCATGTAGTGACAAGGGTTTTGGTTGTTTGTTTGGGTTTTTTTTCCCCAAAAAAATATTTAGGGAAAAAAGCATCCCCTAACAGCCATATGTGTTTGTGAAAGGACAGCGGGCAAGAGCGCATGTCACTAGCCTTCTCTGTCATACAGACTGTTGAACTCTCCACTGATTGTGCATTAAAAAATGTCAATTATCACAGTTGCTATGTATCACTGCAAACCGAATATCCTGCCTTACAAAAAACAATTGAGATTCAAGAAGAGTGCCTTCTCCAGGTAAATCAGTAATCCTTTGGGAAAGCTGTGCTTAGCAGTCACTTCACTGCCCAGTGTTCACGATATTCTGGATGCCCCCTCTATATTTTTTTGTTGGTCATGTGGGACTCTCTGGTGCTGAATACATGTGTAAAACTGCAGTTAACAAACAGGTGAGCTGAGCTGTGCAGTGGCCAGTTTCACTCTGCACTGAAAGTTTATTTTTCCTCGACAGGGATCCTGTCTTTGTGCTTTAGAGGGAAGGGAACTGTGGCCATAAAGACAGGAGAGATGTTTCACTGCCTTTATCTGCATCCTTGTGACTGTGGACCTGGGTATCTGCTTCACTGAATTTCCCCTTCCAGGGAATGATGTACTCCACTTCCTCTTGTTTGTCCCTGAGATCATGGTCACACCCTTCTCCCAGTTTTGAACACCTTGTCTCCAAAGGGAAAAATGCCTGCCATGAGTTTGGTCTGTTCAGCAGGGTTTTGGACGAGGCAGATCTTATGTAGAGCTACAGGGTTTAAGCAGTCTTATAGGACATTGGGGCAGGATGGGCTATGCTGTGTTAGGCATGATGTTTTGGAATACTGGGGTGGGCTGGTAGGAATGCAGATTATCTAAGCTGTGTAAGGAATTCAGAGCATGCTGGACAACAACTCTCCTAAGGTTTATTTCTTGACATTAAAACTGCAATGCTCTCAGTTTCACATAAAGGAGATGTGAAGTGCTAGACAATGTGGGCAGTCAGGGAATCTGGTCTTGAGTGTGTTGCTGAAACTGTAACAAGGCAAACTGTAACTGCAACACAGCAGTTGACTTGACTCGTTCTGGCCATAGCCCTGGCATGGGTGTTTTAACATGTGCCAAGCTGATTATAGTCTGCAGGAAACTATGTGCCAACTGAGAATTGCTGGAAGGCAGGCCAACATCAAAACAGTTAGAGGGTAAACTGCTTGTTGACTTTGTGAGTGACTTCTGGGAAGAGGGGCAGCCTCTGGCAGCCTCCAAAATTGCTGAGAATGGAAGGAAGTAGTGTCCTCTCAGAAATGCAGTTTGGGGTGGTTATGAGAAAAAATAACCCTTGTGCTTCTTTGAGACAGGAGTTGTGGGAAAGATAGAGTGAGTACATGGACTTAGTGTGGGGGAAGGGAATGAAGAAACATGTTGGTTTTGTTAGGAAAGTGGTTAGTTTTGCCTTGTTCACTCCAGTTCAATCTGGAGGATTGGGACCCTATATAAATCAGTGAAGTTAGAAGGGTTTGGAATACACTGGTACTTATTTGCCACAAAAGCCAGAAAGGAGATGTATATAATTTAATTATATATTATATAATTTGATAAAAATGGACACACGTCATGCAGATAAACCCATGGACTTTATTCTTTCTGCTGGTAATAGGTTGACCAACACCCCTCAGTTGATCCTTGCCAGTTTTCTTAATAGGACTGAAATTCATAAGTCATACTTGTATTTCTTGGCTTTGGTCTGTGCTTAAAACCATTACAGATGGAGCAGGAGTTGATAGGTAAACTTGTGGCACTTAAATCCAGGCACTTATTCGTGATAAATTGCATTTAGTTCATTAAATCAATCTCTCTGAGTATTTTTTCTTCTGCCCTCAATTCCCTGTATCACTACAACCAAAGGGAGTTGTAGTGTCTGCATGTTTTTAAAATAAACAGAAAAATCCTTGATGGTGCTGGACTAGATGTTCCTGATAACATGTTGCCAGCAGAAAAGTTCTCATCCTTGAAGAAAGTTTTTCAAGTGGTCATGACACTCTCAATCACGTAAGCCTCTCTTCAGAACAGACATTCGGTGCCCTCGAATGACTCTTCAGACTTGGCTCAGAAGCAGGCTGACACAAAAGGGGCTAATTAACACACACATTTTCATGTGGAGGAATCTGGTTTCCAAACAGATTTTTACCAGTAATATAGCTGACAAGCTGAATCTGCTAGGACTGTTTCTTCCGTCCAATTTGAACGAAAATGGAAACAAGGGATAGGAGAAAGAGACATTTCATTCCAGTGACGATATAGACATGATAAATTTCTTTGAGTTCAACTTCTGTCATGCTATATTTCTTCTTAAATGAAGCAATGCACAAAGTATCAGAGGAAACAAATTAAATGTTGCATGTGCCATCCGCAGGAAATGTGCATATGTACTTTTCAGGAGTATGTGTGCATTTATAGAGAAGAGATAGAAAGGGGGTAAAAAAGTGGCTCTACATTATAGCACTGGCAAACTATAAACTCCATTTTTCACTTCTACTATAGACTTCACGTCTTGTAATTCTCTTATAATGGTTGCAGCAGCATAACCCTACTCTGCACAGAGGTTTTAAGGTTATATGTGCATCTGTCCAGACAATCGTAACAGAATGCTGAGTCAAAAGCAGTGAATTTAGTAGAACTCAGAATTCAAACACCACCACCTCTATTCCCTCACCCTCTCCCAACAATGATTAGGAGAACACATCCTTAATGTGCAGGGACTTGGGTTCTTCTTCTTACTGTCATATTCTCCCTGTTCTACCTAGATTGATTCTAAACCAGTTACTAGTTTTCTTTCACTTTTATGGGAAATCTTATCTACCTCTCTCCCCAGCATAGCAACAACTACCAAGTGCTGTTAGCTAATTGCTCCAGACTAATCCACTGCATGTACCCCTGTATCTGGCAGGGTATTGTAGTGGCTGCTAGTAAAGGGCTCTGAAGATAAGAACAGATTTTCACATGTTTTAGTGTATCACAAGGAGTCCATTGTAACATTGTGCCCTTTGGATTAAGATTAAAGAAACGATTTTTTTTGTCAGTTTATCAAAGGAAAATTAAAGTTCCTTAGACATCAGTTACATTGAATCTGAGCCTTTAATCATACTGACAAAAGATAGAGAATTTGAGCTAAAGAATGTGTTCATAGCCTTAACGTTGGATGGTTGGTATTTAACTCTGTGTAAGCCACTGATTTTTACTGGGAAGAGTTTTATCTCACCAAAATTCTCTACTTCTGTACCGTTTCAGTTTAAAATACCCTACCCCGTATCGCTCTATACATTTACCCCATAGAGTAGACTGGATCATTCCAAAGACAGATAATATTCTGGAAATGCTTCATTCAGAAATCTGTTTTCCATCCAGCAATAAAAGGAACTCAAGCAGAAGTTTAAGGCGGGGGGGAAAGGTCATGATTCTCAACGACACTGCCTGGGCAGTCTTTATTCCATGTGAAACTGTATTCACAGTATTACCAAATATTAATGTACTGAAAGCTGTTATAAATGGGTGCTGGACCAACTCCCAGAAAAACCTTTAGGAAATGCTTAATAAAAAAAAAGTGCTGAATTTGAAGCTTATCTTTGAGAAAGTAAAAGACTACTAAGTGAAAATCATATGCAAACAGAAGATGATCTGGTTAATACATGAACTACTATGCAGTTATTTCAGATTACAGGCTTTTCCACATCTGATCTATAGAAAAGTGTATGACCAAGTTATAGTTCTAGAAAGAAAGCCTCCTGGACAAACAGCTGGGGGTAATTATAAGACCATGACCAAACCTTGAACAGTGTAGGTGTTACTTTCAGTTTGGAGCTAAAGGGAAAAGGAGACAGTTAAAAAAATGCTCTGGGGAGGAGTAGGCCAGAGCTGTAACTATAATAGCATAAAGGGCCACCTTAGAAAAAGTAGCTGGAGTAGAGAGCATACAAGGAATAGAAAATATATGTGTTCAAAAGAAAAATACACTTTTAGAAGCAGAAAAGTGTAGAAATAGCTTAGGAGTTGTCGAAAGTCAAGCTGAATCAGATGTTAGAAGAAACCTGCACAAAACCTAAATAGAATACCTATCTAATTTTCTCTTCTACTCTTCCTGTAGTGGGCTTGTGGCACATTTTTTATCTCTGGCCATATAGTTTCTGTTTTCTTGCTATATATTTTGCAGTGCTCCATGTGTTTTGTTATTCCCCTGTGTTATGTACCATTCTTCACTTTTATCGATGTCCACTTCCAAGGCTTGTCTGCCCCCTTTAGCATTAATTCTCCTTTTCACTGCTCTTTACTAACTGTACCATGCTGATGATTTGGAATAATGAACTTCAGGTGGAATGAGGTATACAAGGGATTTTTCTTAGAAAAGCTTTACTTCTAATTACCTTATTTTTTTTTTTAATTTATTTTTTTTTTGCTCTGAGGGCTGCCCAGTCATTGAATGCCAAGGATGATAACTTGTGCCATATAATATGCAACATGTACTCACTGAAAGTTTAAAACCTACATTTTGGACAGATCCAGTCATCCATGTAACATTTCTCATGGTCTTTACTCTACAGAATAGTGCTATAATCAGTATTATTAAATATCTGAGGGTACTGATATTGTCAGTTCTGCAGTGATGTAATATACAGAAAGAGATTTGTCAGTTTTGCTGATTCAGAAAGAGTAATTTTGCTTAATGAACCCTTAAAAATGTAAGCAAGACTGACGAGTTTCAGGTCCTGGAGGAGCTATGAGATGAAATTCAGCCTCTTACTCAGAGCCAAGGAAAATAATTATGAGAGAAGGTCAATATGCATCCGTACAAAAAAATGGGTAATGAGAATGAAAGAGGCTAAGTCCTGTCACTAGGTCTTATCTGAAACACCTGGTGTAAGCAGACCTGTAGCTCCCTACTTTTGTTAAAAGTCGAAAAAAGTATAGCTGAATTTTAGTCTATTTTGAATTCACAGACTTTCTGCTATGTTTTCTACCTTCAAACTAGTTCTTCCCCCCATCCCCCATTTCATAGTTTGCTTGCCTGTTCAGATTTTGCAACTTGTTTTTGGCCTTTGGAAATACTGGTTAATGCTCTGAAATTCTGATTTATAATTTGATAGACACTAGAAGGCATCAGGTACATCAGGTGTATGGTTTTGTTTTTTTTAGTGTAAGGTTTTGTGGAAAGCACCGTACAAATACCAGGAAAGCTTTTGGCCATAAATCTTGAAGGCTGTTGAAAGTAAATGTTTAGCTACAGAGAAAAATAATAATAATAAAAAGGGCGTAACTTTAACTTGTTGTGTTTGTGTAGACTGAGCATGCATTCCCCTGTTTGGGAGGTGTCAAGTTGAACATGCTATCTAACCACAGCCCTTTATAGTGGCTGAGGTCTAAACTTGACCCAAGTGCATGTTTAGCCAGATGTCATTTGCGATTACAGGAATTTGGACTGACTTTCAGCTAAACCACAAACCTGGATGAATGAATGTTGTTCCAGATGCATTATCTCATAATCCTAAAGAAAATAAGATCTTAGATGAAAGGACTATAGAACTTTTCTTTGTATGAGCTTTGAAAGCTAAGGCTAATCCTGAGATCATTGAGAAGGTTTAACCTACCACTTTGTGAAATTTTAGCCAAACAGTACTTAAGAGCTTTAATACCTTTAGAATCCCCTCAAATTAGTAAAGGAATATTCAAAATTAATTGAACTGTTTCAGTGATCTTGAAACTTCTAACAATTTCTCACTTTAAAACACTTTGATATATTTTTAGGTGTTTGTTAGCTTACATGTGCTAGTAGCATCTTGATCATGTATGGTATGCGCTTCATTGTGGGGAACTTCTACACAGTATTATCCAGAAAGATCCCAGAGATAATGTAACTCAATAATCATGGAATATTTTAGGTTGGAAAAGATCTTTAAGATCATGAAGTTCAACAATTAACCTAGCACTGCCAAGCAAAATACATTGACATAAAGATGTGTATTTAATATATGGAGAAAAAGGAACTGGGAAGAAGACTCCATGTTTTGGGGAGCTCCAATCAATAAGTGACTATGGTACATTTCTAAGACTATATATATATTTACTAGTTTAGTTACTAGCTTTTAGGTAAAGAACTCGTGTGATATCTTCTCCCACCCAAAACATTCCAGAAGACACAAAAATAAGTGCGGCTTTCAAATACAAGTGTAAGACCTATATGTTCAGTGAACATCTGAAGGTCCAATATTGTTTGTACTACTCTATCAACCTGGATTTCAGATGAGGTTATGGTGTGTTAACGTGGTACTGTCTGTCAGCTGAACTATGGCAAGTATAAGTGAGTCATCTTAGCCTGTTGCATGAGCAGAAATGAGTCTCAGTTTTAGTTATTTTCTTTGTGGACTGAGCTAAGTCACAGTAATTTCCCTTTGTTTCTGGCTGAGTGAGCTGGCAAACAAAGACCGTGTGTTGTACAATAATTTGTCAAACAACTTGATGGTGTGTCTGAGTCCGTATTGGAAAGTGTCCTAAATATTCTAAAACAATTTATGCCTGGTAATAGTTACAAAGCAAGCTGATTTACATGCAGATGCAATAATTAACCAAAGGCCCATGTTCTTCATGGTGAGACAACTTGTTGGATTGCTAGAATAACAAAATTAAAGCAGGTAAAATAATATATATATATCCCTAAAAACTATGATTATAATTATTGGTTTCTTTGGTGTGGCCAGAGTGGTTAATAGTTTTTGAGGTTCAGTTGTGGAAGCAGACAGAAAATGAACAGATATAAATGTCTGTGAATCAGTGACATGGGCTAAACATACAAGAACTGAAAATCAGTTATGTTGAAGATATTATGGTTAATATCTTACAGGAAATATTTGGCTTTGCTCACAGTACATATATCTTTGAGATGTATGTATTAACTTAATGATGAAGAATTAGGTAGCTAATTTAGGTAGCCAATTCATACAGGTTCGCATCAAAAAAGAATTAAATTCTTTTGGTCTGGGAATTTGACACCTTGTTATGGATAATTTAGCTTGCATGAGAGAACTATCTTTTTGATGCCAAATGGAAATCTCCAATAATGGCCAGCATTGTTCTAATGACCATCACAGATTTGAGTAGTTACTCCTTCCAAGTATACTCTTTTGGAGGAGAAGTGAGTGTCTGTTAACATGATATTCAATTATTTCCTTACCTTCTTAACAATTGAGCTGCAGCAGCCAAGTTGGTCTTATCGCTTGTTAACCATTTACATAGCTAATCCTTTCCTACCATGGTCAATTTAAAATGAATGACACATTTAGTGAAATCAACTTTCTTCTGTTTTTGTTTCATGATTTATTTGAACTCAGATGATATTCTCATCATCTTGGGAAGAATAGGAAGAACAAGTAATTACTGGCTTTGCTGAGAACAGCTAGTGAAGAAAATCACCTGAAGTAGATTTAAATTCTTTACCTGTGCAACATAAATCAGGAACCATAGATGTAACACATTTAAAGATTTGTTTTCCACATGTGCATATAAATTAGTTACAGGAATGCTTTGATAGTGTTTTCTAAATGTGTTGTAACACTGTTGAGGAAATAATCACTTAAGAGTGCTGAGGTAGCCATCCAATGGCATTACAAGGCTGGTCTAAAAAAATCTTTGAAAAGTCATGGCAGTTGGGCAAGATTCTCAAGGACTGGCAGACAGCAAAGATACTCCTGCTTTCAAGAAAGACCAAAGAAAAAAAAGAGCAGATGATATTGTTTATTTTTACTTTTTCAAGACTTGCAACACTGTGTCTCATAATATCTGCATAGACAAACTGATGAGTTTGGATGACATAAACAGACGGTAAGGTGGATTGAAGGCTGGCTGAACTTCAGGCATCAAAGGGAAGCAGCATAAAGTGGTACTGGAGGGTAGTCACGATTTGTGTGCTCCAAGACTGAATACTGGAGTTGATACTGTTTAACATCTTCACTTCCGATCTGGGTAAGGTGGCATAATCCACACACAGCAAGTTTGTTGGTCATGCAAAATTAGGATGACAAACTAAATGGTTGTGTTGCCTTTCAGAGAGACCTTGACAGGCTGGAGAAATGGGTCAACAGGATTTCTAACAAAGGGAAATGCAAAGTCCTGTGTCTGTGAAGTGCCATGGTTTATGAATGGTATTCTCCAATTTATTCTTCTCACTGAAACCACTCCAAGCCATGCACCACTGGCTTGCTCCCCTCTCCCCCTCCCTCTCTTAGCAGTGGGCTGGAGAGAGGAATTGAAGGCACAAAAGGTAAAGATCATGGGCTGAGATAAAAACAATTTACTGGAAACATCAATGAGATCAGAAAACAAAGATTAACAACAACACTAATGACAGAGTGTACAAGAAAAGAAAATGTCATTGCTCAGCACAGAAACCCCCAACAACAGACAATACTGGATGTCTCCTTCCACCCCATTGCCCAGCTGCTCCCTCTGGCTCGGAACCAACATTTCCCCTCTGCTCCCTCCACCACACTTAACCAGAAGGAACCCCTTCTCCCTGGAAGAGACTCCCTTCCCCCTGCCCTCGGCAGTGATGTGAGATGGTATAGAATAACGTCCAGGTCGTGGCCAGGCCCCTTCCTTGCTAATACAAAAATTAACTTCATCCTGGCCATGACCAGGACGAAGGAATAACCCCATTGACCAATATGGGCTGGAGAGAAACCAGCTGGAAATCAGATTTGCAGAAAAGACCTTTGTGACCTGGGGATTCCAGTGGACAAATGGACCATCGACTAAGATTTTGACCTTGTGTCAAAGAAGGCCTGCAGATTTGTGGGTGTATTAGGCAAATAATTGTCAGGAGATGGAGGGAAGTGAACCTTTGCCTTTTTTCACTCCTGTCCTGGACTTCCCTTATATACAAAAAGGATATTGTTGTACTGGAGTGAGTCCAGTGACAGGTATGAAGAAAATTTAGGGACTGGAGTATCTGATATGTGGATGAGAGACAGACAGCTGGAATTGTTAAATCTGGAGAAGTCTTAAGGAGATCTTTCAAAGTGGAAAGGGAGAGAAGGAACAAAAAAGGAGAAACTGGATTCCTTTTAGTGGTATCCTATGAAAGGATAGGAAGCCATGGAAACAAACAGAAACACAGCATATTTAGGGTAAACATACGAGAAAAGTTTTCATAGTGTGTTTGTTCAAAGACTGGAAGAATTTGCCTGCAGAAATTGCAGTCTCCACTCTTGGAGACATTCAAACCCCAAATGGATATATTACTGAACAATCAGCTTTAGCTGACCGTACTCAGACCAAAATGGTGATGGACAAGGGAAGAACAGCTGATATTTTTAGAGGATTGATAGACAATATCCCAAGGCCCCTTCCAACCCAAATGATTTTGTCGTTCTGTGAAATGACTTTGCACACACTCTCTGCAAACTATCTAAGCTAGTATGTTGGCCTAAAAATGTCATGACTCACATGACTGAAACAGACAGAAAATGTGTCTGTTTAGGAAAAATGTTGTTTTGTGAATCACATTGTGCAAGAATCTAACCCTGATCCTTTCCCTGAGGTTGTGATGAAATGGTTGTGTACACAGGTAGCAGAGAAGTACGGCTAGGGCAGTTCTTCAGAAGAAGCCCTTTTTGATTCCTCTTCTAGCCAGTGAGAAAATTTGGACAGTTGCCTTGGTATTCAGGTTTTTATAGGAAACAATATGCAGGGCATGTAAAGCAAAAGTCTGAAACTCTTGAACATTCTCCAGTTTTCATGAACCCACAGTCCTACAGAAAAAAAGCAGATCACAGTTATTAACTAATTAATAAATAAAGTAGAGAATATTTTGTCTCTTCAGAAGTAAGATTTCTGCTAAAGTAGTACCTCCCATTCCCTGTGAAATACCTAACAGGATATTTAAAAAGCTCAGAAGAGCTACATTTCTAGGCCTTAGTATTAACTTTTTGGGAATAACATTTTTATTTTCTATGGATACAAATAACTGGGAAAAGCATACTATTATTATTAACTTGGCTCAAGTCACAATTATGATGTTCAAAACTAGACTGTACTTCTACAAATATCTTGCTTTTTTCACTGTCTGAAGTTTTATATGTTTTAACTTTCAGCGGTTAATCTGTCACTCATCCTGAAGCTTCATCCAGAAGTCGTAGTTGGCACACACTCCATTATACCAAATAATACTAAATAATGAAGAAGAATGGAGACTGATTATTAATGCAAAATGACTTGAATAAGCGAATTAATAGAATGACAAAAATAGATTAAATAATTGAGTCTCAGAAAGGATGTTAAAATGTACATCTTACATAAATCAAAAATGAAGTGTGTACGACACAGAATGAGTCATCCTGTGAATAAGAGGAAGATGAATTCAAATGTTATTTGCCAGTAGTAATAGATGGTACCACTCTGGTTCTGTCAATCTGCTAAATAATAAAGATGGACCTAATGCAGGAAGTCAGCAGGAGTTTTGCTTGGCTAAGGAATGTAGCACAGAGCCCTAACAAAGTAATGATTTTAAATACAAAATATCTGTTTTGTTGGCCTACATTCTAATCCTGTCTCTAGTGAAGTAACTAGCTAAATGTTTATTAACATCACTGTGAACAGGGAAGGAGCCTCTCTCTTCTGATACAAATTAATTTCTTGGTTAGCAATAAAGTACAATATTAAGTAATCTGCAAATAGCCCATAACACATTAATTGTGCTCAAAATAGTAAAATCTTTAACAGACTTTTTTAGTAATGTCCATCAATGAGGGACAAGGTAGAAATTCATTTTAGAGGCAGAAGAAATTTAAATTTTTATCATATGCCACAGTACATATAAAAGAAATGACAAATCTATAGGACAAGAGAGTCTTAAAAATTAGCATTCAGATAATATCACACTATCAAATTATATATGTGAATTATATAAATAGGTATTATTACATTTGGTTTTGAACATTTCATTATTGGATTTGAAAATCTAAGTTTAATATCAAACTACATTTCCATATGAATATCTGACTGTGCATAAAATATCACAGGTGAGGCTTGAAAGTTGCTATTGTTTTTAGAGATGTCTAGATTGCACTGGTTTTTAAAAGCCTTCCTCTTTGGTGTACATAGTAGGCTAAAAAAAAATGTGACAATGACTGCTATTTTGTTGTTCTTACTAGTCTGAATTTTCAAGTTTTATTTTGTTACTGCTAAAGGGAAAATAAAAGAAGAAATAGTGGCATGGGTTTAGTGCACTGAGAGTAGAAAAAAAGTAAAGAAGTAGAAAGAGTCTAGAGAGACAGAGGGGAAATAAACTTGGCAAAAAAAGTCTTGAAGTGCAGGAAGGTCAGAACAGGAGAGAAAGCTTGGAGGAGACAGATGTGCTTGGGAACAAAAAGGGTAGATGCAATTTCTGGAGTAGAGCGAAGCCTTGGACTCATTAAAGCAGAGCAAAACAATCAAGAAGGAGACTTTGGGGAGCAAAGAGAGCAATCACACCTTGGAAGGAAAAAGAGAAAGAAACTGGGAAGTGGGCCTGAAAGAGGAGAGCAGGGGAGAGTTGAGAAATGAGGTTTTGGGAGAAGAGATAGGGCTTTGCTAGGATGGAGTTAAGCAAAAAATATTGCTAAAGGCTCCAGCTCTCTGAAATGTCAGCCAAGGTGGCTGTCTGTAAATCTCTGGGTTTATTTATTTGTCTTGCCACAATATATGAAGGAATTTATTTAGTTAGTGAAGCATATTTTTCTTGCATTCTGCAGAGCCTATTCTCCCTTTAGTGTACATGTTAACAGGAGATTGTTGAATAAATCGATGGGAGAACAGATGTCTCAGGGTAGTTTTCCATTGACAATTTTTTCTTGCTATTTAGAATTTTTAAGAATATGCAAACTTTTGGAAAAGTCCACATAGAGTGTGTCTAATTCATGCAGGCTAGAAACCCAGAAATTTATACTTAATTGTGAAATATGGAGGGCTGACAAATGGCTAGATGATATAACCCTGAATCACTGAATCACTGACATGGTTAGATTGTCAGTGATGTTACTCCAACAGAAAGCACTCCCCTACGTGAAAAACAGTTGTACACTGTATTCCCAAAGACTGTCTTGGACAGTGAATTAAGCAGTCTGAGTGATTAATGGATTTGGGGAGTGCTGGAATAGATTAATCAGTCTTTGATTATGGTGTTCAGAGGAGTAAAGAAGTTATGGAAAAAAAAAAAAGGATTCTCTTAACAATGTAAGTTCTTCCATTTAAATTTATAGTTTTGTAGAATTTGTCCAATTATTCAGTCAGATATATCACATTAGGAAAAGAGTCTGCTTCCTTTGCTCATAACAATTAGTATGTTACTTTTCAGATGGGCTACCTGAAGGCAGCAGAAGGCCTCGAGAAGTAAGGTACTGTTCTTCATATAAAGATGAGGAGAAAATAAGATCTTCTTTCAGTATTTCCCTTTTTTCAACTGTATATCAGCACAGTGCTTTGAAAAGCTTCCTTCCTTGTTTAAACTGAATGTTGGTTTAGGTGACTGCTGCAGCTTAAGCTAAATCAAAGCAACCTAAACTACAGTAAGTGTGCAGTGTCTCACCTACTAATACCCACATGTTTTCAGAGGTTTCATAGTTCATTAAATATTGAACAATGTCGTTTGTACCTGTTGGTGAACCTGTAGCTGATCTATCCTAAAAACAAAAATGAGAAATGCAAAATATTTTCACAGCAACTACTAAAATGTGATTTTTCTTCTAATATGATGTGACTGTTGTTATTATATTTTGAACAAGGATACTGAGAACCAAAGATTGAATTCCTTCTTGTATTTAAGAAACGCACCTTGTTTGGGTTCCTTGTTTGGTCTCATTCTGTTCTGTTTATTTAGCAAAAGTATGCATATATATGTATGTATATATGTATATATATATATATATATATATATATATATAAAGTTCTTTCTCTTGTTGAGTGTTATACTGACACACATGCATAAATTAGTATAAAAAGAAGGTGGTTGGGTTTCACAGCTTCTTTTGTTTTGATGTGATTTGGATAGAGGCGACAAGCCATACGCAAAAACTGGAAGGATAAGGGTTCTCTGCCATGTCACTGTGTGGAGGAAAAGACAGACTTAGATCTGCCAGCTGCAGGAATTGTCATGTTCCATGTGCTGAACCACCTGCCATGAACAGAGCAGTTTCTGGTGTCAGGTAAGAATCATCTGCTCATGGCTGGTACATGGACCCATAATCATCATATCAGAAAGAGGGAAACTGCCTGGAGTCCATTTGAATGCTGACTTTTTTAAGGCTCTTTTTGTTTAGCAGAGGTTGCAGCCTTGGATGAATAGAATATTGAACTATTAATTTAAATCTTGGCCACACAAAATATTTTTTTAATTATTTTGACTAGTCTAGAAAAGGTGGATACAATCCTTGTTTTCAGTTTTGTCTCTTTGAGGTACCCATCTCAGAATCAGACTGAGCAGCTTGCACATGGTATACATGAGAGGAAGTGACTGATGCACAAAAAAGGCCTGTATCACAAGACTTGCCTTGCAGTTGACCTCCGTGAGGCTGCATCTACAGCCTCCCATAGGGATCTGAGTGAATGCTAGACCCCCAACAGGTCAGAGAGTTCTGCCAACTTGCATCAAGTTTACATTAAAACAAGAAAGGAAAAATAAATTCTCAAACCTTTCAAATGGAGAAACATTTTTTGAATTAAGATTTATTACTAGGTTTCATAATCTGTTATTTGACAGTGCTTGACTATACAAAGTGTGGAGTCTATTGGATTAGTTTACATAACAGATGGTTCTGTTTTCAAATTTACTCCAAATGTTCAGATGCTTTAGTAAATTAATATTTCCCATCTGATAATAGCTCATGGGCTCATTTTTAATCTTTGGTCTTTCAAAAAAAAACCCAAAAAAAAATGAAAAAAGCCCAAACCAGAAACAACTAATAATGACCTCTGGGAATCACTGACACTCAATTTGAAAATGACAGCCTGGGGAGTGACAGGACAGGGATAAAATGCACAAGCAGTGGCAGTAAGAGCATTGCACTGAGGTTTAAGTTAAAATCAGTGTATGCAGTGTTGCAGTTCTCAAAATAATTTTATCTTAGGATTTAAAACCTGTTTCATGTCTTAGACAGTTGTGTATGTTTCTTGCACTATTCATAAGTTTCATTTGTGTAAAAAGCAGCCTTGAAAGAGCATAAAGAAATCAAGACCAGGAAAATAAATTCATTAAGCTTCACGAAAGCTCTATAAAATAGCAGAGATTATCAATGTAGTGCAACACCTTATGGCAGTATATTAATTGTAATAAATGGGTCATCTTATATGTTTTTGAATTATTGGAAGAAAAAGAAAGTAAGAAATGCAAGACAGTTTCTAAATATCTGCAGGCCCTGTTGTCTGTTTCTTCCTCAGTAGATATATGGAGGTGTTCTGTATCTGCATGTTAACCTTCTTTCAACAATTTTCTTTCTTTGTCTAAACTGACATCTAAAAAAACTTACTAAAGGATGTTAAGAAAATAGGAACTGCAAACAGAGAAGTTGCTATTTCAACATGTATTTGCTCTGTACATACATATGATGTGATACCAGTTTATATTGCATAGCACTTTTAATTAGACAGCCACAGCCCACTTTTTCTACAGAAATCCAGCCTCATTAATGACTATGACAAATGGTGTTCATTGAAAATTGGTCTTTATTTGGCCATTCTTCACAGTCTCATTTTTCAATATATATGACCACATAAATTATTTAACATGTGCTGTCCAAACCCTGTCCTGAATATAGAACTTTCAATGTGTACAGAAATATTTCTGCTGGGCTCTTGTAAGAGTGCCAATGGATCAATTCAAAAGCAATATGTGACTGTAGACAGGATTTCAGAACCCTGTAGTTATGTGATCAGACTCCACACGTGATGTAAAGGATGAGTAAAGATATTTCAGAGGGCTATGTGGGTTGAGTAGACTGCTGTCCAGGCATGACACTTAGAGGGTTGCTGAAAAGAAAAAAAAAAGCAGTTAAAGTCTTTCCACTGTGGAAACTTCAAAATCTTACTCAAGGATACAGGATTGCACATCTGCATTTTGGACAAAAGACTGCCTCATACTTGGTGAAGTATCTAAGGGCTTACTTTCAGTAAAGAATAGGGAACATTATTATTTCAAAAATTAACTAGAGGAGGAGGCAGCAAAGGATTTGATAGTACTCTTACTATGATGTTGGTTGTGCAATAGTTTACTAGGTAAGTGAATACTTGACATGTTAGAAATCCAGGTTTAGTTAATTACCATCTCTCTCTGATAGAGGAATAAAATGTGTACTCAACAGCCATTCCACTGTGCAAAAACCCCAAGTTTTACCTGGCTGGACAAGAAAGAGAACAACGCTGAACTGTCATTTCTTAATATAATGGCTAGAACATACAGTTGAGAATGAGGGAGGAAATTAATGAGCAGCTGCTACCCAAGACAGGGAACATCTATTTTGGTGTTTTTTCTAAAAAGCAGTCCTTTAAAAAATATGAAAAACTTCCAGTGGAGTGCAGAGATTTCTGATCCAGTCCTGCTGTTGCCTGGACCCTAAAACTTGTCCAGAAAGTTTATCTGCATCGTCCTTTTATGTTGTGGCACAGTTTCAAAAGGAACCAGTGTTTCTACCCTCCCTTCCTTGTATTCTCCAAAGTCTATTGTGTGGAAGCTCTGAGTATGACTCACCTCAGAAGAAAGGGGAAAGTGAGTCTGTGCCTCCTACATCCCTGAGAAATGCCATGCTGACTAGACTATTACCTAACAGCAAGCACCACCTTCTTGGCCAGTCAGGTTTTAACAAAAACCAGTGGGGAGTAAGCCTTTTCATAGACATAGATGGGAGTTTCTAGAGTCAAATCAGGCTGAAGAAAGCATGCTATATTGAAATAGACCCTATTTACAGTGACATACCTCTCTGTGAGTGTGCAGAAGTAGAATTTTAGATACTTGTTACTCTGTGAAATAATTGAGACCCTTGTGGAGATGAGTTGTTTCTAAGATTGAGTCAAAACAGAAATGAACGTTAGAGGAGCTCAGAATTAGAAGTAGTCTCTGGCTTACATTTGCATGTAGACTTACTGTCACTATTTTAGTCCTTTAAATCTCTTTATAGCACTGTAAAAATAAGAATGATTTTATTTTAATGACAGTCCTGTCCAGTAGGGACTATTTTCATCACAGAATGATGACAGACTGAAACAGTGAAAGAACATAAAATGGCCAGTCTGACATAGTTTAGTTAACATTTTAAGGACAGCCTAAGTGAAAAGCAGAGCTTGTCTTGAGATCTCTTTCATCTCACTGACCTCAGTTACAGGAGTAGCAGCTCAGCACACTTGCTGTGTGGTTTCATACTGCACAACAAACAAACAGCAACCACATTGTATACTTCAGGAACTTTCAGATTCTTTGACTTTCTCAGTAGCAACTAAGAGCTGCAGTAGGAGCCAAGACAGAATCAATTTACCTAGGGAAGCTTTAACCTGAGATTATTGCCTACTGCATGTTTCAGTCTCAGTGTTAGGTTTTATGGCAAGACTCTGGCAGCTCTCCACTTTCAACAGGCAACCCTGAGCACCGTGTGCTAAATAAGGCCTGGTTTCACTTGGAAGAACTGTATTGTCATGGACTTTGATTGTAGCTACACGTGCACAAATTAGACCAAAAAACTACTGAACATTCAATCCTGCAACGCATTGTGGATCCTCACGTGGGTCATCGGTGAGTCTGGTTCTTCTCTACTTTTAATACAGCTGTTTATCACTTGAGCTGACAAAGGAATTTGTAGTAGCAGAAGACTTTTATCTTCAACTAGGAGGGGAATGGATACACATACTTTGATGGTCAATTTAACAGATCTTTGCTAGCTCATGAATAAATTATGAGACCTGGGGGTAGTAGGTTACCTGGTCCTATGGCAATGATTAAGAAAGTCATAGTCTGAAAATACAAATGGACCCCAACAGTGATGCCTAGTTTCCTTTTGTCCATCTGAATTTCTGTGAGCTTTTGGAAATGCTTAGGTCAAATTTTTTTTCTGCAATTAAGTAGGGAAAAAAATGAAAAAGTAGTACTTTGAGAAGCACACCAGGTATTGCAAGATGCACAGTAAAAGTGGCTGAGTAGTTAAAATAGACAGTTTATTTGGTGACTTAAAGCAAGGTCATCAGTTCAAAATTGCTGAGTTGCCTCCACCATAGACATCAGTTGCTCTGCTACACACAATGGCTTAAAGCCTTCTGGTGCTACCATCAGTAATTCACTACCGTCAAGAGCAGCTTACCTGACAAATTGTCCCAGATGCTTCTACATCAAATTACAGCGAAGCAAAGGTGACATGACCTGACATTCAGTCAAAGAACTTTCCAAAATCACTAGCCATGTGAAGATCCCAGTTCTGGGATCTTTGGTTGCTGAAGTTGAGTGTGCTTTTGAGTTTGGGTCTGAGTCAGGCACCCAGTCCTGTGATCTGCTGAGGGCCCTTGGCCCCACAACAACCCTGGTATATAGATGCTCTTCTGAATGTGTCATCTTGGGCCTCAGTTACTGCTCTCAACTTTTATTTTCCCTATGTCTGTTCATTCTTCTATTAATGCCAGTTCTCCGCCCTTTCCAATCCTCCTAGGAATGAGTTTTCATTCACTGTGGGCCTCTCCAGTTCCCACTGTAGTCAGTGAGTGCTTTGTCATTGACTTTCATGGGAACAAGATCTGGCCTTTCCTTTTCTTTCTCTCTCTTTATCCACCCACAGCTGTCATCTCGCTATTCTTATGCTGCTTTTCTAGTTTGGTTTTTTTTTTTTTTTTTTAAATTCTGTGTCCAATATTATAAACGTCATAATTTTTTTAATATTTCTCTGGCCTCTTAATGTGCTGTAATCTGAACCTTTTGCTGTTTAACCTCCCTAACTTTTCACACACCCATTCCCCTGTTCCTCTTTCATTTTGTTTCTTTTCCAGCTTTTGGCTTTCCTATTTTAACCTCTCTGACTGAAATAGGAAACAGAAAAATAAATGAAAGTATTAAGACTTTCATACAGTAGCTGGGTGAGGTGGTGGTTTGGATTCATCAAAGCATATTAGTTTTTCAAATTTTAATAGCCTGGATAGAAGTCTTGTTCATTATTAATCTGTGTTAGAATTGTAATGAAACACTGTGGTAGTGGTAATTAAATTTCGAGACAGATGCTTCATAAATAAAGAAGCATTTCATAAATATCAAATTATGCCACTGTCTTAGCGTGTGCAGGTTCTCTGTCATTACAGAAATGTGATAATTATCTCTGGTTATTCATTACAATTTAAGAATGGATAAAGAATAGAAAATGTAGGCATGAAAGAGGAAAATACCTGTAGCACTGAGGTTGTACCTTATCTCTTTTATATGCAAATTTTAGGTAGGTTTGCATTTTTAATTCAGCAATCATTTCAGCAGGGAAAATTAGTATGTGTTTAAATAGTATCTCTCTTCATCAGTAAGTTTAACTATATGTTTCTCTAACTGCTGAATAGTACTTTTTCCTTGCAATAGGCTCTTTTTCTTTGAGAGTGCTCTGTTCCCACTGGTGCTTTCACAGATATGGTCAACTTGAACATTTATTTTGTTGGATTTTAAAATACATTTTATGAGCAAAATTATTTAATTATATTTCCCTGTTTTCTTTCATATTCCAGACAGAAATTGTCGATTCATTGCCTAAACAAGTTCAGTTCAGACATCACCAATATGAAATTATCAACTTTTTTCATGTCAGAGTGCCTTCTTTTTAAACCCAAGGGCCACTTAGAGGAATGGGAGCTGAGACAACTGTCCAAGGTACAGCCCTTCAGTGAAATCTTTACTGGAAAGGATTCCAGTCCTGGAGGTGGTTGTTGACCTGTACTCTTTGTTACAAGTATTTGACAGACATTCCCTGACTTAATCGATAAAGGGAATGATCTGCTCATGGGATGCTATTTAGTGAATAATGCTGTTCTGTCATCACCTACATAAACTAGGTTAGAACAGTGGTCAGATTTAAGAGATACACACACAGGTAACAAGACTGTAAGTGGTAATGAAAGTTTGTTTCAACAGAGGCAGAAGTTTTCAGTGTGATGGATGTAATTTGATAGGATTCCAGGAAATATGATTCAAGCCCTAAAGGGACAGTAAAGGGATAAGAGAAGAGCATGGTATGGGGAAAATTTATCTTCTTATATGTGAAAAGGTAAGAGAATGTGCTGAGCTGAGCTACTACAAATAGCGCAGGTGACAAAGTAGAAATAATAAGAAAGAAAACAGGAGACATGACTCCTGGATTTGGATGTTCTAGAAAATCCGGTTGAAAGATACTTCAGGAGAGCATCTAGTCATGCCCTTTGCAATCAGGAAGCATATGCCATCTTGGAGGTGCTCTGAATGGCAGATGAAACACGAAGCAGCCTTGTGATTGCTTGTTTTGGAGCCATGTTGTGATTCGGCACAAAGGAATTTTTTACTGGAAATGAGACATGAACTGAGGAGAGTTGAGAAAAATTGCCTTTTAGTTCAGTATTCATTTCCCCAGCAGGTCTACTATCCCCAAATCATTCTTGACAGAACAGTTCAGATAATTTACCACTTATACACTGAATAAATTTTTATTTCATAACAAAAAATCCCATTCTTCTGCCATATCATATCTAAAGTGAAATGAGGTCTTTTGTGATTTAATTAGTGTTGTTACAGAATAACAGGCTGCAAGTCTTGCCACATGCTGTAAGATACCATATAGAATCTACATGCATACAGTATTTTATCACATGATCAGTTAAGTCTAAGGAAACTTAGACTATTCATCATTAAACTCCTTGAGAAATTTTTGTCTGGAAAATGCCTTATGTATTACCAAAGCTTTACAGTAAGGTCCACTTGGTAAACTGAAGAGAAGTTTCAGTTATGCATCACCTGCACCAAATATTCCTCTATAGCGTATTTGCATCTAAATATAGTGGTAGCGTCACCCTTATATTGTTTTAATGTTAATATTTTGTGTGTGCAGAGGTGTGCTTAGTTGTATAATTCTGAATCATGTGGTAAAATCCAGTCAACACCTTTGTGGATTTAAATGCAAATCAAGTAGTTCTGACATTTAATTTTTATTAATCACAAAGTACTCTAAACTTTCTCAGAGTCTGATCTTTTCATCCTAAGCTTATTTGATCTTCATCCAAGTAACCAGCATGATTCAGTATTCTCCCAGGATATAATATTATAGTTTGCAAAGTGATTGTTAAATGCATTAATAATTTCAATGGGATCATTAATAACATCTCTTGTCAGTGACCTAGCTCGGATAATAACTTTCTTGTGACTCGCATGAAGTAAAGTTTTTCTGGGGGGAAGGGTATCCTTTTTCCAGAGGTTTCTAGATGTCTTGCAGTTGTTTTCCAGTGGCTGAAATAGCTTTTAACTGTGGTATGTCTTGCGGTTTATGCACTCACTTCTAAGAAAATGTGATAATTGGTTAACCAACCATTCCTCTGTAGTTGTCCTGATTGCTTAACTTAACAACTCCACCAATATTTTCTGTAAATAACAGTAATTATACATATTTTTCATGACAATGTCATGTTGTTACAGAATAATTTAAGGCAACAAATGTCTATTGACACAAGTCATATTAATCTATTAAAATACTAAGGCAAAAAGATCTCTTGTGGACTGAAAATTAATTAGGCAGAATTTCAGTTTATAAGAGCAACGTATCATCATTACTAGTATTTTCATGTCAGGATAGTCTGGCTGTTGGCATATTATTAAGAACCCCAAAATACACTAACTTGGAGAGAGACAGTAATCTTCTTCGTCCCCCTATTTACCCCTGCCACTTTGATGGATTGCTATCTTGCAACATTCATCTTGCAGATCACTATATCCTCTTTCAATGACAGCAATCTATCGCTATACATCTTTACATTCTCTATATTGTTGCCTCCTCTTCACCATGGGTAGAATAAAGTCTATTAGTTGGCCCTGCAAAGAGAATGCCACTGTTCAAGCAAGGATCAATCTTTGTGCTTTATCTACCTTGCTGTGATGTGCAGCAATGGAATTAAGGGCCAAGGTGGCATCCTTTGTCAAGGGAAGTAAGTTAATAAAAAAAATGCAGTTGTGAAAACAGCATTATAGCTTGCTAAAACAATGGGAGGGAAATCCCTGCCAAATGTTGACACAACTCACTAACAAACAGTTCTGTAAGTAGTTGTCTCTGTGCATTGTCTGATGTGAGAAAGCCAGCTTTCAGTGTTGTAGGAAAATGAGAAAGTCCTGAGGTAGATCTGCTTGTAACTGTCCTTCACTGAAAGATATTCTGGTTACTCTTCTCTGCTGCTCCTTCCATCTGACACATCCAGTGTCATATAGCTGATAAGCAAGATTTGTTATGTATTGTCAGCAGCAGTCCCACAGTGACTTTTTTGCACATGCATTAAAATGGCAGAATGGCATCCATAGCAGTAGACCGTGATGTTTGTACTATGGTTGGTGTTCTTCATAAAGTGAATGAAGCAGCTGAACTAATGTGAAGATAATTACATGTGGAAGATCACTTGTTTACTGCCCCATCCATCCCTGACAGTGTTCAAGGCCAGCCTGGATGGAGCTTTGAGCAATCTGGTCTAGTGGAAGTTGTCCTTGTCCATGGCAGGGAGTTTGGAACTAAAGCATCTTTAGGATGCCTTCCAACACAAACCATTCCATAGTTATATGATTCTTTGTCTTCTATCTTTCTAAACCTAGAAATTTTATAACAATTTTCAGAAGCATATTATTATTTTTATTATTATTATTGTACTTTTTGGGGGTTATGTTGAATCTATTATTCTTCAATCCATTCCCTAGGTCAGGTTAGAGTCACCCATAAGAATCTCCATCTTCAGTCAGCAACCAATAGGTGCTACTGAGCTGGTTGTAAGAGCTGGGGAATTCAGGCATTCTGACAATGACTGTGTCATTGTATGCATTGGCGTAAGCATCACTCTTGGAACTTTGCCCGGTTGTGCTGACCCTCTTCCCTTACCTTTCCTAGAAAAGAAAAAAAAAGTCCGCCATTGGCTCCTTCAGTGGATGCTTTACTTTTCTGAAAAATGTTAGTGAATCAATGCCTAAACACTGAAAGAGGGTCCACAATTCGCTACAGACAGAATTTTTGAACAAACTTCAGCTCAGACAATGATTAATAGAGCGGAAGGAGGATATTCAATCTGACCTTGTCTTACACAGTCCCTGTAGATGTTGTTGGTTATCAAGGTACTAAAGAAGATGCTAATTATGCATTGTAGCTTCAGTCCTGTGAAGTCCTGTATCCTGTAACTTTAATTCTTCTTTGCATGCAGGCAAACTGGGTATTTATCTCCTCTCTTCAGATGAGAGGTTGAAACTTATGTTGTTAGCATTACAGAATCATAGAAATTGAAGATGGAAAACTTTTATTAGATCATCTACAGTAGTAGTTCCTCATCTTGCCAATACAAGCATTTTACTATAGAACAATGACTCTTTGCCCAAAGCCACAGAGAGAATCAGTGTCAGAGCCAGGATTAAAACTCAAGGAGTTTCTGGCTCTCTGGCCTCTACTCAGACAGCAAGAGCAAACTGCAGAAAAGCTAGATTGTCCAAACATTAACAAAAAACAGCAGGGATGATTTGATTAATTCAGATTCGTTTCTAAAAGGCCTGTAGTGGTTTTGATTAGCTCTTGGGCCCTCATCAGGCTTAGAGGGGTGTGTGTGGTGTATTTCCTTTTACCACTGTGTTACCTAGAAGATCCCAAAGTGATATGTGTTCTTGAGAAACGTGCAATTAAAACACTCCAACCAAGTCCTATGAATATCTGGATCAATATCTTTATGACAAATAGGTCAGATTTAATACTGCAAGCCCTTGAAGATAGGGCTGTGTTATCAATATGTCCATACAGTGCCTTACTGAATACTGAACATTACTGTGATATGTATTAATAATAATATTTATTTATTGGACATGAGAGTTACAGTTAGAAGTTATTTCTGAGGTATAGCTTCACTTGTTCATAAGCAGCTGCACCATTATAATTCTGTATTCTTAGTGTGCAGGGCTATTTGCGGGTACCAGTTATTCTGTATCCTGTACATATTAGCAAGGAGGAGTAGTACATGGGATGTACTTATTATTGTTATCATTACTGAATAACATTCAGTGTATATATTTTATAGGTGCCCATGCAGCACTACAGAAAGAACACTTAAAAAGTCAATACTTGCTGCATATCTTTGTTTTCACTTCCACACTAGAATTTTCACACAAAGGTTTGTATGATAAAAGTGTTATTATTAGGACTGGAAAAAGTGCCTCGTTTTACAGGTTTTAGATATATCTCATTATAAAATCTTGTTTTCAGTAGCTAAACTTTAACTTTGTAAAGAAACTTTTAATTTTTTTGTATCCGCCTCAGATACAACTTTTTTGAGAAACTTCTAAGAAACAGAAGAAAAACTACAACTATTTCAATGAGAAGATTTGAACTTTTGTGTTTTGTAACAGGGATATAAAATTTGTCAAAAGGTGATCTTTATGTTGGATATCTGCTTTCTTCTTGTTTTGAACAATATATTCAGGATATTATGAGCTGTTCTGGAAGCAGTTTTTCTTCACTTAACTTTTTCCCACTTAAAAATGAAGTTTTCCACTGATCTGATTCTGTTTACTCTTTAACACCAAGGTTGTCACCTCTTCAGTGCTCTTTTGGTCCTTCCCCCATTGTCAGATGACTTCTCAGACACTAACAAGTGACACTCAGTGTTGAGTTTTACATTGCGTTTTAGCAGGAATCTGGGAATGAGTGGTTACACGCTGTGGCAATGAAGAAGATAATGAGAATTAACTCTGCGTGCAGCTAAGGTTGCTGTTTCACAATCACTTGAAGATGATCTAAGTAGATGCTTCTGCCAAAAGTGGTGACCTCACCTGTCCCCAGGCAATGGAGGCATACTCCTGCTTCTTGACTTTTAGAGAACTAATCCACATAAAGCCTACTAACTTTTCAGCTGAACTAGTTTGCTGACACTGTAGCCATACAGATGCTAGCACAGGAGTGGGAGTGAGACTGCTTGCCTATGGCAGGGACAGGGAATGCTAGCTCCTATAGCCAGCAGTTGGAATTGTCATGTCCTCCTCATCTTTCTATTAACTATATATAATCTTTAAATTCAGTCAGAAGTCTCATTAGTTGATACAACATGTTTGGTAAGTGTCAACAACTTTTGAATATGTTACTTGTGAAACTTATCCACTGCTTGAAAATTATAAGAGACAGTCATAGGGAATTTATTGTGTGCCTGTATTTCCTTTATTGAATTACAGACCAGCTGATTTGCACATATAATTTGGCTGTGGAGGATGGAATTCATTTTACTTGACTTTAGATATCTGTAATGTAACTTTGGAAACAGAGCTGACCACCTAGGTTCCTTTTATTCATCAATGCCACATTACTGGGACTATTAGATTGGGACCCCTTTCAGTAATCTGCCCTTAGAAGAATTAATCATGGTCTAAAAATGCTTACTGTATTGAGTAAAGTAAAATATTAACCCTCTGCAAAGAACTAGTCACATGACAACATATACATTGTTATATGAAATGAAGCCAATCAAAAAGCCTAACTATCTAACCGGGTAAACTCAAGGACTGGTTAGGTGAGGAGAAGAAAAAGAGAAGGCTTCTTTATGAGAATAATCCATGCTAACATTTGTGCCTGCCATCTGAGTCTTACCAGTGTAACACTGCTCTACCATCGGCCCAGATCTTTTGGTTTACTTGGAGCTGCAGTGTTGAGGTGGAATATAATAAGAAATAAATTCTTCACTATGAGTGTGGTGGGACACTGGAACAGATTGGCCAGAGGACCTGGGGATGCCCCTTTCCTGGAAGTGTTCAAGGCTGAGTTGTATGGAGCTTGGAGCAACCTGATGTAGTGGAAAGTGTCCCTGCTCATGGCAGGGGCATTGGAACTAGATCATCTTTAAGGTCCCTACCAGCCCAAATCATTTTGTGGTTGTGTGAGATTTGGTCAGAGAGGCTAGAATTGGTTGGGAAATTCATGATACAGCTGGGAATAGATGGGGCTGAAGGCAAGAACAATCAGTAAGAACAACTACCGACTCACTTCCTCTTCTAAACAACACTGGTCTGTGCCATGGACCAAGATATATCACCCCCACTCATAACTAGTGGGTATCAAAATAGTGCAATGTGATAGGTGTTGTGATTTTCCTATTTAGCTGGTTTAAAAATACAGGCATTTATTCAAAGACAAGAACCCAAAAGTGAGAAGTACCATTAAGTTCTTCCCCCAAGGGATAATCATCAATGCTACACTTCCTTTGAAAGGGAGATCTCGGGTGGGAATTTACACTGTTCCTGTTCAAGAACAGCATATTTCCCTGAATTTAAAGGTTATACATGCCTATGTAGAAAACCAAAACCAGATATGCCTGGAAGAATGACATTAGTAGCCTCTCCCCACATTTCAAGAGGAGGAAAAAACAAACAGGCAGGAACATGTAAGTCAGTCAAGTATGCTGTTGTACTGCTGCATGCAAATATGGTGAAAGTATTTAAACAAGTAGAAAATATTTTTTAAAAAAATCCAAAACTTTAGGAAAAAATAATCCTTGGAAAATGTAAATAACTTTCTGAAAGCTTTATAAATGTTTTTTGTGTTTTTCAACTAAATCTGACATATGACACTATGTACAGTAATATTGTCATGCTTTGTTTGGTGTTATGCACTATGGACCAACTGAATCAGAGATCTATCTACCTAAGGAAAATTAGACAAATTCTACATATTCATTGAAGAGAGGACCAAACAAATATTGT
This sequence comes from Margarornis squamiger, assembly GCA_035222235.1. Classification (NCBI taxonomy): domain Eukaryota; kingdom Metazoa; phylum Chordata; class Aves; order Passeriformes; family Furnariidae; genus Margarornis; species Margarornis squamiger. Next base: position 63,424,441 of record JAWWTY010000037.1, read on the forward strand.
TAACATACAGTTCAACTACATCATCTTTTTAAAAATAAGAATGAGAAAAGTATTAACTGCAATTGGGTCATATGTAAAAAATAAACAGCTCACTTTCCAGCTGGGCATTTACAACCTTTGGCATGTAACTAACAGTAACTTCCATGCGATGTAAGTGGTTAGGTTAAACACTCTGCACAGGCTCAGGAGGCAGGAGAACAACCTCAGCATACGACAACAGGGGATGGTCCCAATGAAAAGCACATCTGTAAGTTTCATATACTGTGAATTCCCCGGCTCCAGTTGGAGATCATGTCATTGTTTCTAAACAGTTCTAATATTTCCCCCCCCCCCTCCCGCCTTCCACCCCAAGTCACTGCAAAGCATTGTTAAAGTTTAATACTACTGTGCTGTTCAGTTTTTTAGTTTTCTTGGCACATTCCACTGAGGAAGAGGAATGCTTAGGGCTAAAAATGAAAAATTTAATTAGAGTGAAGCCTTCTATTACTGGGCCAAATTCTTAGTCCCTCAGCTGAGTAGAACTCCCACTAATTTGAGTGGAACTTTTGTTCAATTGACTGCATAACTTGAATCATTGTCCCATGTTAACCTCTGGTAGCTTAGTTATTCTCATTGCAAGATACACACAGAAAACATCTTAATCCTGAGGAGCTGAGTCTAAAAGTGTGTCACTAACAGCCCTCTTCTAAAAGACCTTTATGTCCTAGCTGCAGCTTGATTTAGTATTGTCAGCTGCGGGTGATGCAGGGTACCTCTTTTATAGTAGCCTAGGGTTTGGTTTTGAGTTACAACTGCTGCATTCTGGGAGACCAAGAGTAAAATTCTTGACTGTTTTTCAGTAAAACTAAAATCTATTTGGCAATTACTTGCATACTCTTGAAAGATGATTGGTTTTGCTAATCCAGCTAATTATCTCAAATTCACCCTAATTTCAGGTAAGCCACTGGGATATTTTGTTGTGCTGCACTCAAGGATGGCTGCATTTCACAGATGGATAAAATAGGGTTTTTCCCTCCACTTCTGTTCATGAAGTCAGTTAACAATATGTTCTGTAATATTTCTAGAAGAAAGAAATAGTGCTGCAAGAAAGGTGATTTAAAGGACTATTTTTAAGGCTTCTAATCTGGATGCCTGCATTGTTGCTTTGTTCTCAAAGCAAAATCAGCTTAAATGAGAACTATTATTAACCTTTTTATTGCTTAAGGAATTCATCATTAAATGAGTGTAAAGGAGAAAACCAGCCAGCTCCTTGTGAAATGTCTGCTTTTGTGACAGTAAGATTTTCAGAAGTCATCAAATTTACTTTATACTATGCATTTTCAAGTCAGTAGGAAAAAATAGTATTAACTTCGATGGAATTTAGATCAGAATAAAAAAAAAAGTTATTAGAAATTTCAGAGAAATAGAAAATTTCAACCTGTTGGTCATTTGTTGGTCTCTTATACTGACATCTATGAGAATTTTCCCATTCTGTTTTTCATGTCTTGTGACTGAGGTTATCACAATCTTATTCTAAATCTTTTACTAATAACCTTAGCGTTAAGCCCCTTTTGATGGATTTAGGAAAAACAGTTTCAGACATTTGTTTTTCATTCAATGACTTAAAGTGGTGAATGATTTCACCATAACACTTGTAAGTTATTTGTTATTATCTTGATAATCCAAAACATGCACCTTATGTTTGTTCTCAGTTTGACAAGCTTCAATTTCCAGCTATTAGTTCTTGATATTTATCTTTTTTTAATTAAAAGATATCAACAAAACTACTATCAAACGTATTCTCATTTAATCACTAAGAAGCTGTTATCGGGTCATCTAGTTATCTTCTCTTGGACAAGTCTACTAGACTGAACTTTTTTGTTCAGTCATTCTATGACTAATTTTTCACACTATAGTTCATTCTTACTTTGTTTTCCTGAGTCCTGCACAATTTTTTAACTTCTTTTTCTTTTTTCTGTTTTTTTTTGTTTGTTTTTTTTTGTTTTGTTTTGTTTTGTTTTTTAAGTATGGGCACCAAGAATTACACAGACTATTCTAGTATTGGCATTACTGGTGAGAATCACATGTAAAAATCACTACAAATGCATTATTCAAATACTATTGTCATATGGGCCAGATAGTACCCAGCTACCCTGATAGATATAAAAGCTGTAATAACATTCCATCCAAACCTTTTCTTTGGTTTTGGTTCCTGTGGTTCTATGCACTCACCATGTTCATTTAACTTGGAGTTTTGGTTGTTCCAAAACTGTAAAGTGAAACTCTTCTCAGCCCACAGTTCTTCCCTTTCTGCCCCCTGAATTTTGTGCTGAAACTATGCAAAAATGTGCATTTTTGTTATTTCTATTTAAACAGCAAAAATAGTTTGGCTCAACTGTTCTGAAAACTGGGTCATGGCTTGTTCAAAATATTTGCAGCCCTTTCAAGGAACATTGGTTGTACTTAGGGCTTGTAATGAACTCTGAATTTAACAGCTTTAGGTGGCAGGTGAGAACTGTCCTGAGTTAAATGACTGTGCTTTTTAATGTTTCAGAATATGCCACTACAAGTTAATTCCAGTTCATTTTCTTCTGGTGAGCTAGTGATTGAAGCTAAAAGTTAAAATATTTTTCTGTTCAGAAGGTAAGTGGCAGATTGAATTTAAATTAAGTTTACTGAATAAGAAAATGTCTCCATAGGGAATCAAACTCAGATCAGTTTTCCAATAATATCTGTGCTTGGGATTTCATGAAAAAGCTGCCTTGTACAAACTGTCTTCAGCATGGCCAGGCTCACAATAAAGTCATATTAGTTTAACAAGACATCATGCATCAGCAGAACAACAGTTACAGCATGGAGGATGTTCTCAATTCAAAGCAAATATAAGGTCATCCAACATGAATGTTTGGGCACATGGTTGAATTACAGAAGCTTTTTAAAGTCTTGGTAGCTGAATTTGTGTATCGACTCAGCCAGTCAGTCATAAATTAATAAAACCTAGCTTAAGTCTCAGGGAAATATGCCATGCATATGAAGGAGGCTAGCTAAGAAGACAAACATAAATGTCATAGTTTCAGCTGGTGCCTGGTACCTTGATTATCTGCATGCTGGTAACAGAGATTGCTGTTGAAAGGTTTATCTCTTGTTGTATGTGTTTAGTATTACGAAACTTTTAGGTAAATGAACCCCAAGTCGTACATTTTAACAAAGACTGTAAATTTTTTGGTGTAATACGTAGGATTTCCAGCAAATATGGAGCAACTCCTTCTTTGGAGGGGAACTGGGAAAAGCCTGCCTCTTTCAGCTACTTTTTGCTTTTGATCTGATGTAAACCTATAGGGTTAAATGCAAGAAACCTTCTCTTTCACAACTGCTCTGTCTAGCCCTGAAAGCTGAATGAGAGTGGACTTCATGGGAAGAGTAGGCTCCATGCTTTATCTCTAAATGCGAATTGAGAGAATGATGAGAACTTTGTGTTTCCGTCATTGTCACTCTGAGCATGGCTGACATAACACCAGCTAAAATTAGGTTTTCAGTTCATTTATGCTATTTCTGTAAATAGATGGCAGTATGTTTACAAGAATTCAGTTTGTTCAAGGAGTAAGGCAATCAAACCTTAGCCATGTACTTTGAGATGGCAGTAATCACCACAATTTCAAATTAGCACTGAGATTTAAAAAAATGTATGCCATGTATATCAGTAGTTTTATTAAATCTTTATGTTGTACCTTGAATCTAAAGTACAAATTTCAATCCAAGAAGTACGGAGCTGTTTTGCATAACTATGGCAAAAAAGCACAGAACCACAGATTGCCATATATCTCACATGAAGAAACACAAAATTACTTAAAACTCAGCAAGTTTTGAAATTCATTGCAAATTCTAGACCCATTCCAGCTCTCTAAAATGTTTGGGAAACCTTAAAGTAACTCTTGGTCTGAATTTCTGTAAAGTATGAATCAATACCTGAGTGAATCTTGGAGATCTGTCCCCACATGATTCTGCTATGATGAAGTCACCTGAGTGGTCCTGTGAAATGTAATGGAGGGACTGACAGTGAAAGGGTATCTACTGGATCCAAACCAGCTATTATTGATGTCCTTAAAAACAATGCAGAACATGAAGCCAAAGACCTGTGTAATTTTAATTTTGTTGTGTGTGTTACATTATTAGGAGTGTGGAAAAATTACAAGTCACCCAACTTAACAATACTTAAGAAAAACTTGAGTAGATGCCCATATGTCAGCAAAATGGTACATTTTTTCATGTAACTGCATCTCAGAATGTAATACATCTCAAAGACAAACCGAGGAAGTATGGCATATCTGCAGGCATGCAGGAATTACTCATGTTTGCTAGAATGATTCAAAGGCTGGCCAAACCTAAGTGAAAATCCTGATTATTTTTAAATTCATGATAGCAAATATACAAAAGCTTTGCGTGTTCCAGAAAGCGGTCATTCTTCACTTTAGCACAAGGCATAGTTATAGCTAAACAAAACATGTATATATTTCTCTATTTCTCTTTCTTTACACCTTCAACTCAAACTGATAGAATTCATATTCTCATCTCACTTTTGTAGCTTATTATCTACGTCAAAGTTGTTTCTTGAGCTCATCTCTTAGCCCGTTATTACTTTTTAAGTGTCCTTTCTGTTGAATCTTATCACTTTTATCAAGTCGTCAAATATTTTCTACTAGAAATTCATTATCAACTATCAATCCACTTTGATTTGTTGGTGTTTTGGCTGCTTTCTTCAGCATATTCAAATACCAGTCACTGTGATCACTTGCTCACTCATTCCAGAGCTATATATGTGACACAGGCTAGTCCACTAATCATATGATTCCCAGCAAACATCTCCAAAAGAAATCAACTCTCTGAAGTCCAGGAACATGGATCACAAAGTTGATCAGGCAAACGGATGCATGCATTCTATTATTAACATTTAATGCAGAGACGTGGTTTATTTGTCATATAATGTTCCACTCCATGAGAAGGCTTTTTCACCTTTAGCATAACAAGCCAGCCCTACCTAGCACAGATCAATACCAAATTTTGAGCCATCACTTGTAAATGAAAACCATCATCTTTCAGGTAGCTCTCTTCATATCTGCTATATACCTAAAGAAAATGGGGTGAGTTGAGGACAGACTTGCAACCCTAACTCTGAATTTCCTGGCTTTTGTGGGCTTAAGTCATAGCCTTAATGTTATTTGAAAGTATTTTTCTGTGGTTTAATATATACTATAACTTTTTCTTTTGTGACAACTGGATTTATACTGGCTTCATCCCTAATACCACTGGAAACTGGAAGCAGGTCATAGTGTGAGCCTGTCTTCCAAATATTTTAAACAGAAAGTCACCATTCGGCACTCATTGCCCTTGTCTCCAATAAAAGTTCAGTGTTCTATTTTAATTAGAATGATACCTCTTATGTCAATACCACATCCCACTTCTAGACTATTTGTCCTCCTGAATGTTAAAGGTGACCAAATGAACAAAGATCTTTTTATACTTTACTCTTTTCTGTTTTATTAATATGAAAAGGTCTATATTGGGGGGCGGGGCGGGGGGGAGAGATTTTTTTCACCAGAAATTCTTTTTTGTCTTTCAATTTGATTTCTTTGGTTGATTCCATAGTTACTCTGTTCTATGGTCTCATATTTTAAGGCATTCAGGTTGATAAAATCTTCCTGTCTCTCCAGTAAGTACTGTCTAATGGCCTCATGTTAAAGTCTTAGGTCTTAGTTGTCTGAGTAATGTTAAGTCACATAGTAAAATAAGTTCATATTTTCTTCCTTGAGGAATAATCAATCTTTTCCTGCATAGATACATCCCAATTTCATGAGAAATGAAGGAATCAAGATGTCTGTGGTAGCAAATGAGCAAAAGGAACAGTGGAAGGACAATTGGAGAAGCTAATGATAATTGGATAAGATCTTGAAGTGTCTGTGGGTACTTCTTGTGTGCCCATACAAGCTGACAGTGGGAAGTTCCAAACCCAAGCGTCACCCCGCCATTATGCCATGCACTGCTTTCTTCTCAGGGAGTGATTTTAAGGTCACTTCGATGAAACATGAGGGAAGGCTGTCACTGAGCAGCAGTCCCAGCCTTCCCAGCCTTCTGGAGGTATGCTCCTGTCCTGCCACCTCCCCTATACAGGCATTAGGGAGAGACCATTTTACAGGATCACAGAATATGCTGAGTTGGAAGAGACTCACAAGGATCACCAAGTCCAACTCTTACATGTTCAGTGAGTCAGCTTAGTGAGCTGCTCTGGCTGCAGATGGACTCTTTTTTGCTACCTTTTTCACTCCCTTTTTCACCATGTTGTGCCATGCCAACTGGAATATGAGTGGGCCTAAAAAAGTAGGGACCTGCACCCTCTGTTGCACTGATATGTCTATATGGGTAGCCTTTTTTTGTTTGATTCAATGATCTGTTTACAGTGCAGCACCATATACAGTTGAGACAAGAACAAGGGGGGAGTGGACAGGAACGTTTTAATTTTACTTTAGCACTGAATGAACTGTAACATTCTCATTCAGGCACCATTCATTCATACAGCATGCATACAGCCGCAGAGAGAAGCTGGATAAAAGGAAGTATTCCAGAGATCAGATTAAGTGTTGGAGATTTTTTCTGATCAAAAAACTTTGATGCTGACGTGACTTTTGAAATTCAGAAACATTTGTTGTATATCCAAAAAATCAGTAAACATTGAATTATTCTTGGACAGGTAACTGTTGTTGGCAATTTACTTGGTTCCTTATCTTTTCATAAAGGTGTAAGTCAGTATTTCAAAGCAGCTTGAGAGAAGAAATTTTAGAACCTGTCATTTTCAAGCCTTTGCATTTCTGCCCACTTGTTTTACCAGAAGAATACTGTTAGCTTTGTTTTTATTTTCATGCAAACATTGATAGGATGTAATTTGTGCTGAGTATGTAATTTGGGGATGTGCTAGAATCTATCTCCTTTAAGGCTGTCTGCAATTACTGTTTTATGAATTAGATAATTAAGCAATAGTCATCAGTGTCACGTAAATGGAAGTCTAGATTTTCTTCCACTTCAAGCAGCTGAGAAGATGAAACAGTGTTAGCCTTATGGAGAATGGTCAAAGGTTCTGTGAGATCTTATCCCTGTGTCAGCTATTGGCTAAAAGAGATTGCTCAGAATACTATGAATGGTCTATATTCACAGGCAAAATTCCTTTTACTCAGGTTTAGGTCTCAGCTCAATGCTGTCCAATTTCACTAAGGAGCGCTTAAGAAAGCATCTTTTTTGCAGTTGTCCTGAGGTGTTTTTTTTCCTCCATTCCTCCATTTCCTCCAATATAACACCCTCTTCCTTTGTTGTCTGATGTTGCTTTCCCTTTGCAGAACATCTAATAAGGGGGAGAAACAATACCTTTTTATTCTTGAAAGTCAGTTGTGAAATTTTGGCATTTGGCAGATTGAGTGTTAATTTTTTGTCATTTTATTGGACCTGTTTTTCTCACCAATTTTTAGTTCTACACACTTACCTCTTGTACTTTTCTGACAATGAAAAGAAGTCAGAAGCTGTTTTGTTTTATATGGGGGCATTCCATACCTTCCATGCATTTGAAGATCATCATCATGAACCACGTGTTACCAGACCTATTTCTTCCACTTTTCTCCCTTTTTTGTGGCTAGCAGAAGTGTGCACAGGGCTCTGGGAATCCCAGACTAAAAAATATTTCTCTAGCAATACTGATGCAAGCTCCATTAAACTTAAGTTTTTCATCTGTGTTTCTTTGCAAAAGTTCACAAGATTAAATTTGCCAAAAATATGGCAGTGTTTCAGTAAAGGGGACATCTGCCCAGATTCTCAAAGTTAAAAGACCTCACCAAAATGACAGCAGTGATATTGTGACAGGCAAATAGTTGTTGTCTTGCTGCTTCTCCAGGTGACAGAGCGTCTCTTTCATCTTGTATCCATTCTTTTGGTCTGGTCTCTAGGCAGACTAGCTTTAAGTTACTCTAAAATGCCTAAGTGTACTTTGGAGATGGAAGTTAAAAGAATCCATAATAAGACTGAATGAAGTCCAGGCACTAACATCTGAGAAGAGAAAGCAGTTTTCCAATCTCTCATGTTTGGAAATACCAGATGAGTCAATGGGTGTTCTCTGTGCTAGGAGCTTCCAGAGCTACTTTCTCTATGTCAGCAACATTGCCTTGTACTTGGTTTTAAAGGCCACCCAGCATCCACAGCCACCACTGATTTAACTGGATCTTTGGATGCTTGGTACCCCTGAAACTGGACTTATGGCTTCCATAGTACTTTTGGCATAGTACTTTCGGAAAGGCAGACACACAAAAACACCATTCAGGGAAATTAACATCTGGAATTTTGGGCTAATGTAAGACTTGTTCAAGGTGACGATTCCTGGTAAAAAATTACACTGCAGGGAAAAAGAAACAAAAAAACCCCAACAAAACAAAAACACCAAAAAAAAAAAAAAAAAAAAGAAGGGAGGGAAAGAAAACCTGACTTACTCATCATGCAATAACACTGTGCTTTTAAAATGCTTTTGACCACAAGCAGTTTGGAGCAACCAACTGCAATCTATTACATTTCAGCTCACAGGGATTTTACTTTTTCCTCAACCTTTTCTTGTTTGTTATATAAGTATTTATAGGAAATTCACAGGTCTTACTGAATTTGAAAGAAATACCTAGCTTTATGAGGAGAAACCATAGCTTCTAATGTAGACCTTGGAAACTAAGTTTCCCTTATTAACTGATGTATATGTTTTATACTAAATTATTTTTCTTTATTCTTCTGGAACTTATTTCATTTTAACTTCAGGGGCCTAATTTATACAAGTGTCATTATGTAGAATGCTGAAATTTTTATTATATTTCTTGTTTTCAGATGTACAAAGTAAGCAGAAGTTGCCTTAGGGAGTGTCTATCCAGAGCAAAATTTTTTTTCAATGTCTAGCTTATATGAGAGATTTTTACATATAATGTACATTTATCCTTCATGAATTGAGTAACATGGGCAATATTTAACTACTCTATAGGTACTTATAGTAATTCTTATAGGTACTTATAGTAATTACAGTAATTCTTTATCCAGATAGACCTTTCAGGAGTTTCAATGAGAACTGAAACCTGTTCATCTCAGTGGTGATGGGAGTATTATTTTTGCAAACGAATAAAAAAATCCAGTAAAATTCTTATTGGAATAATATCACCACATATTTTTTTCTTTTCAAATTTAGGATGTGGTTATTTTTTCTGATGTGCAGTAGGCTATGTTGTTTGGATAATCTGTTTTGGAAGGCAAGAAGGAATAAAATCCAATTACTAAATTCTTCTTTTCATGAATTTTCAGAGGTAGCCTATTATCAGCTATTCTACTTTTGTAGTACTAGAAAGTATTTTATGGAGAAAGCTTATTTCACATTGTATCTGCTAGGATACTCTGCTGGGAGTGGTTCTTGCATCTAGGAATAGAAGTATACTTAATGGCTAGAAGTGTTCTACAATGCTTCTTGGAAGCTGATTAAAGACAATTAGTGTTTGCTTTGGAACTGTGATGATTTTAAGTGCTATTAGAGGATTCATTTAGTATCCTTCCTCTCCCCACCATTCTCTTTATTTTTTGGCTATGCGAGATATAAACAGCTGAATGATTCACTAAAATGAAATTTATGAACCAATTTTTAGCAAAGTTGCAGTCAAAACAATACTGAGTGGTGACAGAAAAGATGGGGATCTGAGAGTGAAGATTCGGTGTTTCCTTACATTAAGAAAATAGTGGCCTTCAGGTAGCAAGTCTGAGGTGACAGGAAAAGAGGGACAGAATGGAGCTGCTTGGTGAACCAGGTGTCAACAGTGTAGTACACTGGAGAAACGGAAAAAGTAGAAACAGGAGGCAGATCTAACTTGGGAACCACTTCTGATTTTGATGCCTAATGGAGAACAGAACCATATTCACCTTGGGCCTTGTAGTTAACTAATGGAACAATTAAAAGAAAATATAAGTAGTGGGGAAAAAAAGTGCTTGGAAACATCTCTGCCTACTTGTTTTGCCAGGAGAATACCATTAGATTTGATTTCCATTTCATGGAAACCTTGATAGGAAACAATTTGCAATGATAGACATTGTGCTGAGTATATAATTGGGAGATGTGCTAGAATGTTTTGAGGCTGTCCGCAATTACTGTTTTATAAATTGGATAATTAAGCAATAATCATCAGTGTCACATAAATGGAAGTCTAAATTTTCTCCCACTTCAAGAAGCTGAGAAGATGAAACAGTGTTAGCCTTATGGAGAATGGTTAAAAGTCATTTATACTATGCATTCCACTTGAAAACAGAAGAAGTTTTAGAAACAAATAAGTAACTTGCTGCTTACCCAAAACTCTCTTGATTTCAGTGGAAACGCTCTGCTTAACAGAGTGGATAGAGCTTAAGCTTTCAGCCTCCCCATCTGCCTTTCTAGGGATAAATTCAGGCAGTGGTAAGTATATCTGATACAGAGTCTATGAAAAATCATGAATTAACACCTTACACAGCATTCTAAATTCATATTTTTCAGGGGAAAAAAAGGACACTGTGTATTATAGTGAATTATCTATGACTAATTCACTATATTGATAAAGTAATTTTACTAAAATTCTTCCAGCAATTAAACTATTCTAGAATTATACATTGTCTTGTAGTCCATGGAGCTTTATATAATGAAGGACAAAGGGAAGAAAACATGCTGTGGAGTAATTTGAAAGCAGGACATGTGAAGAGCATCATATTAGTGCTGTAAAGCTTAGCAAATATTTCTGAGATTTCCAGGAACTATCTTCCTGCGTAAAAAAAGGTGGTAAAGGAACATTTTCTGCTGGTACTAAGGTTACTGGGGAAAGTTCAGGGACTCAGGGAGGTTTTCAGGGTGATTAACCTCAGTTGCCAAGGTTGATCCATAGTATTTTTTCCTCTGAGAAATGACTCATACAGGTCTGATTAGATTAAAGAGGTCCAGCAAAAAGTGTTCTTAAAACTGTCTGTACCAACACTTATGGATGAAGTGTTGATGTTTTATATATCTGTATAGAACAAGGCTCTGTATTAGACAGAGACAAGTGAAAAGACCTGAATTTAAACAGCCTCTCCAATACTTCTATATGGGTTTCTCATGTAGAATATGATTGCTTTCCTGACAAACTAGATTTGTCCAAAAGTTCTTCATTGCTTTGTGAATTGTTTTCACTGAAGCTCTTATTGTTCTGTGTAGGTGATGACTAACACAATTACAGATGACTGCACTTATTAGTCCTGACGTTGTTCCCATGAGAACATGGATAGAAGTTCCTCCATGAAGTCACCATTGCAGAGATCATCTCAAAGACCCACAGGTTCAATGTCCTCCTGTATGGAGGGAAAAAAAAGGTGTAACTATAAAAATATTTTGTCGTTTCAAGGTTTTAAGACTTAAGTAGGATCACTAAAAGGGACACAATGGATTAGAGATGCATTAAACACAGAAACTGTAACAGACACCCTCTGGGACACACAAATCTATGAGGAAAGATAAAAGAAAGGTTAGATGGATCTTCAGTGTGCTGAATGTGCCTCATATTTTTTACAGAATAATATAACTGAACTGTGTTTAGCTCAATTTAAAATTTTGTTTAGTGGTTGACCTTTTCCAGGTTAATGACACAGTTTCAGTGGTAGGACACAGGAGACATGCCAGTTACAGTGATTAAATAAGAAAAAAAAGCATTGAGAGAAACCATATATATTGTTGCCTAGCACAGAACCAAAACATTTTTTTCCTGGAAGCCACATGATCTTATTTTCCAGGTCTTAAAAATGATATTGAACATCAATAGAAAGGAATTGAAAGAGAGAACTGATTTGCAGTAGTTGTGCTTTGATGATAATTATTATAATATCTCTAAATGTTTTTTATATGAAAATAAACATTTAATTTGAAAAATAATGCCAGAGCATGAAGGTCAAGCTTGAACTAGGTATTTTAAAATGTGCTTCACTTTACTGAATCTAATTACTGCCTCTCTCTACCTATTTCCAGATGTTACCTCAAATCTGATATGGATAAAGGAAGACTTAATCTTTTCCCTGTTAATCCCTTTTGCCTTCTTTCTAATCAGTATGAATAATGCTAATCTGTTTACTCAGTCCCAGAACCCAGGCATAACCTTTGGGTTGGGCTTTATTCCAGATCTTCACATCCAGGCTCTGCATGTGTCTGTGCCATCTGAGACCTCTGTTCGGGGCTGGGATAAGTCTGTCACTGAACTGTCTGTTTATATACCCCAACTGTATATAGACAGCAAAAGCAAGCAGTTTAGATTAGATAAATTTTTAGAAGGACACAATTGGATAAAGTGAATCCCTAGATGAGATGATGAGGGCCTGGATCAACGATTTAGCAACATGGAAGAATAGAAAATGTAGAATATGAGACATAATCTGGAGAAGGTACTTTTAGGCATAGCATCCTCTTAAGACATCTAGGAAAAAAGGTTGGTTTTATTCTGTCTGGAGTTAATATGAGCTGGAAGAATATTACTGAAGTCACGCAAAGTGTGAGTATTCAAACAGCAATGAACTTTGAAGATGGCATTGAAAACCACGGTTTTTACACTAGACAGGGAATGGGTGCAGTAAATTAAAGTTCTGTTAACTTTTGCTAGTACAGGCAATGGGCTGATTAGGACAGTATATATTGTCTTCAGTCCCTGAAGGCTTGAAGCCTTAAGAATAGGCTAGCACCTGTAAAGGTTAGGCTGTCTTCATGGCCTAATAGGCAGGTTTATTTTCCTATGATTTGGAGAATTTCTTTTAAATCAATCAGTTTTGCAAACCACCAGGGCAACATCTTCATTTTGGAGAAACTTTAAGTGAATAATCTGTCAATGCAAATGTTTAATTTTTTAAATAGTAAGTCATTTGGCATATAAACTGCATGGATTTGTGTTTGTTTTGTGTCCATGTCTAAGCCTGAAACTGTTTGATAGTGGGAGTGAGAGAAAGGCCTGTAATTTGGTCCTGTTTTGTATTTTAAATGTTCATTTATATTTCTGTGTGAAAAAAAAACAACAGAGCTTTTAATAACTTTTTTTGTTGTTGTTGTTGTTTTGTTTTTGTTTTTGTTTTTTGTTTGTTTGCTTTTTTTGCAGGGAGGGGTTGGGTTTTCGTTGGTTGGTTTGTTTGGCTTTTTTGTTTGGTTAATTGGTTTTGTTCGGTTTTTCATAAATGATAAAAATAGAAGCTTAATTTTAAACAGGAAGTCATCAGTTTAATTATTCTGCCATTTCTTTGAAACTTGAATCTGAGATCGGCTATTGTTTTTTGAAGATCATCAGGTACCTTCCTTCTTTTCCTTTTATTTAACTTTTGTCTTCACAAAACCAAACCAACCCAACCAAACAAACAAAGACGGTAAGCACACTAGCATTGGTACCATTAGTACCAGACTGAAGATAGTTATATTCCTTATGGAGGTATCTCTGGAATGCCTCCATACAAGGAACGTATCTAGTTTCCACTCTTACAACAAATATATTTAGTGTACATCTTGCGACTGGGTGTCGTGATTCCTTCTCAAATCCAACTTTTCTGCTCTAAAATTACCCCATCAGTACAAGCAAAGGTGGTTCTAGGCTGGCAGAGCCAGGGACTTCCATTTCTTGAACACCAGGGCTATGCATAGAAGGCATCGATTAGCAGTTGTACATTATTTTTTTGTTTTGTTTATATGGACTCCAATTACAATTGAAATGAATATTTATTTAAAGAGGGCTATGAATGTTAATAGGGTAGATATTTAAACTACCTGTAGGACTATCATTTCTTCAGGCAGACAAGGCATATAAATTTATTCCAGGTTTCCAGATTGTTTCTACTTCTCTGGCAATTTGAAACAAAAAAACCTCATCTGCCTCTTTCAAGCTTACTGGACTTTATCACACCGGGATAAAAAGACCTGTAAAATCTACATGAAGTCTATTTTTTTTTTTCTTTTCTTTTTGAATGACTACTCATACAGGCTGTGTTGTCCAGATATCCAAAATCTTCACGTTGTATTCAAAAGATAATCCAGTTTCAGGAAGACTGAAGTTAATAGATTTCATGGACATTACTTAAGTAAAATTACCACCTAAGTGAAATGGGAAAACATCACATGAAAAACAAACAAAACTGTCTTGTAAAAAAAAAGTCTTAAGCCCAAATGAAACAAAAATATCATTGAGTCTAGTTAAAAATTGAGGTGAAAAATTGGAAGAAAATTGCAGGGAACTTAGCCATTTTGTTTTACAGAAAATGAATGGATATGTTCCCATTCCTGTGGAAAATTTTGGAGGTACCTCACATAATTTATAATTGATTTTCCACTAAACTGTTGAAGAATCTTTTTTTGCTTCTGCTGGTAAAGTGCAGCACCAGCAAAAAAACCTGCAGAACATCTTGGCAAATTCTTCATAAATTAACTCTACCTCAAAAACCTGAAAGTATGGGGTTTTTTATTATTATTATTTTTATTTTTTGAAAAAGAGAATACCATAAACATGTGGAATACATTAGTTCCATAGTTCATTAAAGAGCCATAGTACTGTAGTTATAGTGGTACATTTTAGCAGAACATTTCAAATGATGCTTTAAGTAAATTTTATACTTTTTTGATTTGAAATTTAATAGTGTCTTTTTAGAGCTCCTGAATCTAATCTGTGACTTAGAAGCCATATATGAGCAAGTGTCAACTCTGCAGTTGGTTTGCTCTTTCCTAGATTTCTATAAGTCTGGATATTAGGACTTTTTAATAATCATCTTATGAGTTTTGTTACTGTATAATGAGTCTTTCAGCTTTAAGTTGCTGACTGAATTTCCTGTAGCAACAAAAATGCTTTATTATCTGGAGAGCAACAGAAAGAAGTCAGAAGTTTCGTTTACTGTGTTAGAACTTTGCCCACAACTTGAGAGCAGTACAAAAAGCCATTACACTCAACCTTAATTGCCAAATTCACTAGAAATCAAGGAGAAAATTACCTTTTCATCTGAAATATAGTTTTATCTGCACTGTTTTGATGTCTCGTGTTTGATATAGACAGGAGTGAGAAGTACATTTTGACTGCTCATTATTGTAGTCGTGCTGTGGAGGAAGAAGTCTTCGGCTAAAGGTGAAGGTTCTTTGGAATTAAATACACATTTTACTGCTGATGTCAGAAGGACTAGCATCTTGCCCTTAGGTTCCATAAAAATCCACCTAGAATCATTCCCTGTTGTCATGGTTTAACCCCAGCCAGCAATCAAGCACCGCACAGCCGCTTGTTTACATCCCACCAGAGGGATGCTGGAGAGAATCAGAAGGGCAAAGGCTACAAAACTCATGGGTTGAGATAACAACAGTTTAACGGGGAAAGCAAAAGCCACACATGCACACACAAGAAAAGCAAAGCAAGGAATTAATTCACAGCTTCCCAGGGGCAGGCAGGTGTGCAGCCTCTCCAGGAGAGCAGAACCTCACCATGAGTAGCAGTTGTTTGGTACGACTGATGCAACCACTCCAAACATCCCCACCTTCCTTGTTCTTCCTCTCTTTATATACTGACCATGATGTCATATAGTCTGGAATATCCCTTTGGTCTGTTTGGGGCACCTGTCCCAGCTGTGTCCCCTCCCAAGCTTCCTTGCACCTCCAATTTCCTCACCAGGGTGGTAGTATGAGAAACAGGAAAGGTCTTGGCTCTATCTAAGAACTGCTCAACAATAACTAAAGCATCTCTCTATTCTCAATTGTTTTCAGCACAAATCCAAAACACAGCTCTATACCAGCCACTGTGAAGAAAATTAGCTTCACCCCAGCCCAAACCAACACACCAGTGCACTACACTGATTTTTCAATACTGCCTCCATAGCATCTTTTGCAGAATTACTCACAAAGGAGACTTCAGAGACAGTTAAATGAAAAGGTTTCACTTGCTCTCTCAAGCTACAGACATTAAGCTGCCTTTTATCTCCTAAAGCCATTGAGAATATAGTTTAGTTTAGCTATGGTATTAGTTCTGGTCACAACACTGCTATGAGAAAAAGTGTGTAAGGTTAGTTTCACTGTCAGTACTCTTATTTATACATTTCACTTGACACTGGTGAGATTTTCATATATGCTTTGAAGAATATTTCTGACAGTGTTTTGTGTCCCTGTAGAGCCATCATATAGCCTGAAAAGTTCTGCTTAAGGAACAGGTGTATACCTTTGTTTCTCATTTTCTAACAGCTAATATTAGATTATGCATATTATGTTGCTAAGACCTAGATTTGCTCAAGTTTATTTTCAAAATGCCCATTTCCATCTGTATCTTGATACACAACCAAGATTGGGTATTATCAAGTTTTCTGCATTGAAAACCTTCAAATACATACTGGAATATTAACTGAAAATTCTCAGCTGAAATACTAATTACCTGACAAAATTTTTTCCACATGAAGTTCAAACCAGGGTTGACTAGTTTTTACATGTAAATATTGTATGCATATGAATTATAGCCAGCTGTTCAAATAGAATATTTTGAGTTTAGATATAATCTAAAATTAATAAGTTGATTCCAGTCTTCAAATTGATTATTTAGTGACTGATTTTGGAAACAAAAATAAAACAATCCTACTTGATCTTTGACATAGATTTTAGGGGGTTTTGCCCTTGCAATGTGTATCTGTTATTCATACTTTTGGTCATTTTTGGTGATGATTGCTCAATTTTTAAACTCTAAACACATGATCAACAGAGTTTCACCTTATTCAATGTAGCACTTGCATGTAAGCCACTAAAGGGAAAGTATGAAATCTGACGTCAGGTTAACAATCTATTATTGTATTATTTCAGATTACAAACTGATTGTCATCCACTGTCTCGAATCTGAATCAGTGATTTAAGGCTTCTCTGCTCAGATATTTTTGCTATGGAGTACTTTGGCTGTGAAGCTTCTCCTGCTGGTATTTAAGAGTGTGACATGGCTCCATTTCCTGAAAACATATTAGCAGCATACTTGATTTAAGTGACTTTTTAAAAATTATTTATGATGATTCTACTTCTTTAAATTTGCTGAGCTGACAGGATTGATGTGTACCGTAGAAAGATTCCTTTTTATTTATTAGTTGTTTAATTCTGTAACAATATAATGCCACTTCATAATTAAATTGATCTGTATGCTCACAGACACAAAATGGTCAGGAAAATTAGTGGCAAAAAATGTCTTACCACTTCCCCCTCTATTTAAAAAGAACTTTATATCCCTTTTCAAGCAAACACAACCCAAGAGAAAATTGCTGTGTATCTTCTCTCTCTCAAAGAAAGTTCTTTAGTCAGTTAAAAGATAATGGCCACAGATTTAGTCTATAGCTCCTGAAGATCACTTCAATACATCAAAAAATGAAATTACACAAGTACCTTTCTATAAGCTGAATATTAGTCTTAATTTCACATTTTTATGAGTTCTTCTTAGTTACTGTTAATTTAGACTGTTTCAGGTGGGGTAATTCGAATTTCTCACTGCAATTTGTTTCCTTTGGGTTTTGTTTGAGCGTTTTTGTTTTTGTTTTGGTTTGGGTTTTTTTTGTTTAGTTGGAGTTTTTTTTGGTTTGTTTTAAAGAGAAATTTTATAACAATGAATGAGGACACCTTTGACTTGGAGAATACAATTATATATAGGGCTTAAGAGTGTATGATGAGATCCTTTGCTATTTTAAACATGTCTCTGAACAGGCTCAGATTGATGAAAATAATCCTGGATTTTTTTTTCTTTCATAAAATCATTTGATATGTGCAAAAGAAATTTGAAATACTCCAGAGTAAGTTATTTTCCTTTCTTATCTCTCGTACTTTCATCTGCTGTGATGTCTTTTAGGTATACAAATTCATTCTAATTCAAACTGAATTTTTTTATGTTTCATTGATTTTACCTTGCCTTTCACCTTTATCACTCTTCTGTCACAAAATTTGAAAACACTATCCTGTTGGATTCAGTGCTTCTCTTTGACCCAAATTTATATCCAAGCTGCTACAAACAGTAAGATGCAATAAATATCAAATAATACAATATTAAATTTTGCTCTGTGACTTGAGATGTGGAAGTAAATTACTTGTGTTTTTTACAGCATGAAGAAATTTTGCTCTTAGTCATGTGGTGCAGAAATTGCTAGAGATAGCTGAAGGTCTTTTGACACGTTAGAGGCATTATATGCAAGAATTTTTTGACATTTTCCATTTTAAGTTGCTTTTATAAAATTGTTTTTAACTTTGCTAAAATTACTTTCCTTTGCTTTAACTTTGCTTGAGTTGGAATTTCCTTGTCTAACTGGGGCTGGTTTTGTTAATTTTAAGTTTCAGTTTCAAGGAAGATAAGTTTTATGCATCATCTTACACTTGTTGCCATGACAATGACCACAAGTCTATACTTTCAAGCAGGGACTTGTTATGTGCAAGTTTTAGGGATGGATCCTTTACTTACCCCTGAAAACTTGTCCAGTTTTGCCCAACTTATAATTGTTTGAATAGCTTTAATTTACACATTCTCAGTAGAGTTTTGTCAACAAATTTTCACACACATTTTATGAATACTCCCTACGTCTCAGGCATGTCTTGTCTGCTCAGAGACCCAATGGACAATTCATACCTTTTGAAACATCTTCAATCTCATTGAGGAAGTAATTCAAATCTATTCTATTCGAAAAATATGAGTAATTCAAATAATTCAAAGGTATTATATTCTAATCTAAACTATGCAGTTGGTTTTAGGACACTATATGATGCCAAATTTTAATGTTTCCCACACTGGCTTGGAATGACTGGCTATAACTGCATTGCAAGTACAGGTGTTCTTGCCTCTGCATAGGGCTGACCTGCACTGCTTCTGATCCTGGCTTAGATAGCTGGGTTAGGTATCTCTGCATTTTCCTCCCTGACCTGCTGTAGTCATACCTGCTGCCTTTCTGTATTCTCCATAATCTTGTTCTTGCTCCTGAAATGTTATGGAGAAGGTAGACAGGAGGAAGGGAGTGCAAGAGAGTGAAGGCTAAGACTGTAGTCAGAATCCTGGAGGTGGAGACAGAAAAGCTGCACAGAGATGTGCTGGGCAGAGAAGGCTCTGGAGACTGGTGGAGAAAGGCCTCCAAACACAAAAGCATATGTCTTAGACACTTTGGCCCTTGCATTCCTGTGTTATCTGTTAAGTAGGTATGGAAATCCTTACCAGATTGCATTTCTTGACATTCACTGATGGCAGGCTCGGAGGGTGATAAGACTTCTACAAGAGAGTGATGGCATCAGTAGATGAGGTAAGGGTGCAGATTTTGTCTGCCTAGCCTTCTGTAGGCCCTTTGATATAGTCCACAGCAACATTTTTGCTGCTAAATTGATGTGATAAAGGTTTCATGGATAGACTGTTAGAGGGATAAGAAATTGGCTAGATGGCCATGTCCAAAGAGCTGTATTCAACAGCTCAGGGTTCAAGTGGAAACTAGTAATAAGTGGTGTCCCTCAAAGATTGATAACAGGACCAACAGTATTCAATATCTTCATCAACAAGACTGGGATCCAGTGCACCCTCAGCAAGTTTGCAGACAACAACCAGCTGAGTGGTGCAGTTGATTTGTTTCAATGAACATAGTTTTAAGCAATTGCTTTAGCAAATCAGACTTTTTACCAAGGTCTGTAGTTACAATACAACAGAAAATGGTTTTAAAATTATAGATTTAATTTGGACATAAGGAATCTTTTACGATTAGAGTACTGAGACACTGGAACAGGTTGCCCAGAGGAGCTGTGAGTACTCCTTTACTGGAAGCATTCAAGGTCAGCCTGAGAGAGGCTTTGAGCAAATTGACAGTCAAAGATGTCCTAGGGGGGTTGAGTTAGACGATTTTTAAAGGTCTTTTCCAACTCTCAGTTTCTCAGTTTTTACTCTTGCCCTTTATTGCATTAGCTCAGATTGTACAGGACTGTGTTGTGATTCTAAAAGCTGTGATTCAGATGAGGACCATTAGACTACTTCAGGTCAGACCTCTAGTTTATAAGATAAATTTCAGGAAATTACACTAAAAGTACTGCAAGAGTGTTATAGTTAAAAAGTCAAATACTTCAAAGCTGTGCCAAAATTTAAGATATTCTTTTCCCAGTAGACCTCTGTGTATATATTGCAATGGTACATTTAACAGTGCTTTTGAATGCCTAATGCTTTTCTTTGTTCCACTGATGAAGCAAAGTTGTTAATGAACGGTAGGACAAACGCTGGATATTTTAGCAGCTGGAAAGGATGGATTAAAATTGTCAGAAAGCACCAAATGAGAAAGTAAGAGAGGAGAGAAGGGGTATTGTTTGATCCTCATTTCACTGGCAGATGGCAAGGGAGAAGGGGGTGTGAGGGCGGGGAAGCAGGATAAAGCTAGTATTGGTTTTGCATGACTTCATATAAGACTTAAAAACTGCTGCATAGACCCATCTGACTATTCTGCATGGTGCAGAAAGGTGCCCTCAAAAAGGTAGTTTTTTACCCCTACTGAAATGAGAGCTTTTCTCCTTCTGCTCCCCTTTTTTTGGTACTTCAGTGAAATGATTAATCCATCCGGTGTTTATACTCTTGGCTGAAGCACCTATTCCTAGAGCAGCTACACCCTTCCAGCCTAATGATGGGCCATTGACACCCCATGGCTTGCATACCCTGCCTTAAAGTTCCTCACAGCTGGACCTCCTCAGTCCCAGCAACCACCTCCATCCTCCCACTCATGATGCGTTCAGGAGCCAAGCTCTCTGAATTGTCTGTTCCCCTGAAAAGTCAGAAAGGAACCAAGAACCACGAACCAGTGATGTAGCTTTAAGAAACAGCCAAAAATCTGAGTGGGAGGAACACCTGCAGCTCAACAGAAATGTGTCAGCAAAAGTATTCAAACAACAACAAATTTTTATTCCATGAGGGGGCCAGCATGACCCATAATTTATCTGAAGATGAAGAGGGACAGAAATTTGGGGAGTGAGGAGTGTGAGTGTATAGAAAATAGAAAAGGAATCAGGGTACCCAATACCACACCTCTCAAAATTTCCTTAGTAGATAGCTTGGCCCACTAAGGACTAAAAATACCCTCAGTGTAGCTGTTCTTACACACCATGATTATTGAGCACAACTAGAGAAGCCCCAACAGGTGCCCTGCTGCGTAAATCCTGCTGACATGCCTTGCTCCCCTGGGCCAGTTTGGAAGCCTAAGGGATGTTTCTGAGCAAGGAGGATGAAGCGAGAGCCCACCTGAGTACTGCATACAGTTCTGAAGACACAAGTGTTCGAGCAAGTCCACAGGAAGGCCATGAAGCTGGTAGGAGGACTGGAGCACCTCGCCTATGAAGACAGGCTGAGACAGTTGGGGCTGTTCAGCCTGGAGAAGACAAAGTTGTGTGGTGACCTCATAGCAACCTTCCAGTATAGGAAGGGGGCACACATAGAAGGCAGAGAGGACTCTTCATCAGGAACTGTAGTGATAGGGCAAGGAGTAGTGGGTACAAGTTGAAAGAGGGCAAATTTAAGTTAGTTATTAGGAAGAAACTTTTTACTGTGAGAGTGGTGAGATACTGGAACAGATTGCCAAGGGAAGCTGTGGATGCCCTAACCCTGGCAGTGTTCAAAGCCATGTTGGAGAAGGCCTTGAACAACCTGGTCTAGTGGGAGATGTCTCTGCCCAGGGCAGGGATATTTGGGACAGATGATCTTTAAGGTCCATTCCAACCCCTCAAAATTCTATGGTTATACAATTTTATGCTAGCATTCATTTTGAGAGGATGGAGATCCCATGTCAGGGTTCCGCTGACTTTTCTTCCATGGTGTCTCCTGCAGCTGAACAATTGTAGCCAGGGAGCAGGGTTTTGGAGGGAAACCAAAGGTGTCACGGAGTCTACTGTTTGCACAATTGCTCCAGTCCTTTCTGCTCTCGAGGAATCAACAATTCTCTCAGAGACAGTAGCACTTGTACAGTCAGTCATGACACTTCTACTAGGGAATCCTGTTGTTGGAGAAATCTTTGGACCTCTCCCAGTGCAGATGTCATGTCCTTGGGACTTAGGTGACACCTTGAAAAGTCATCTGAGAGGCTTCCTCTTGTCACTCCGGAAAACAGCTTTTGAAAATGTGATGGGAGAAAAGAGAAGCTAATAAAAAGAGCCTAAGTACAGAAACAAAACCATCAAGGTAAGATAACAAAAGAAGAGATACTGAGGCAGAAGAAAAATTGGATCGATGAAGAAGTGCAGGTGCACAGTCTTGAGAACGAGTGTACAATAACCACATAAAGGCATGGTCAAATTCTGCCATTTTATATTGCATGAGAGGTGTTAGATCTCAACAGTACGACAGCCTTGTGTTGTGATATGTGTAGTTGATACAACCTGGAAGACTTAACAGTAATGCAGTCTCCTCATCATCACCAGTTGCTCTGCATTGGTAGGTGGTCACTTGGACCAAGGTTTCTGACTTGGCTTCACAATTCAAATGGATACCAGGTAGGCAGGGATAAGTGGGATACTTGTTTCGAATGGCACAACAGAACTCACAAATACATGTATACATATTACCTTCAGTCTGTCCACAAGGCCTGCAGTTTTATTTGAGTTACTATCAGTTTTTATTTTCTCTTTGGTTACATTATTGAAACTTATCATTAAATTTTCTGAGAGGCAGTTGTGGACAAAAACAGGACATCTTATTGGATTAATTAATGAAAAACATCTATGCTTATATAATTATTAGAGTTGCCACTTCTTTCTGAAAGAGTCTCAGTTTATTAGTTCAAATTCAAGCTAACTGTCTTCGACTACTCTACAATACTAGGATGTGAATTTCAGATATTGCTTTTAATGAAGCTCTCTTCATCAGCACCTTTGTAAAGGTTATATGACTCTTTTGCTTTATAAGACTTAATCTATTAGATTCTTTCCAGTCATTTTATTTTTCATTTGATTTATTTTCTAGGGCCAAGTTATTAACTTCTTTAGTACCACTGTTCAGGTGTCTGCTGTTCATATTTTGCATAGTATATAACCTTTAAGGTAGCTGGTATTTTGCCTTAGTAAATTTCACTTTTTTTCAGGATAATGAAGATGAACTACAAGATTCTCTCTATGACTATGTTGTCAAATTTCCAGCCTTCTTCAATTTTTCTAGTGCTCTTTAATGTTTGCCAGAAAATTATACTAATTATTTAGAGGTTTCCTCAGCTAATTTGTGTAAGATTTTGAATGTAAGATATCTGAGTCTGTGGCTTTTAAAATGTTTAATTGTCACAGACATTACTTCACATCCTCCTTTGTTGTGCAGGCCTAATTTTTTGATCTATGAGTAATATATTAAAAAGCATATACACAACTTGTTTTGTTCCAATGCCACAGTAATGGCTAGTGAAATTCTCTGCTTCTCCTTGACCACACTTCACCAACCTGCCCTCTGAATCTAGCTATTGATTTATAATTATTCACTGAGCTTTTAGTTTCTAGAATACTTTTTAAATGCCTTAATATTTAAAACTTGTTGATATATGATAACTCATTCATTCAAGTTACTGACTCCATTACTTCACTTACTTCTATTTGTATTTTATAATAATTTCATTGGTTTTTTAGTTCTCTCTCCATGTATACATACACATACATGCACTATATGTTTGTGCATGTATGTAGGTGTAAATACAAAATCTATGTGATTGCTTACACCAAGAAAGAAATCTTCCTGGCTCAAGTAGCTTTTTTGTCAAATCTGAGGAATCCTGGCTTCTTGGGCATCCAGCAAGATGCTCCTGAAAAATTCCCAGCTGTTTTAGTGATCCTTCAGTAAAATGGATTTTCCCAACTCTAATCTCAGCTGTTCCTCTAAGTTTCCAAAACCGCAGGTTTTAAAAGATGCAACAAGTGATATTTCAGGTTGGTGACATATCCTGTTTGCATTAAATAAGTCAAACCTCATTTCATTGGGCAATTTTTCAATTCTTCAATTTTTGTAAAAGCCATTAACTGTTCCTTATTTATCATAATGAGGTCCATTATGGTGAGTAATTGATAATGGACATTACTGAGTTACTTGATATCCCATGCAGGGTTTCTGTGTTAAGAAAAAAAATCCATTACTTTTAGAAATTTCTGAAGTTGTATTACTGGCTGTGTATACTGAGAAAATGATGGAAGGATGAAAGTCACTTTAGGTAACAGAGTTTTCTTTACTGCTCTTAACAACCAAATTTTTTTGAGGAAAAGCTCCTATATTTCTGTGAAATGTGGTAGTCTGTTCAAGATATCTTCTAGTTTCATTCTGTTTGTTTAACTAATTAATACTTCATTTGCAAACACTGGGGACTCTATTCAGTCATTTATGACTTTCTAATCATGTAACAGGATACTGAATGCAAAATATCACCACTATCTGATCAGATTTTCCACTGCAGCTTTAATGGAACACATTAGACATGAAATACAATCCTTCAAAACCCATTGGACTTACCCCATCAAGTTTCTCTATTATTAATCACATAATTTCTTTGCTCTTTCATGGGCATTTCCAGCTACTCTTACTGACTCTCCAGGCTCCACACTGTAGTATTCATCATACCTCTCAGCATACTTATTTGCTTTTTGTTGTCATAAGAAACGCTGCTTTTAGTTGGCTTATGTGCTTGGATATGTATGTCTTGTTCTGTCATCATAGTTCTCTCCTTTCATGTAGTTTGAGTATATTAAGTCTTCCTGATTACTTCATCTGTCAGCCAGAAGAATGGTACATATTTTGCTGAAATGGAAGTCCTACTACCATGCGATCTTTTATATTTATAGAGGTTATCTTGCTGCTTTATTGAACCAAAAACTTCCCTTACTTCACCTACCAACCTTAGTATTGAACTACATTACCTTCTCTCTGCTTTTTAATTTATGTTGGAAAAAAGTTTAGTATTTCTGAAGTATCAGCTGGGTTAGCCTTTTTCATCTTTTCTTAGCTGCCTGGTTGATGAATGCTTCTAGTGGCTGAAAATCACCTGTGATAAATAAATAGATAAAAACCCAAATAGATAGATAATCCTAGCTTCAAAGCTCTTTAATTGCCTTTAGTGTTTTCTGCTGAATGGGAGAAATCATCCTTCTATCTGTGGTGTAGTGTGGAATACATTTTAGACACATACCCAAGATAGTTTTGGGGCACTTCTCTATATTCTGGTTTGAGCTGAGCATCAGCTCTCTGAATCTTCCTCTGCTAAACTAACAGTTTAGTTCTCACAGGCTGTTCTTTTCTGATGTCTCACACTTTATCGGGTGGTTATTTTATACTTCCAGCAGAGAACAATAGACTCTAGAGACTCTCAAAACGTACAGTGAAAATGGACTAATCCTTTTATTTTCTCACTTGACTTAGTTGCTTGTCACTGAGAGGCTGGAAGATCTGCTGTCATATTGACTGAACTGATCTGCTGGGGAATCCCATGTATGCACAGCATAGGAACTTCAGTATCATGGATTCCTTCCCCATTTTGGCTACCAGACTGAACTACATGTAGAGGTGAAATCATTTCTATTCACAAGGAAGAACACAGATAATACCAGATTTGGTGTGGGTCACAGAAAATTATGACTATTCATCTTTGTTGCTATAGCAAAACCACATGTATACAGCAAAGCTTATAAACACTGCTCTGCAAATTCTGACGGAAACTCTGCTGCTAATTCCTCTATTTATATTTCACAGTGCCCGTGTTAGCTAGCTTTCATTCATCGTTCAAGTCAGTCCCATCCTGTGTCAAGAATGGTCAGCAAAGTTCAAACACCAGATGAAGAGCCCACACCTCAAGCGGTATGTGTGAAAATCAATGATACGTTCCTGTAATTGTTCATAAAACATCCAAGCAGGAGGATTTTACTGGGACTTATATTCAGCTCTTTCCTCTCATGATGATATACTGCTTGAACTCCGCCTTTGGTTTCTCCCTGTTTGTTGCCCTGGCTGCTCTATTGCCCAGTTCTACTCCTTGTTGTGGAAGCATTTTGAAACCATTATGCCTTTGTTTTCTGAGAAGCAAGATTTATAGGGAAGGTAATATCCTTTATTAGACCATTTGGTTCGTTTGGAAAAAATGGGCATTCTTGTGGGGTCAGAGTCCCTTCATTACACTTGATTTCTGCCTGCTTGGTTTTTCCATTTCTGAGTGCACTGCTTAGAGAAAGCAGGCCTGTTCATTTTGTTCTTTTCAGTTGCTACATTTTCTTCCAGAGTAATAGAGAGAACACATGTACTTGTGTTATTTTGTAGAGGCTTGTGTTCTTTTGCAGAGACTTGTGTGCTTGTTTTTCCAAAATCCAAAATAAAAATAATAAAACCAGTTTTAGGCCAAACATCTGTATTTTGGCCCTGGTATATGGAAACCTCACTCCCTCCAGGTTTTTTGGAAAAAGTCCTGAACTGATATGATCAACTTCTCTTTTTCTTAAATGAAAAATAAAAATCTGCTTTACCAGTTACATAAGAGGCAGAGAAAAACCCTATGGAGAATAGCAAGATATATGTATTGATTTAAAAATTACAAATACAAACGTTCCAAATATTTGCAAATTATTTCTTCTGCTGCTTGCCCCCAAGTAATGGAAAAACAATCCACGTTGAGTAAGTTGACTGTAGGTTGTGAGTATTTTTAAGGTCTAATGCAGTACTGAATTCCAGACCCATGCAACTTCTCAGATATCTAACAGAGTTTATGTAAGTTTTAACTGAGTTAAGTACTGATATATTTTTGCTTGACAGTGTGGTCTATACATAGTGGGCAAAGAGTTCTTACACTCTCATAGTAATCCCATTCTATGCTTTTCTCACTCTGTTTACTTCTCCCTGAAATGACCGTGACCTTCTGCCAGATTTTCTTGAAGGTTATGCTAATCTTTATTGGCAAGAGAAACAGTAGCTGGAGCAAAAAAAAAGTGAAAGAGAATGCCACATGAGAATGAACAGCATGCAAAGCGTGAGAAGTTTCTGCAATAACTGGAACTGGAGCAGCTTTGTCAGCATGAAGTCCCTGGAGCAGTAAGAGGGGATGTACACACTGGAATATCCAAGAATGAGATTTTAATTAATTTTTTGGTACTTAAAAAGGCATTTGGGATAAATCCTTTGCTAAGGCAGGTGAGTGCACCCCAGGTACTTTCTATGAAGTTTTGTGCATTTCACATAGCCCCGCGTTTGGCTCCACAGCTCATTTCTTTTGTGATTAA
This sequence comes from Margarornis squamiger, assembly GCA_035222235.1. Classification (NCBI taxonomy): domain Eukaryota; kingdom Metazoa; phylum Chordata; class Aves; order Passeriformes; family Furnariidae; genus Margarornis; species Margarornis squamiger. Next base: position 63,451,688 of record JAWWTY010000037.1, read on the forward strand.
ATCCAAACGAATGTGTCTATCTGCCTGACAATTCTGTGTACAGCCCCTCACACATAAATGGCAAATGTGTTTATGTGCAGGGTCAAAATAACTTCCCACAAATTTTTCTGACCTGATATCAAATAACCACAGCTTAAAACAAAATTAAGCTGTCCCATGTTAGATTCCTGCAGATCAGTATATTTAACAAGACGGAAGCAGTCTTCCAGAGTGGAGGGAAAGGGTTAATGCCACTCTCTTTAAGGAGCTGGAATAGCTGCTGCTTCCTAGAAGATCCAAAGCATTGCAGTTTAAGCCACTTCAGGCTCTTGAACATTGCAACATCTGTAGCATGATTCAGGGCCAAAATGCAAACAGTTATGTCACATCTACTTTACAAGACCGAATGTGGTTTAACCAAGTTGAGGGGCAAGCATGCTGTAAGGAGGCCCCACAATATATTTGTTTTTGTAGAGCAGATGAGCCCTAAATTAGAAACAGATGTCAGTACTAGGTCTGCTGTATAGGGAACACAGCAGGGAACTAACAATTATGGTGGAGCCACTGTGAGGCCATATTTAAGGTTGCATTCTGTTTTACACTTGCAGTGAGAACTCAGTCTTTTCTTATTATATTAAAACACCATATTGCACCTTCAGTGTGTATCTACTGGGGGATGACAAAGTGCCTTCTGCTCTCAAACCAAGGTGCTATTTGCCTTTGGAGTGCTTAAACAGCAGATATATGCCCTATGTCTATTTGTGCTCTGCACTGAGATTGTGAAGAGTGGTGCAAGCTTCTTCTTTCTTGGTTTGCTTCAACTGCCCTTGGCCTCAGATGTAGCTCTGCTCTCATCACAGGCTGCAATGTTTTTGGCCTTATGATCATTTTTTCTGTCATTTTGCTTGTTAGTTTGTTCATTGGTTACTTAGCAATTTTCTTTGTTTTCCTAGACTTTTTTTGTTGCCAAGAACTTTCCTCTTGACAAACAGGGAAAAGAGGAGATTTTCAGTTTGAGTTAAGCCATGTGGCTTCCAATAGCCTTTTGATTCTCTGCCTCAGAATGGTTTAATCCCCTATCCCACATGGCTTTTTTGTGACAATGTTGTCTTTCTTGCACTTCCCATCACATGTGTTGGGGACATGTGTTAGAAAAAATACTTATTGTCAGGAAGATAATCACTTATTGCCTTAAAGAATCCCTTATTCTGGAGATTCTATTAATTTCAGATCCTTCACTTGCTCAGGTAAAAAAAAAAAATAAAAAAAATGTCTTCAGTACTATCTGTTGGTCTTCCTTGGAAATCTATAAGAATTTCTTCAGACACCACTGCTACAATTCAGAGAGCAAGAACTCTATGTCTGGAAGGTCTTTTTTTCTCATTAATGTCTGAGTAGTTTTCCTTTGGTGCAATAGAGTGCATGGGGAGTTCAAGGAAGATAATTTAATCCAAAGTCTTCAAATAAATGTCTCTTGTTTCTTCTTTGCTTTTTAACTTCTGTGACTTAGTAGTCCCACAGGCTACATCTATAGAAGTATACTGTAAAGTTTCATGATTTAGAATTTGGCTACCATTCTCTTACAATCTACAGTGTTTAGCTGATAGCACATACCTTTGCACAGTTTTGATGCATGACAACTAATATTCTCCAAAGTAGTACTCTTTTATGGCTGAGGTTTTAGTAAGGGCCAGGAAGTGTTTGCAGATAACAATATGGATAAAACAGCCTGGTTTTGGGTAGGTATTATGTGTGGCTATGAGGGCACAAGTTTGCTCTCAAGAACATGCCATTTCTTCTAAAGGAAACAAAATGGAGTCTTATTTGCCTGTGCAGCTGTAGGTATATTGGTCCTGAAGAGGTTCAGATGCATATTTGTATTAATAACTCAAGGCAGATGAATGGCAGTGAGCTCCTGTGATGGCAAAAATGTATCGGGAATGGTAGGAAGCCTTTGGTATTGACCTACTGGAGTAAAAACTGTATCTTCTGAGAACTGAGGATCCAGCTGTATAGACCCTTGTCGTCAGTCCATGGCGGCACAGACCTATTGTCATTTAGAGAAAGCTCTCCACATTGTTTTGCCCACTGAAAATTATTCTTCTTGTAACACATACCCATTTTACAGGATCAGAAAAACTCTTTCATTTAATAAAACCTGATTTATTCCTTTCTTTCACCATAACCAATGAAATTTTTAGGCTGTTGTCCCTACACGCTGCATATTTTCATTAACACTGGGACCTCCATCACTACCATTAAGTTTCCTGTTTTGTGACTTCTCCTTGAACACACTCCTAAAGTCAGAAACAAGTTTTAAGATGCACACAACCGCATAATTAAATCTGACTCCTCCTCAGCCCCTCAGAATTGATAAATGCTTTTGGCATTTGAGATTCTCTGAAGAAATACACTCATATTCAGTCCCTTGAGTGCAGGGTCCACTCTTACATGTGCCTACAGATCTTATTAGCATAATCTTTTCCACAATCAGGCAAACTTGGTGGCACGTGTCAGTCAAGTGGCTGGGATGTGAACACAGCCTTGCAACCTGTTATGTGTCTTCTTCAGCTCAAATGAAGCTGTTTATTTAAGTTTATTTAAAGGGAAGTGCCACTTGACGAACTACAGTGCCCTGAATCAACCATCTTCATCTCCTCTAGATGAGTCTATAGTCTCTCCTGACACTTAGGAGACTATTGAAAGTGGTTCCAGAAACTCATAACTTGTGTAGGTTTTTGTGATCATAATGGAGGAATGAAAGGTTGTATTCTCTTTTGTACTCATTCAGACTGTTTCTTACAGTCAAATGGAGTATGTATGTGAAAAATTACTGCTGTTTAATCCATAAGTAAAACCTGTACAGTCTGAGAAGCTTCGAAAAATGGATCAATGAATGTCTGAGTGAATCAGTTCAAAATTTTCTTCAGTATGTCACTGCACACTTCAGAACTTCATACTTTTCCAGTATCCTCTGTCCCAACATTTCAAAAAGTAAAAGACATATATGGAATGATAATTCAATAGATTTGCTGGAGTTAAAGCATATTTTTCCTCTCTGTTAATCAACAAAATTTTATTCTTCAGTAGCAAATTATCTATGCTACAGTAAGCTAATGGTAAAATCATTCTGCTCAACTTCTGTCCTCTGACTCAGTTGCAAGAAATGAGAAGGGGAACCTACAGAAACCCATTACTTTAGTTGATATTTCCTGTATCTTTAGGGATAAAACCCAAACTTTGCCTGATTGGGGAAAAAAGCAGTAAAGGAGTTCTTATGCAAAAAAGATATTGGTTGTTGAACATTATGATGTTTTTCATGTTTAGGTGAGGCAATTCTAAATATGTCTCCACTTGCCCTGCTTGTGGAGAAAAAGTATTGATGAATTTAGAGGAAGGCAGCCCTGAACAAGCAAAATTGGCTGTGCTATCAGAGAGACATGCTGCTGCCCGTGGAACCAAGTTGTGTGCTACTGGTAGCTCCACCTCTCCATGTTTTTCTGTTCTGTTTTGATTAAATGTGTTACATAAGTAACTGGTAACACCCTTACAATGTGGTATTGGGGCACATCAATCTAAGGGACCTATGGAAACAGATACTGCCTCAGTGGCTTCACCTTCAACACAAGAGATGCTAATTTGAAGAACATTCTGTAGATTTTCAGTGAGTATGGAATCTTACTCTTTACTCTGAAAGTAAGACATCTCTATTGAGTTTTTGAAGGATCCTGTTTTGGATCCATATTTTTATAGGAGTCCTTCTAACATGCGGAGGAGGTGGAGAAATGTTTTTCTCTTGCAGGTAATCATTCCTAGCATGCCAGAGCCCAGAGGTATTAGAGGTATTGTGCAGGGAGCTTGCCAAATGCAGATTCCATGGAATATTGGCCATTAGTCTAGGTAAACGGAAAGCTTTTTCAGGGTGAGAGAAAAACACACATAACACTAATGGTGGTAAAGTATATTGTGTGACTAGCCCTGAGCAAGTGTTTCCCAGCCAAGAGATTAAAGAATGGAATTTCTGATGCTTCTATTAATTAAAGAGGGCTAGGATATTCTGAATATTGATCTTTTGGATGATATTCCAGTTGATGACCATGCAGAGGAATGAGAATGAGGAATAGGGGAGATACAGCCTTGCATGATGTTTCCTGTTTGAAAACCCAATGCACAATTACAATACACTGTAATAAAAAATTAGTCCTGGAGCTGTTAGAGGTTTAGAACTAACATAACACCTAACAGTTCACGTAAATTTTGACTTGTCTCTGAGAGAGAAAAGAGGAAACTCCCAAAATAAGTTGCTGTCAGTGTCTCGGATGTTTTTTGCTTTGGTTGCTGTAAGCTTCTCCTGTTCTGACCCCATGGTTCCTCTGTTCTCCCCCTCACATCTGTCCTAAATGTTTCTGCTGTAGTCATATTTGTTTCCTCCCACACATTTGCACTCCATTGATTTCCTGTCACTTGCCATTTCAAATTCAAGCTGTCATCTTTACCTACAATGCCCTCATTGTGTGCCCCTGCCTATATATTCAGTTTCATTTCCTCTGACTCCCCCTCCCACATCTTTTATCTGGAAATGCCCTCCGTTCAGAGGATTTGAGGTCCACAAAAGAAAAGACAGAAGTGAAAGTGTTTTTAATGAAAGCCCTGGTTTCCATAGCAAGTCATACCTGCTTAATAGAATTATATTGACCTAACATAAGTTTTGGTCCCCATAATCAAACCATGGAAGCTTTCTTTTGGGGTATCCCTATTATTGTTGTTTAACACTATGATACATACAGTACTTTGCATTGGCATGTGGAAGCTAAACTGATAAAAACATTTTGAGAACCAATACAACTATGACAAGAAAACAATTTTCTACCCTTTTATACTTCTGAGATTTGAAAAGAAAAAAGAATTATCCTGTCTTTCCATTGAAATAAAGCTCTCAGAGCATTGCTAGAAATGAGAAAGACCTGCGCCAGTAACATAAGAGGGAGCACGATAAAATTTGTTTCTTGTGAATGAAATTGAAGAGAGGCTTGATCCTTGGTGTTTCCTGATTTCTCACAATTTGCCTACTGACTAAGTTTTTTATTGGTCCATAATCTGAAGGGGAGCTGTGCCTGCCTTTCTGTCATGCTCAGCTCGTTTTCCTAACTTCCCAGAATGTCTTTTTTATTTTTTTTGTTTTTATTTTTTTGTCTCTATTACCTTTCTAGCCACGATATAGGAACGATGGGTATCTAGAGCAGCATTAAGGCAGGACTGGTATAAAGGAGAGCTTTGCATGATACATTTTACAAACTGTAACTGTGTACATTTCACCGACAGATTTGTTCCAGTGTAACAATCTAATTACCCAATATCCCAAGTATGACTCTGTGCATAGGTACATCTGATCCTTGCTATGTCCCAGTAAGTCCTTTGCTACGTCTTCTTCTGCCCACTTTGGATGTGAGCAAAAGTTATCTAGTTAACAGTTGCATCTAATTAATTTGTCTTAACAACAAACTCCGAAAATAACACAAACTTTCTCATTTCCCTATCAATTTTCCACAGTGAAATCTGGTTATGTGGGAGATAGGAAGACACCTTTTTTTTGCTTTCTACACTGAAACTGAAGGTGACACTTACCTACATGTACACAGGGAGTACTTCAACTTCTATTAGCTCCTTCTTCAATTTTATACCCAGTCACATGACCTAAAAGTTTGTATGGAGGTTTTATGTTTAAGACCTGTAGATTCTTTCTTTTTCTCATCACCAAAAAGGTACATGTTTGGGAAGTCTCTTCTTATTTAGAGAACCTACAAAATGGCTGAGTAAATTTGACACTCTTTTCCTTATAAATCTCCTTCAAAATAGGTGGAGATAAAAAATGTCATGATCGTAGTCATGCTATTGAAGCTTGCATAAGGTGGGTCCAAGTGTACAGTTCTCTTGAAATGAAAAAGAAGGGAGAATCTTAGAATGCAGGGCACACTACACATGTCTGTGTATGTTTGTGTGATGATTAGGGTGGGGTTTTTCTGATTTTTTTTCTGATTTTTTCCCTTTCGAGACTGAAGGTGAAAGTGGACTTGTAATTTATTTAAGTCAGATAGGCCAAATACACCCAGAGTGTAAAAGTGGTTTGTCTTCCTGGTTCTCCTCATCTGAGCTAGCAGTGACTGTTTATCCAGTACATTTATTCTGGTATCATCAGAGATAAAGCAAGTTGAGGAAAAAGGGGTGGGGGTTACATGAGAGGCCAAGGGTAGGGAGATTTTCGTGCAGCCTCTTAAACACATTGATTGTAGTTTGGGATTTTTCAAAGCTGCACATGTTGAGTAATATCTGCCAATAAACACAGCTCAGTGGGTGAGAAATCTGTCTGCCTCTTGCTGAGGTTTAGAAGAGAAAAGACACCAAATGAGCAGTTTCTTCACATGTGGGTCATGCCCCTCACTGGGGTACTTGCCCCTGACCTAATCCTGTTCTACTTTGTCTCCCTCACTCCCTCCTGTCTTCCTTCCCCCTTCTACTCCTGTACTGCTGCACTACTGGTGGTCTGGTGCATGCTGCACAGATGTTTTCCCCATGCTATTATAAGATTATTTTTCAAGTGGCTTCTTGGAACAGATGTTCCAGTGTGTGCACTCTCCTTCCCCTGGCTAAAAGTGCTCTGTGCGAAGAGCAGATTGCATTGCTGCTCTCCTTTTGATCTAAAGAGCGAGCGCAAGGAAAAAAACCCACACAAATGATACTGGTTTTCATTTCAGGCTGCTTGGCAATGGTGCACCTGGGTGTGTGTCTCCTGCTTCTTTTCTCCCCATCACTAGTGCTGCTTGCAGATGTTTGTTGCTGTGCCTTTCTTCTTCAGCCCATTTTTTTCCCTCTGTGATCCAATACTTTACTCCCACTGCCTTTAAATTTTCTTTCATCTAATACTCTGGTATGCATGCTTCCAAAATCATCCTCTACCCATTGCCAGCACCTCATCTTCATCTTCTCCTTCTTTTGGCAACTCCTGGACTGTTAGGATGGATTAGTCCCATGAGTCTGGGTACAGGGCCTGTCCCACTTTCTGTCTTTTCAGTTTGGGTTCATATTCATTGCTTAGGTTCTCCTTCACTGCCCCAGTGAATTCACCTGAATATTGTTCCTTCTATTTTTTAAATTTTATTTCTCCTATTGGGTCAGGAACATTTCAAGGGTCAAAGGTCTTAGGATGTCAAGGGAGCATCTTTTTCAAGTTCCACTTAATTTATGGATGTAACAAAGACACAACACAAGGAGGTTGTGAAATGTATGCTCTATTTTAGGATCCTATAGCTAGACTTAACCCACTGAATCTCAAATTCTGTGATTAAAAAAAAAAAAATTAAAAATCTTTATTTGCTCATATCCAGTCTTTCAAATAGACAGTGTGTCAGCTTCAACTCCATCTGTTGGCTTTCCTTAAAACTTCAACTTAAATGAATTCAGCCCATAGGGAGAAAAATAAATATTGCTACTCTTTTCAGAGGCAATGAGATAGAATTTGGGAGTGCTTAACTTACTATTTACAAGGTTCAGTTGATTCAGGATGATTTACCTCAGCAGACAATTTGGTTTGGATAGGTCTTCAAGAAATCTGCCTATTATTATTCTTGTTTTAATATGGTCAGCCCTGTCTGTACCCATTATTTCTTCTTATATTGTCCTCTTACGGAAAAGTCCTACAGAATTTAATGGGGAATGATAACCTAACCAAAGAATGTATAAGATTCTCTAACAAGAATATTGCTCTCAGTTGTGTTTCCAATCTGGCCTAGATTCCTCCAGAAATGTTAATACTCTGTTCATTTACAGACTTGCAGAGAAATGTCTCTAGAACTCAGTGGGGCTAAAATTGTGAAGTATCATACCTTCTCAGGGAAGATTTAAACCACAATTATAACCTTGTGAACCTTTCTCTCCTCTAGCTTCCCTTGTAAGATCATTCTATGGCATTGCACTTTAGTGTGTATTATCAATACATAAATAAATGAATAAACAACAACAACAACAACAACAAAGAGGCACATATGCTTTGACAGCATTTCCAATCCATTACTCCTATCTGTGAGCTGAGCCAGCAAACACAGCTTGGGTTTGATGCACTGCTTTCAAACTAATACCTGAAAATCTGACCTGTGGCTGTAAAATCACCTACTATCCAAATAATTCATTTCAGATAAATTATTCTATTTACATTCATATTTGGGACCAGTCTCCACATATTGTTCTTTTCTGGAAACTCAGAAATCTGGCCTTTGGTATTATTGCTGACAGCTTACTCTTTGTTAGTCTTGAATCCTTCATTGAAGTATTAGAAAGCTGCCCTAGATCCGTACTGTTAGCATTAAAAGGGGAGGGAGAAGGTAAAGAAGAATATCAACTTTAATGATGGTTTAACAATGATTTTTGAGAGGCTTATGAAAGAAAGATCATATGGCATACAGGAAACTGGATTCTCATGCCTCAGGAAATCCAGTCCTATTTCCTGACCTTTCTATATAATTGGTGTAGTAGGTCACATTGTAAACAGTTACATCCAGTATGAATGCAAAATTTGCAAAACCCCAATGATCTATCTTTTCAGACAAGCAAGAATTGCCGAAAATTGGCTGAAAAACAGCCATATGTTGGCCATCCAGGTAATTTCTTCTGACCCAAGCCAGACACACATCATTCAGAACAAATACTTTTTTGCCCTCTTGTTACAGTTCTTTGTTGACAGAGATGCCATAGGATTGCCAACCTATCCCACTGTTCAACTATTCCCACTGCCCATAAAGTTTTCCACGTGCTAAATGACATTTGTGGTTGCCATTGCACTGCCATTGTAGCTGCAGCAGGGTTTCGTCAAAGCTCACAGGGTAACAGTAGGAATATCAGGACTATTTCAGCTGGGCTTCTTCAAGCTTCTGATTTCTGTGTGTAACCTGTTATCATAAACCATACAGCAGCAGTAAGTGGTTGCTTTGGTTTGGTTTTGTTCATTTAGATTAAATAAGAAAGAGGAAACATGAAGATGTATTTTCTTTTTTTTTTTCTTCCTTTTTTTTTTCTTTTTTAGTAAATAAATATTTAAATAATTGTGCCAAAATAAAAAGTTCGGGGTTTTTTTTGAGTTGCTGCTTTGCCTTTTAACTGCTTTTGCCTTTTAAAAATAAAACATGTCAAATTATTATTTTTGAAATACAGGGAATTTCAGTGTCACTGACAATAATCTCTAGTTGACAATGTTCTTTTTGAGGATGGTATTTTAGTTGCCTTTCTGTTTATCCTTCTTCAAAAGAATATGCAGTGTGAAAGAGGGTTTCCAGAAGACGGTATTACAGATGGCTCTGATGAAGATGTCCTTCCACACTGGATATTTCTCTTGCTTCTTGGTCCAAGAAGGATTTAATCTTAAAACACTCTTGATACAAACTGGTCTATGCTGGACAGAAAAATGTGAAGAACCAAGAAATGTCTTGTGGCAGACCTTTGCAGAGGTAAATAGCCACATATAGCAGGGGGCAAAAACTGCACAGTCCTTGCGGAGATGCTTGAAGATTTGTTACCACTTTCAATTTTAAGTTAGACAAATAACCTAACGTGTAGTGACTGACAGTTATCTGGATATGAATGAGTTGACAACTGTCATGACTTTACTCATAGAATGGTTTGTGTTGGAAGAGACCTGAAATATCATGTAGTTCCAGCCCCCTCTGCCGCAGAGCAACCTAGACCTGGTTGCTGAAAGCCCCATCCAACCTGGCATACTCACCTCCAGACATCCCTTCTACCCCCCTTCTTTTCTCCCCCCCTGCATAATTCTGGATGTACCTTTCCCTTTACCAAGGAAGCTGATCTAGTATCAGTGCTGATGCTAATCTTTCTGGAACTTTATTACAGAAAGGATAGGGTTAAAAAGCATGGGTTTCAAAGGAAAATATTCTGTGGGAAGGGATAAGGCACATCTAATCTACAGGAAGATCTTGTTTCATGAGTACCTTACATGTTGTCCTACAAGACTAATTATAAATCGGTCAGTAGTCATCAGCTGGGAAATGTTTTTAATCACAAACCTTACTCTCAAAGCTTCTGTGTCCCTTCTCCCTGGACAAACATGTGGCAACTGATTAATATTAAACCAAATGTTGATTATTTAACTGATAAATGAAAACCATGTTATTGGTTAACTTCTCTGTTTGGAAACAGTGTTTAAGAGGTGATCATGTAACAAAATGGGAGGAAACCCAAGTGGCAACACACAGCATTAAAATTGAGGTTGGTAACAACTGCAGTCAGTCAGCTAGGAGAGGCTGTAAAAACTTAGAAAGGGAGGAGAACTGAGCTGTTTGCCTTGGAAGTCAGGTTTTAAACCATGTTTTCTGATTGCACAATTCAATTTAACTCTTAGCTCACAAACAGACTTAGCATTTGAAGTTGCAAAGTCCATCTGTTTAGAGCCATCTCACAGGATCTTTTCCTCCTGGATAGGAAGTTAGGTGGTTTTTTTTGATTTTTGGGGTTTTTTTCTTGTCACTGCAGTGCAGTTGATTTCAGAGAAGGCTTAAATAAAATTGCACAAGTCTTCCCTCCTAAGGGGCAGCCAAAACTTCCTTGGCTTACCTGCCAACTCTGTTCTGACTCTTGTGTGTCACACAGCTGTCAGCTCACACCACACTGTTGGATGACTAGTGAGTTTATGAGAATATTTGTGACCACTCTTAATTTAGATGGCAAGCAAACTTCGGCTGTCTAAAAGATATGAGCACTTTATTTTATAAAAATGCATTGGCTAAGCTCAGGGGCTGGAGACTATGAGGTGAGGACATTGTGATTCAGCTGTTTGCTCCATAGCATTCATTAATATCTTGCATATTTTCCTGCAAGGACAGTTATAAATAATTTTTGTAGTGATCAGATGGGAAAAGTAAGCACAGTCCTTACTCAGCACAAATGGAGAATAAGCTTCCCATCAAACCTCCCCCACCTCTTTCTCTCTCTGACACCCTTGTTATTCCCTGACCACTTTTACTACTGGGGTAGCGGTCCCAGCCTGGGTGCTGCTGGTGCAGGGACTCCTCACTTATTGGGGTGAACAGGAGGCCAAAGAACCATGAGGAATGCAAGGAACCTGACTCTGCCCTCCCCTCCACATGCCAGCTAGATCAAATGGCTCTAGGTCTGACTCAGGGTCCTCTGAAGTCCAGGCAAATATTTGTGTTGATTTCAGTGGCTTTGGATCAGCACCTGTGGACACAGATGAAAGTAACTCTTTTTTTTTTTTCTCCATAAAAGGAGAAAGTCGTGTTTTCCTTTCATAGAGAGAAGTGGAGCACTGATACTGTCTTTCCTGATCTGCTCTTGATATAGTTCTCTAGATGTTGTGGTGAATCCTGATTAGTTTTTAGGGTTCTGGCTGATCCCTAGAAAGTCTTTCTCAAGCACATGCCTCCCTTCCTCTTGTTAGGTGACAAAGAAATGATGCAGAATGTTTTCTGCTTCATAGTTTTCAATGTTAAAGAGGTAATCAAAGGCCGGAAACATTTTATGGAACTTGTCCATTCCAGGAGAGAGAAAATGAAGCCTTTATTACCCATGGCATCTGTAAGTCAGTGTAAGTGACACAACATCTTAATTCTTTAAAGTTCATTCCACCTGTGCTACCATGCAATTTCTGTTTCTTCTTTAAAACCTTTGTGCCTGAAGTTGTGTGGTTTAACTGATTTGTTTGGTTTCTTTCTTGGAAGAATATAGATAAAGAACTCACAAGAAAATAAAGTCCAGGTTTACCACTTCACAAGCCACTTAAGTTCATGTTCCTAGATTTCTGAGAGTGTGCATCCTCCCCTACATGATGTAGAATGTAGCTTATTTTCAAGTTATGTCTGATGCATCCTCTAGGCATCACAACCAGTGCAAAAAAAGGGTAATAAGGTCAAAGCCCCAGAGACTTGCATGATCTTAAAAAACCCCACAAAAACAAAAAAGCCCTTTATAGTCCATGATTTGTCAGTTTGATTGCTGTTGAGTGAGTTAATGATCTGTGTTTAATCCAGTTTCTTCACTTCAATTCTGTGGTTTCAAAATCTGTCTCATAGGTTGATCAAGTCCCTCATTATAAAATCCTGCTTTCAAATTTGGACCATAAAAAACATTCTTTTACGTGTCATCAAGATCATAATGAAATAGAAATGAAAAAGATTATGGCAGTAATTCTGTGGGATTAAAAAATTATTTCATATTGTTGTTTTTCAGCTGGAAGGAAAAGATGGCTTTCTTTATTCTTTTGAAATGCAAAGGAGTTCAGTTATTCTATTCCTGGAGTATGTTTCTATTGATCTCTTATGATTCATCTCTGAAGAAGTCTCTGGATAAAACACTTCTAAATAAAAATCTTTTAGTTTGGGGGGAAATGGACATTAATGGAGTTTTGCGAACTCTTGCAATGCTTTCATAAATGACAGTATTTTGATGAAAGCTGAGATTCTGTGTTGTGGTCAATAATACAAAATTTTGCAACTCTTTATGGAATACTTTGGGGCAAAGGGGTAGTGGTGAAGGATTGCAGTTGTGAAGGTGATGAAGGTAAGCATATTTGTGTACAAAGAAGAAGAAATTGGGGAGATGCTGGTAACAGGACTAGGCAGCCATGAGAGATTTGGAGGTCAGAGAATTGTGGGCAGTCAAAGACCATAGAAATTTAGAGAAGCATATTGCATAGAGAACAAAATCACTTTGGAAGCCAGGAAGGTAAGTTAATGACAGAGAGGGAAAGAAGTGAATGAGAGGAATGAGATTTGTTGTCTCAAGGTCCAAAATCCTGTTTAACCATGGGAGAAACTTGAAGGGTGGTTGACTAAATGAATAGTTGGAGAAGGTGAGCACATAAAGTTGTGTGAGAGTTGTGCCATTGATCACAGCAGAAACTGATGCCACATGATTTGTACCAAGTTTCTAGAACAGTCAGGGCAGAAATTGCTGGCAGATGTCTTATGTCATTGCTCTTAGGCTGTCTACATCCCCAGACCTCTGTGAACCACCTTCAAGACCATCTCTGGCAGTGTCCAGAATCCTTGAGAGGTACTAGGGGTGAGGGTAGAAGTGCCTCATGAGCAGATGAAAGGGGCCTGGCCAAAGGACAGGAGTTAATTGTGGGAGGTTTTTTATTTATTTTGCATGTTAGAGCCCAAGTAAAGGTTACAGTTCAAATGGCTTCTCTTTATTTTCTGTGGGTTTTTTTTCAAAAATAATTATGTGAGGACCCAGCAAGCCTGATGTTTAAGCTCCTTACTAGTTCTAGAAAATTCTCAGACAGATGAGAAAAAAATCATTTTCCTGTATATAGTGTCTGGTGCCATTTTCCCCTTTTTCAGTCTGGAGTCTGTGTTCCTCCTGCTGGTAAACTCTGCTGCTTCTGGTCCAAATCTTTTGGTTACCTCTAAAGAAAGGCTGGTTAAAACCCAGACATATGGCAGGGAGTTGGCAGAGAGCAACAGCTCCAAGGTCTCAAAGGTAGCATGTAGTTGATGTATTCATTACACATCAGTATGGAGGAACAGTTCATTTTGACTGATGTTAGCCAGCTGCCACAGCTGTAGTCAAGCCACAGGGAAGAAGTAAGGAAGGCAGAGTAAAGAGGTATAGGGGCAAGTTTTCCTGCCGTGAGTAGGGATGAGCAAAGAAGCCCATTGATTTTGGTGTCACCTCTGTAGGACTAGGTGAAACCTGCAGCGTATATTTTTGATCTGGTAAAAGACCAGACTAACAGTATTGTTGACCCCATTCCTGTGCTAATCTTTGTTCAGAGAGTGGGGACTGGCCTGGAACTCTGAGGACAGATGAGACATTTCAGCCAAATACCATAACAAGAGCAGTGCTTGTGAATACTGTTTTAGCAGTGCAGATGTGACCAAAGGGTAATTCATGGTGAGTGCCAGAATCCCAGTGCTTTCAAAAGGAGGGATTTTGAGAGTGGAACATATTACCATGACAAAATACTTGTACTGCCTTATCTTAGCTCATGCAAAAGAGGCAAAAAAAGAAGTTAGAAATAATGTAAAGTATCTAGCATACATACATAAAAAAAGATTATAGGAAATAAAATTGAAATGTAACTTTATCTGATTGTGAAACTGCATAGTGGAAGGAGAGTGACACTAGTAACCTACTATGTCCAGTGAGCTGTTAATAATGGGCAGTCAAGTGGAAAAAAATTAAGATTCATGGCTGTGAATCTGATGCAAGAGGAACATTGAAAACTGACTAAATGTCACAGAGTCCTGGAGATAAGCTGGAGTTGGACTGTGCACTTAATCAGCAGCCTTACAGTCAGGCTGTCATGGCTAAGATCTTGGCCCTGAACATCAACAAGACCAAAAAGTCACTCTGGACTCTCTCTCACTAGTGACTGGAAAAGGAATAAGTTGAAGTCATGGTTACCCCTCATCCCTCTGCTGCCAGAGTTGCCTGAATAGAGTTATAAATTTATATTGTGTCCCATTAAGACTATAGCAACCTTCTATCTTCCTAATGCACACTGTACTCACTTGTTCTTGTCTCCTGTTTGTCTAAGGGAAGGACACTAGTGCTGCATATAAAGTAATTGTATATTCAAAATAAGAAACCATAGCCATCTTTAATTATGTACTTTAGAAAGAAGAAATATCCATAAAAAGAGAAGCAAATTTATTTAAAAACAATGACCGCCAAATTGGTGCAATGCACTTATTTTTGAACATGAAAATTTTCTCCTGGAAATGTGGAACTCTTGATGATTTGATTTTTTTTGATACTTTTTTTAAGAAACTAGACTTAGATATCCTACAAATAATCTCCCAAATATTGAAGTCTTATGAAAGTCTGGTTTAGATGGTGGAGTGACAGTGGATGATATGGGTTCTTCTGAAAAGTAGGCTCTAAATCAATAGTGAGGAATTATAATTTCCATTTACATTGAAAAAGACCTGTCTTACAGTAGAGTTTGAACAGGCCCATCCTTGTGGATTTTCTGACTTATTCTAACAGTAGAAAAATTAAAATGTCGAACTGATCCTTAATATGACAGGTAAGGCCAGCTACTATTTCATATATCCAAGGTCGTCAGGTAAAGGTCAAATAAAGACTTGGAGTAATTACTCAGCAGAGAGGGGCTTGCATGGAGTGGAGGCAAATCAATTCTGGCAGCAGTTTCAGAAAAGGAAGGTATGGACAATTGAGGCATGATTCTTCTAAGAAACACAGACTATTGCTTTGCAGAGCCATCATAGTAAATCATTCTTTTCACCAACGCATATATTGATATTAAGGGTTATAAAATTCATCTAAGAATTGAGAGAGCAGCTCAAAATGAGGTCCCAACAGTAGCTGAAAGTGATGAACTGAGCCAGACCAAAGTCTTAAGACTGAAAATAGAAATTAGAAGGGAAAGTTGAGATGAATGGTCCGTATTCAAAAGTACAGACTCTGTGAGATCTGTGACAAAAATTATACTCAGGAAATATTTCACACTTCAAGAAAGTAGAAATACACAGCTTGATAAAGTAGACTAAACCTGAGCCTTTTGTGGGAAATTACTGTTTAGATTTATCTTTTCTAACCTTCTTTAGGATTCTGTGTTTGAGTGAATTATTCCTGGCATGTTTTTGGGAATCTGAGGTCTGGAAGTTGTTCTTGGCTAAAGAGATTTTTCTGGGACAATATTATGCTACTCTTCTATTTTAGTTTCATTTTTTGTTCTGCCTGTCTAAATTCTGTATGCAAAATAAAAAAAATCAATGCAAACACCCTGAGATGATAGTGAATATACATGGTAAATGATGTCTTTATGTAGGTAAAACTGTATTAGAACCCCCATACTTAAATGAACACAAAAATTATACATCTGTAACTGTGATATTTTTTTCATGTTGAAAACATAATTTTAGACATGGAACAGGTAGGAAAACACAATCTTGATTTCACACTACAGTATCTGTGAGTGGTTTTTCTCATATGACTAACTATATTTCAATGTTTAAGATCCCCATTCTGCAGCATTTCAGTATGCATTTTAGTCCATTTTTTTTAGGAGAGGCATCAACCTAAATGAGTTGCATATTTGGGGTCAAATTCCCCCAAAGGGTAAAAAAGTTAAAATTACTCACATATATAATAGGTTAAGTGTAACTGCTTGGATATGGACAGATATTTATGAGTCTAAGAATTTGCAGAAGTGGGTTATTAGATCTGGATCTTATTTTAGATTCTGGTCCAGTTTATTACTTTCTCTGTCCAGAAATATATACATGCTTTAGATCCTAGGGTCTGATCTTGCAAGTACTTAATGCAGATTTAATTTCACCCTATCTGAAAAAGCTTTAAGGTATGTTAATATCAGCAGGTTAAGGTTTTCTGGGCAATGGAAACCTGACTTTCTCATTGAATTCCCACTGGTATCAGCAGAGTCAGGATTTGCACTGGTCTCCATGATATATGAATTCCCATAAACCATAAGGAATACATATATGGTTTTAAGTTTACTTTAGGGACTCTAAGACCACTTTCCTATAATTTTGTATTTTGTTTCAGGCCTTGCTTTCTGGCATATTTCTACTCTGAAACCTAGATGCAAAAAAAGTTTGAGGGAAATAATAGCTATGTCATTTGTTGTCTGAATGACCATAATGATGGGTCAGTAATCAGAGGAAGAGTAGCTCATGGTTCTTGTTGTGTAAACGGGACACATCTGTGAATGACATTTTAGTTGGCAGGTCCTTAACAGACACCAGATTGCTAATATCCACAACTGATTGCAATACTGCTTCTGAAGGAAAATTAAGGCTGACTACCCCAAGGAAGGCGGGGCTTCTAGGAGTTTATTTAGGAAGATTGTCATGATTAAATCTGTGATTTGTCTCTAAAGTCAATAATGAAGGAGTTATAACTTTATCACATTTTGAAATGTAGAAAACTGGACCAATTCAGGGTGGAGAGGACTTCCACTACTTGAGTAGTGCCAGCTCTGGGCTCAGGCCATGTTGCTTAGAGCTTTGTCTAGTATGGTCTAGAAAACCTCCAGCCTCCCTAGGTTACTGTTGCTTAACTGTCCTAACAGGGAACACTGCTGTGAGGCAGCAGGGGCTACTGAACAGGGTTCATGTGCTGCCTTGGGGCAAGCAGGGAACAAGAGAAAATGGCTTCCCCAAATGAATTTTTCTAGAACTGGGATGAGAAGCTTCCTGGGAGAGCCCAGAGGGAAGAGAGGTGAGTTGCAATCTATTTCTATGCATTCTGTTTCTAAGGGTGGTGGGCGCTTGGGTGTGAAGCAGCTGTGGGTGCAGTGGATATGATTATTCCCTGGTATGGTATATCTGTTCTCTTCAGAATAGTTTTGTGACACCAGCTGTGCTTGGTGAGTCAATTTCAAAATAATGTATTTGAAATACCAAATAATTAACAGAGGTTAGTGGTTACTTAGAATGGTAACATTATTTTATGCAGCAAAGATAATAGGCACTTGAGTGGCAAAAATCATACTAACATAGTAAAGCTAAACGACCAGCACTCAGCTTTTAAAATAGTTGAATGATATTCTGACAACCAGAATGTGTTTAACAGAACTACTGAATGGGGTATAAATGTGAGTATAACTGTGAGTATATATACTGAGTGTTATATACTGAGTATTATAACTGTGAGTAATTTAATGGTGAGGAATGTATTAGGGATGTAACAC
>JAWWTY010000037.1:63469473-63481615 GCA_035222235.1 Margarornis squamiger
TATATACTGAGTGTTATATACTGAGTATTATAACTGTGAGTAATTTAATGGTGAGGAATGTATTAGGGATGTAACACAACAACAATTCAGATTCTAGTTTTCTGCCAAAATTAACTTACAGTGCAAATAATCCTTTCAGTTCCTTGTGGAAGAAAGTTGAGGGGTCAGCAGAATTAGAATGCACTAAATAGAGACTGATGTTAGTGGACTGAAGTGATGGTATGGCCACCATATACGTTTAGGATAGGAGGCAAAACTATCAAGCTATTTTTACAAGCCTGTAAGAAGAGCAGAAAAGACCAAACCCAGATTTTTTTTTTTAAATTTATTTTATTTTGTAACTTTTTTTTTTTTTTCTCCAGCCTATGGTTTTGGCATTTTGAGTTCCAATCTTCTCCTTGGGTAGATAAGTTGAAGTGCTTTCACTGCAAGATTCCAGTGACACACAAGATGTACCAAAATCTCTTTGACTGGAAATAATGATTGATGATGTGCTTATTTGGGACAGAAATTATTGTGTGCTGTAAAAATCTATGTAGTGCATGCCAAGCAAAAAAAGCCTTAAATTGAGTGAGAACTAATATCCAATTGGGATTAGTAAGACTGGTTATTTAGGAAACCCACCATGATTTGTGCGTCCTGACAAAGGAATTTGACTGAACATCAGTAAGGTAACTGGACAAGTGGAAAGACTTCAAAAGAAAAAGGCCACCCAGAGATTCACAGACTCATTACTATTTCTAAGCAAACATATTCCCTGATTTATTATAAATATTCCACTGAGCATACTGCTAAGGGACGATAGCAAATGCTCCTGTAATCACAAGGGAAGGACTCAGGAAACTGCCACAGAGGAGCTGAAACTAATTTTTCTCAGTTTAAGAAAGAGTCCAAAGTGATACAAGTTTATGTGGCTTAGGGACTGCCCTTCTGAAACAAGATGATCTGGGGTCATATCCTTTCAACACACATATTTGACTGCAATAGAACTATACTCAGATTGTAAAATACAACTGCTGGCTATTGGATTGACTTGTGAGGGGTTTCATGAATATGTTCATAAATCACTTGAGGTAAAAACAGACCATATTACCATGGGAATCTATATGATAGAAACTACGTTACAGATCACCCTTTTGCCTCAGAAAGTGTCCACGAAATTGATTTTAAAAAAAGCCTTCAATTTGAAAAGGGAATGATTAGAATATCCATGATTATGAGAGGAAGCATGAAGTGGTCTATGAGGGCTCTTTTCAGGGAGATCCTTGCCTAAGCACAGATTTTTTGCAAAGGTGTTGGAAGTGAAATGGAACATGCTGAGATCGGGAGGGTGTCACTAGGTAGTGTCAAAATGTCCCTGTGCTGACTGTTGGAGAAGTGTTAATGGAATTTTCAATAATCTTTTCTGCTCCTTAGGTCTCAATGTGTAGCTTTCTTTACTCCAAGGACCTGAGTACATTATAAGGGTTTAAGCATTAACATGTTTCTAGGAAACTGAATCTGATAAACAAACTAGAAGACAAAACAATAGGAAGATCTTGCTTGCTTTTGTCTGAATTTGGTTCATAATTTTGGATTGCATTATTTTTTAATGAGAAAGGATTTGTTTAAATTTAAATTGCTGTATGTTACATTTTCATAAAGCAACCACTTATGGATTTGCAGTATAAACTCCCTTCCCCCACATACAGAATTCCAGAAGAATTAATAATCAATTGTGTTCAGCAGTCCATAAATTTCTGCTCTTTTCAGCCAACCTCTTATGAATATTTGCATGGGTTAGCAGAAATAGTTTGGTTATGAGAATATATTCTGGAGTGTCTAACAAATTTATTCACATTGAGCACTATTGCAAAACATATCATACATCTCGCTGTACAGAGATGATGTTAGGGACTTAAGGGCAGAAGAACAGAAGTTTCAGTGCCAGAATGTAATGGATTTCTTGAACCGAAGGTGGTTAACTGTGGTTAGCCAGAAGTACTATACATCAAGAATGACAAATAGGGCAGAAAACTCACTCCAAGAATGTACAATAGTTACCATTAGTGTGTCTGAGTGTATTTCAAGCAAATCAATGGGACTTCTAAGGGAATAAGTTGATGATCCTCACAATGCCCTTTCTTACAACCACTCTTGATGGTGAATGCTCTCAGAAGAGATCATCAGTAGTCACTGGCTTTCTGTTTCATGAGAACAAATGTAAAGTAGACAACGCGACCATTAGAAATGGAAATCCACAGGAACAGTAAGTATGAATTTCCAGAGGTTCTCCCACTAACAGAGTTGGTTGGACAGCATCATGAATTTCAGGGTGCATAGTGACACTGTGATGGTACACCACTGAGGAATAGAGGTGATTATTGCTAGCAGAGATCCAAAAGGCATCAGCACAATCTGCTTATTGTTGTGGGGAATTCTGAGACTTCACCCTGTCTTTTTTTCTATAGCTATTGATTTATGCCTCACTAATTGCTTGAATGCATAAGTGGTAGTTGTTAGTATTGGTTGAAATGTTTGCTTTTCTTATCTAATTTTACAGGGTTAAAAAATACCTGGAGGGAAAGGGGATATAATTTCACTACTAAATCCAGTGGCTGGGTCTTTCATGGCCTAACCCATACCCTCTGGCTAATGCCAGCAAATACAGCACTCCTTTGTGTTATATTACAATGTCTAAAATTTTGAAAGAATATTGTCTTTCATTAAATTAAACAATCCTTCAGCAGCTCCTGAGATAAGTCTTATAACCAGTAATTTTATGTTCTACAGTAAAGGGTGAGATGCTTACTTTTCAGTTCATAATATTTGCCCAGCTTCTAAACTGTAACAGGACTCTTTTCATGGGTAAGCTACTGTTGCCCCAGTATTACTGGTGCTTACTAGTAGAGAACTACTGGTGTCCTGGAACCATAAGTATTTGTGTGAATGAACTCTAAGTTGTTAGCAGTTCCTCTGGCACATCACATCCCTTTTCAACAAAGACATGTACTTATCTGAAAAAAAAACCCAACCAGTTTTAACTCTTAGTGGTGTTCTGTCTGTGATGCTTCTCAGAAACAAAGAACTTTGCCTAGAAATATTTCAAAATATTTTTCAAGATATATTAGGACAGAATTATCTAATACCGCATATTCCTGGATTATTGATCAGTATTTTTAATGTGATAAGACAGCTACAGTCCTTTCCAATATACTTGCTCTTTAAAGTGTGTCTTCATGATCTTCTGCAGAACACTGGACTTCCCTTCTTTGAGTGTATACACTCATCCTCGCTGAAAACCTTTAATATTAAATAAAGGGTTAATCCAACATCCTAGTGTAGAACTGTAGTAATTATAATCCTAGAAAATAAAACAAGCTCAGATGGTATTCTCTGCTTGTAAATAGAAGTGATAATGCAGAAATTGCATATAGCAGGAGTGGAATGCACTTTAAAGATTTAAGCTGTTGTGCCACTCACACTGATTTACAGCTGCCATGGGTAATAAAGGCTTCATTTTTCCTCTGCTGGAACTGACACATTCTATAAAATATTTCTGGCCTTTAACATTAAAAACTATGAAGCAGTAAACATTCTGCATCTTTCCTTTGTCACCTAACAAGAAGAATGGAGTTGTGTCCACAAGTAAAACTTTCTAGGGATCAGCGAGAACCCTAACAACTAATCAGGATGCGCCACAACATCTAGAGAACTATATCAAGAGCAGATCAGGAAAGACAGTATCAGTGCTCCACTTCTCTCTATGAAAGGAAAACATGACTTTCTCCTTTTTTGGGAAAAAACCCCAAACTTTCTTCTCTGTACACAGGTGCTGATCCAAAGGGGTTTTTTTATAAGAAGGTGGGAGAACTGCATGGTGGCTTCATAATGTTTTCCATTTTGGATTTGATTGTAGACACTTAAAAAAAGTACAGTAGAAAAGGTTCACTCTATTGTCACAGTGCCTAGAGCTTGCCTTAGTAACAGAATATCTCTTTTGTTGGAAGTGTCTACAACAAAGCCTAACCCCAATTCTCTTACCCAATTCACTATGTAGGGCTTCATTTTTCAGGGCAAGAGTGGCTGAATGTAGAAAGGAAGAAAGGATCAGGAACTCTTTAATCCAGAGGGAGGAAACAATGTGAAACTCTGACCTAAGAAGCACATTCTGGATTAGAATTGTAGAAGTTGGTACTTTTTTTTTTTTTTCTTAATGTTTTTTGGGGCTGGAAGGGGGAGGTTCAGTGGTTGAACCCAAAATAAATAAATACTTGTGGTCAGCCCAAAATCAAATTTTTGTGTGAATTGAAACAAATAGTCATTGCCAGTAGGAGTGTTCAAACCCATATGGAGAAAATGCAGTTTCTAGAGTTTGATCTCAACAGCAGAGGTTCTCGACAAATAGTCACCTTTTGCACCATATGCTTTTATGACCCATTGTAACCCCACATCCTGTTGCACTGAATAAGAATAAAAGCTTTTCTATACATGTTTTCATTTTTCCTGTTTCTGAAAGAAATGAGATGTTGTTTAACAGTAAATCTAATTTGGATGTGATTATTACTGTTGAGAGACTAAGTGCTGGCTGGCTGGATAATGAGCCAGAAAAAGTTTCTAGCCACAAGCAAAGAAATCAGCAAGATGGGACTCAGTGACTCCATGCCCTTGATAAAAAGGGTAATACACCAAGTTTGAGGGAAGGTCTCTCTTGCAGGCATAAAGAAAAGACCTTTGTGTGTTAGGTACTGGAATGTGTCACCAGTTTGTTATCATCTCAAAAGACCTGTAAGCAAATGAGAAGAGATCAGAACAATCTGGTGTTTGTAATAAGAAAATCAGAAAGGTACACAACAGTTATTTCCTCTAACTTTTTTATACCTGCAAAAGAAGCAGGTGTCCATAACTTTTTCCTGAGGGAGAAGATTTATACTTTGCTCTGTTCACAAGTACCATCCTAACTGTGGTTGGTCTGAAGTTACTGGGAAGAAGGACTGAGCCACGGTGTTTCACCCACCCCCACTGGTATTACAGCTGTATCCAACTCTGGGCGAAATTGCCCTAGTATGACAAAAGTAAATAAACACACAATAACTGTGTGTTGGGAGTGAAGGGGAGGAAAGTGAGGAAACTAGGATATAGGTTTACCCCCCAGCCCCTTCCATCTTTGTAGAGGACCACTTCTTTAAGAACAACCAGAAAAGTATATGATCTTAGGCCTTGATAAGTGAATTATTTAACTCCACCCTGAAATTCCTCAGATTACACACAGTCCCCAGATTCCCAGGTTCCTTGGAAACTTTCTTTGGCAAAATTTTTAATGACGGTAGAGAACAAGTGCAAGACAAAGCTAATGCAATGGAAGACTGCTAAAAATTAGTGTCCAGTGTATGCAGTCAAAAGGTTGTGTAACCTGCATGATTCCAAAAGTTGCATTTCACTTATCTCAAGTGGTTTCGTCTGAGACATGGCACACTTCTGTCACTACGAGAAAGGGAAGTAGTTTCTTTTGCAAAGTAGATTCTTTTACAAAGAAACTACCATTTGTGCTAAGCCAGTAGCTGTTGCTGTAGATGTCTGTCTGGAGTAGTCGTATGCCTATGAACTCTCCCCCAGTTAAGTTGAAATGGAATGTATTCAGTGGTTCTCTGCAGGACTGTGTTACTTATAAGAAAGCATTACTTATAACAGAAATTGTCATTGTCTATACACACCCATGAACTTATAGAGGTTATGAAGAACTCACCACTAAAATTATTTAAGTAGTTCTGTTGGAAATAATTTCCATTAAAGATTTCAGCCAGGAAACTGGATGCAATTTTTTTTTTTTTTTCAGAAAACACTAAAAAATCCCCTACAGAAAGCAAGTATCCTTACAAAAAGTTGGTTTTGTTTGTTTTCCTTGCCAAATCCCCAATTTTCTATCACATAGTTTCAACAAAAATTTTTCAGAGAGCCAAAAGACCATGAGAGATCAAATGAAATCTGTGAAGTGCTCTTCAAATTGAGAGGAGGGGTAAAATCCTACAAAGAAAAAAATGTTAATCTGTTTGGACCACAAAAGAATATTTGGGGGGTTTACTTGTTGATTTGCCCTGAAACTGCTGAACAGCTAACGAAGCAAAAGTTCAACTCAAACAGCTTAATCTAGAGCTGACTGAAAAAGTACTTGGAGTAAAACATTTCAATATAAAATGGCTTTTTTCCAAAAGCAGAACTTTCAGGAAAAGCTTTCAGTTTCTTCTAAATTTCCATTTTTTTAATTGGAAACAAATATTTTGTTCTATTCATTTTCTCTGGTTTTTTTCTTCTTCCTCCCTGCACCCTGCTTTCTTTTGCCACTGTATGCAATGTAAAGACTTATGTCTAGAGACTATTCACTCCCATAATTTCAAGGGTTTTTTTTCTTTGTTTTGTGGGAGATTTTGTTTGTTTGTTTTATTTGTGACCTTCCAAAACATTCTTAATTTTGAAAATGCTGAGTATTAACAAAAGGGAGATATAAATATATAGGTATATATATATACATATATATATATATTTACTTTGAATATGTTTCACAGTTACAAATAGAGAAAGCTTTGACAATTTGCAGATTAGATTTTTTGCTGAATAAAATTAATGTTGTCCAAAGAGCAGGAATGGGCTCAAAAATGGAAATTTAATTTAAAATTTGACAAAAAACTTAATCGTTCAAGCCACATATGAAATAGTAATATCAATATCTTCTGTAAAAATGTTTTTTCCAGATCATCAGATTATCCAGTTTCCTTGTAGATTTCAGGCCATAGCACGCCACCAGTCATTCCTGCTTGAGCTTAATAATTGTGCCCAATAAACATGGGACTTCTGGGATTGCTTGTGGACCTCTGTTTTGTTTGTAAGCTTTCCAAGGCTGGCAGATGTTGTTGACTACCACTTGAAACTTGACTAATAATCTTGCCATTGGCCAGCAAAGACTGGAGAGCTATAGGCATGTTATATATTTCCCTCAAACCAATGCAGTCACAGTAACGGTTGAATGTCACTATAGACATGCCTGGGCCCCTTCAGAAACACCTAGCTTTAACACTAGGATTTGTGGCTGCAAAACAAACCCAAGAATCTGGAGAGATGCTTAGGTATTTTGTCTCTGCTGAACTTTGCTGCAGATGAACTCTTGTCTGAGGCAATTCAGGTGTCTCTGTACGGCGGTTCTTACTGTTGAACAGAGATATCTTTAGACACAAGCTTAAATATTTCACTGACTCTAGACCTTAGTTAATGTAAAATATCTGAGGAGTCAGGAACTCCAGGAACACAATCAACTGGCATCATCCATGGATTGAATGTGAATGAAACATGAATTCTAATTGAGCATCTGAAGCAGACCCCCTAAGAAGGACAAAAAATAGCTGCTGGTGCTTTTTGAGTGAATATAGGTGTCAGGCTGTGGATGTGTCAGGCTCTCACTGAAGTCTCGCTACAATTTCAAGGTTTACCAAGTTTTGTAACCTGCCAGTTGGCGAGCACTATTGCCATGGTTTCACCATAAGGAAACCCACTTCCATTCTTGTAAGTACTCTATTCTGCTTCCCTTGGCTGTGACTAACTTAGGTGTTCACTCTTAATGTTGTTTTTATTTGAGAATGGATAGTGGAAAGTCTTGGAGAAGAGTCAAGGGGCCCAGAGACAAGAAGCGATGGAATGGGGTTATGGTTATGGAACAAACAGGAAAGATTTTTATTGTATCCTGAATTTTAAAGGATGGGTGCAGGAAAAATATGTCAAAAGAAGGCAGCAAGTAACTGTGAGACTAGGAAGATGTCCAAGAATTATTCCAGATTTTAAACAGTATATGATCAAGATTAAAGGCTAAAGAAAGGAAACAATTCAAAGGAGTAAGTGAATCAAACAGAAGAGCTTTTTGTAATTTTGAGGAAGGAGGAAAAATATATAGAGGAAGAGAATTTAAAGTACAGACACATAACATAGGAAAGAAAAGTAATGATTTGAGAAATGTGTGTCAAATTTGATTCAGAAATAATAGCTTTGAGTAGGTGCGAAGGGAAGGGAAGAAAAAAGATCACAGAGGAAGTGGCAGGGGATGCAGAAAACACACTGAGATGTGAAAGGAGTCAGGAGCTTAGAGAAATATAACAAAGAATTGTGAGGAGGGGTATTTTGGGGTAAAAGACAAGCTGATGTAGGCATGCAAAGAAACAACTTTTTTGAAGGGGAGGGTTCCCTTTATTTTTTCTCTGTTGTTCATTTATATCCCACTGTGGACAGCATGATCTTTCTTTCTCTATCAGCACTGTTAAACCTCTAGTTTTGCTGGTTGGATAGCCATACATATTGCTGGAGGATTTGGTATGCAGAAACTAGAATAATAAGACTGTTCATGCTGTCAACCATGTGTGCTTAGCTAACAGCACAGGAATTGAGCCTAGACTGACTCTAGCAAATTAAGCAATGCCAGGGAATGTTCCTGAGAGCTGAAGACCACTTTTTGCTATTAAATTGTTAGCATGGATGCTGGCAACACTCTGACCCAGGTCAGATAGACTGTCCTAGATGATTCCCAAATCATCTTGGCTTGGGAATCAGTGCATGCCAAGGGCAGCTCCCAGTAGGCAATTTGGATGCACTCACCCCAGTTTGGCAGGTAAGGGAAGTGAATGGGATTGAGGCAGCCTGTTCAGTGCCAGATGTTGCTGTGGGCCAGGGAACATTCCTTAGCACATTTAGTTTACTAGAATGGATGCAGCCAACGAGTGCATTGTTTCCTCTCTTTAAAAAAGAGGATGCAGTTACTCCTTAGCTTAGAACAAGGTCACCTTTCTTTAGGCAGGAAGAGGTAAACAGTTAGAAGGTTGCTGGAAGAAGCATCTGAAAGGGAAGAGGCAAGATACACATAGAACAGAAGTACTTTCAGGCAGTGGTAGAACAGGAGGCTATGAAATTAGAAATGCATGTGTCCATATTGAGTGAGGATGGGAACTAAACTGAAGATACAGCTGTATCTGGGTATGCTGAAACTGTTGCCTACCATGATGAAAAGTATCAGTGCTGCATTTGTACAGGTGATGGAAGGATGGGTCTTGGCTGTGCCCATGCTTATAGCCACTGGGACAGAATATTATACATGGGAGTGGACTGTGTTACCTGTTTAGCATCTTCCTTAATGACTATGCTCATGAAAGTACATGTAGTGAATTACGTTGCTGGAGGCAGAACACACAGTCTAGAAACAGCACAAATCTAGTGGGAAATGTGCAAATGCTAAACCTGCAAATTGGCAGATGATCTGATGGAGATACTTGGAAGTTAGGTATAACTAGACCTGGAAGTAATTAGGCAGCTTTCAGGTCTTTCTTCACCTCCTGTTGGTATTAGTTAAAATCCACAACATGTTGAAGATGAAAAATGCTTTATAAAATTATAATTAATGTATTTAAAAATTATTTTGTTTTACTGGCTTATGTAATTTGTGCCTTTGTACCTAGATCCAACGAGTCAACTAAAAGAAATTATTGAGTAAAACCAGCTTTTAAAGTGAATACTGTGACAATGAATACTACCTTCTGTTGCACCAAAGTGTTGCTTTTCTGTTAGCAAGGATAGTCTACAGAAAGAGTCTGCATTGCAGGACATTGGAGAGTTTAACAATGAAGCGCAGTGTTGTGATCTTGTCAAGTGAAATCCTCCAGACTTGTATTCTCCATCTGTTTCCATGCTGCTCAAGTGCACGTGCTTCTCATTTATTATTGTCTGCCATCTGCATGACAGGAACACCGAGAGGCCCCACCTGAGATCAGCTCCTGCTGATTCTAGGTACCGTGCAGAGGCTCATGCTGATTCACATAGCTTATAGTCCAAATGGCTATGACAGTAAAAGGATGAAGTAAAGGGCTTCAGGTGGAAAATGAAGAGCTACAATGCAAGCAGATTAAGATGAAATCCTGCCCTCATGTCAATGAGAGTTTTGTCACCCCTTTCCCTGTCACCTGGATTTCTTCCCTGGCTGACTTGTCCAAAACTGTAGAGGAAATCTGCATGAGAGACAGGAATTGAACTTTGAGTCCTCATTCCATGACATCGCCCTTCCTGACAAAGGGGTGGGTTGATTAGGTCTGCTCCCTTCATGGGTCTTTCAACAAAATTAATGAAAATTGTACATATTGAGGAACTACAGGCTTGGTCTGTTTGTCCTTTGTACATCCTTTCCCTTCACCGCTTGGTAGAACCTCTGAGTTCTGACTATGCAGGATGAGTAAACTCAGCAGGTTCACAAAGACAGCACATATGAACGTTCTGCAGCCTGAATGAGAGCTTAAGGTTGGAAGCAATCCAAAACCTCAAAAGGAAATTCGGCTGAAATGACCAACTTTTGCCTGGTTTGGGGTCAAAACCTAGTGAAAACAACACTTCAGATGGTTTCTATATAAAAAAAACATGAAGCCACCCAAGTTTATAGAAAACCACTTCAAATTTTCTTACTATGCAGCCAGGTTCAGAAAGAAAGTATGGAAAATTGAGTAATACTGCTCAAGTTCCAGATTGATGGCAAAGATTCAAAATATTTTAAACCTGCTCTACTCTAGGTTCATTTCACTTTCAAAGCTTGGCATAAATCCAGTAGCTACCTCAAATGGTATAGCACCAAGATACTTACCAGACATTTGTAGTCTTTTCTACCAAACCATTTGCTAAGCCTTTTTTTTTTTTTTTATTTTTTCCTTTTGGCATTTACATTTAAAACTCAGGGACTTGTGTTGATCCTGACAGAAAACTCATGACTTCCACTGTTCCTTGGAGTTGTATTCTCAAAAATTTTAATTTCAGACAGGTCCACCTCAACAAAGGAGATATAATGCTAAGGGCTAAACTAAATATAATCTGAGAGTTCTCCTTAATGATAGGCATAGCCATCAACCTGTCTGTAAAAAAAAAAAAAAAAAAGCTATAGAAAGGCAGCAAATCAGTTATTTTGGTAGAGCCAGAGCTCATGAAGTCTTGTTCTTGCAGCACTTGACAGTTGTCAGCTTCAGTAGTATATGAAACCCTGCTGAAATGTGAGACACTAATCCTTCCTGTGGACTAAAAATATGTTTGTTGAAACTTAACGGTGTTAGATAAGGATCTGCAAACAATGATATATTGACCACTTAAGCACAGCAAGAGCCCTGGAGAAGAACAAACCTCTTAAGAGAAAAGGGTCCTGGTTCAAATCTCACTGAAAATATTTGTACTTTTTTCTTCGTAGAATGTGAATACTGTGCTTAAGGCCAAACTAGACGGTCATTAGTTTGGAATTAGGTCAAGAAAAAAAAAAAATCACTGTAATTTCTCTAAAGTCTGTCATCTTGGGAAAATCTTCTAATGATGACACTTGAATGAAACGTTAAAAAAATAAAAATTTGAGTTCACTAAATGTGGTTAGAAGCTCTTCCTAAATGAAAAGTTGTATGCGTAGACATACTTGGAGGATTCCAGGTAGAAGTTCTGTTACTTCTGGTTCCTGTGCCGCCTGTTATCCATGATGAGATAAGAAAATCTACTCTTCGTAGCGTTTGAGCAATGTTCTCATCACAAATGTGAATCAGGAGAGTATCCTCAGTCCAGGAATAAAACACAAAAGCAGATAAAACAGAGATGAAAAGTAACTTCTGAATAAGACAACATATTAATTAATCTGTGTGTGTTTTTAGTAATCTTCTGCTTACCTTTAGCCTCCTCTGAACCAAGAACAAGATTTTCATAGAAAATCAACACTGCTTTTGGTTTTATTGAATTTAAACTCTGCTAAAGTTTGAACTGGCAGTCACATCATATGACTACATCTTTTTCTGCTAGTCTCTTTTAATGATAGGAAACAAAATTAAGATGGAGGGGGAAAGATGAGGATACAGTTGCAACTGAACTAGTTAACACCGAAGCCATAAAAGAAGAGAGTCCATCTTACATCATTTTACTTACATTTGTATTGTGTCAGATAATACAGTAGCTGGTAGGATACAGATGACCTAGGGAATTACCTGCTATTAGATCCTACAATTACTACAAAGGAGGAATTTTGTCCAACCTATGAGAGTGATAAGTGCTTTGATAAAAAAACTTGTTTTCATTTCAGTGCTACCATCTGGTGGGCAAAATGCATACAGCAAAAATCCCATCGCTG